>CM035794.1:70314548-70594548 GCA_020466265.1 Siphamia tubifer | reverse complement strand
TGTGAAAAAGCAAAGTGATCACCTTCACTGAGTGTGTAATCGCTCTGCGTAAAAGAAAACCCAGTAAACACTTCAGGTTCTATAAATGGAAGGGGGAAGTTTTCAGAGACAGTATGGGTTTAGAAAAGTTTCTCCAGGGTGTGTCATGTGCTTATCATCCTCCTCAGCAGCAGTGAAGACTGGGGTCAAGAATTTCAGTTTACATGCCATTTTCATGGTAGTTTGGTCAAAACCACAGAAGTGCTCAGAGCTGCAGCAGACAAACAAACCAGAAATAGATGAAAGAGTGTGGGAAAGCAACTGGGATGAGATGAAATTCAATTCAATTTAATACTATAAAAACTGTGTGTGTGTGTGTGTGTGTGAGTGTGTGTGTGGTGGAGGGTTGTTTGTGTTTCTTGATTTATCATTGTGTGTCTTAAAATCAAAAATTATATATTTAAGAAGCATGTCGAATAAAGTACGAGGGTCATCTTGTGTTGGCAAATCTTTTCTTCCAAACCAACGCTTGTAACTATAGCTAAAATAATTATACAGCTCAATTAACTCAAATCAATAATTTAGCAAAATTATTTGGTTGCAATTTTCCTGAATCAGTGCTTTGTTTCTTTAATTTGGCTGCCGCTAAACATTGGCTTCTCTGTTGTATTTCACGTGAACAGTTATTGTGACACACATGATGCTGGGATAAACACAAACAACATGGGGTGTAGTTCAGAAGAGACAAGGATAAAAAGATGTCTGTTTGCTTTTCATACTGACTCCTTTAAACCTTTAAGCTTTAACACAAACCTTAACATGTTGGTAACTGCAGCTCACACATTGTTTGTAGATGTCGTTTGACTTGTTTGCTGTTATTTATATCTATAGATATTTTATATATACATTTATACCGTTATTGTTACTGTATTAGTGCGGCATGATTTGATAAAAATATGCGATTGCAATTATTGTGATCTATATTCGTCTCTTCATCTGAACCCACTTTATCCTCACTAGGGTCACTGGGGTCTGTGGGGGTCTGATCCAGCTACAAACAATCACTCTCACATTCTTTGTGAGAGTGATCTATGGGTGATTTAGAACCCGTCTGCACGGAAACGAGTTTGCGTGAAACCGACGTACTTTCTTAATGGATTGGCCTTTAGTCGAAATGGGACCAGTCTCGCGGATACCCCAAAACGAACTCTTTGGAAAATGGGTCCCAGAGTGGGAAGATTTGAATACGGTGCTGTTTCCGTATCCATACTGACGAGTATCCCTGTGTGTTCACACCCACGTCATGACCACTTGACTGTAAAAACACAGCAGCCTTGCATCCGTAGCATTTATTCTCCTCACAAGACAGCGACAAGACAGCAACAATGGTCAACAACAGAGTAGTAGTGGTGAATGGGTTGGTGTTAGGATGTTAGTGTCGCCCCAGTAGAAAAAGGGATGTGGGCGCATGCATACTACTTCTTCTGTTCTCTTGTATGTGGTGGGACTGGCTTACAGTTCGCATAGTGGTGTGGCATGTGAATTGCATTGTTTTCAGCAATGATTCGTTCCCATGCTGACGTGGATTTTTACTGAAACAGTTCCATTTTTAGGTAATATCCTTTTGACGTGGTTTCAAAACTAAACCCGTATCGAATTCGTGCAGACGTAGCCTTAGATTAACCAATTAACCTATCAGTGCATGTCTTTGGATCGTGGGAGGAAACGCAGAGAAAATCCGCACAAACATGGGGAGAACATGCAAACTCCACACAGAAAGGTATGGTGTGGGAATGGAACCAGGGACTTTCTTGCTGTGAGGCACATGTGCTAACCACTACACCACCATGCCGCCCCGTTTACTGAAGTAAAAGTAAATTTTGGTGCTGAAGAAAAATCTAAGATATCCTAAATTAATCCTTATCCTTATCCTTAATCAATTAATCGTGGAGCACTAAATTGTACATAGATTTTTTAATATATTATTTTATCCTTGTTTGTGGTTGTTTTTTTAGCTGGTTCTGAAATAAAGGATGTTTTTTTTGTCATTTTCATATATGTTTTTTTTTTACATTTTTACTATTTATCACCTATTCAAATAATTGTTTAATATAATCAAGGAAAAATAAGAATTAAATTAATCAATTAGAAAAATAGTCCATAGCTGCTGCTCTACTTATTTGTCATTTAATTTGCTGACTGACTACCCATGTGTCAGTTGTATTGACACAATACTTAAAAGTGATTTTGTATGATGACCTGAGGGAAAACTATATTTTTCTTTAGTGGAAAACTGTCAAAAATAGTAGAGACATGAACAAGAGTTTTATAAATTATACTATAGTGGAGAAGTGATTTTTCAGAGTTGTAGGATTGGACACCCACGCTGTAGGGTGTCCAATCCTAGTCCTCGAGGGCTGGTATCCTGAATGTTTTAAATACATCCCTCTTCCATCTCACCCAATTCACATGATAAGCTTATCACCGAGCTCTGCAGAAGCCTGATAAGGACCAACAGGTGTGCTGGAAGAGAGAACTATCTTGAACATGCAGGATTCTGGCCCTGGACACCCCTGCCCTACAGCCAACTGCCAAGAGCTGCTAGTGTTGTATGAAGGGTAGTGAGTCAATGTAATGACAATATTTTCATATTATTGATGAGACAAAATGATAAGATTATAGGGTTGTAATGTGCTGGTGGTTTGATATATAATTAAGTCAGATAAGATAGAGAGAAGTCATGGTATCATGTTTAGCAGGAGTGTACAGGCTGTGACTAATAGGGGCTCATGCTGCTTTGTGTGATATTGTAGAAGGAAAAACAAAAACATGTTTATCATATATTGTTTGTCATATTTTCCTCTAGCCTTTAGATCAGACCTGGGCAAAATAAGGCCCGGCCTGATAGCTGGCCCTGACTGGCCCACATGAGGTCACTGGCAAATTTAAAGTCAATGCAAATATATAACATACAGCTTTTATTTTGAAGAATCTTTTAAATGAACGTTTTTTTTTTTCACATTCAGCATAAGGCTTATGTACCAAATTTGTTTGTTGCTCAGTTTCAGGCCATTCATATCAGCTAACACCAAAAAATGAAAGAAAAATTGATTAAGGATGCAGAGATTTTAACAAAACATGGACTTTTAAGTATTTCTTTATTGAAGTCAGAAAAGGAACTGAGATACACAAACACATCTGCAGTCAGGGTTTTTATGGAAAGTTAATATGGAGTTGGTTTTATACATTTTCACAAATGTTTTTGGTGAATATTCATTAAATAGTGTAGTTAAATTTCATTGTATTGTTTCATTTACTGTTGTTTAAGCGATATTGATCAGAGCTATGGGTGAATTGATCCGACCCATAATAACTATCAACATTTATCATGTGGCCCAATCGGAAAATGAATTGCCCACCCATGCTTTAGATTTTATTCAGGAGTGTATACATTAATAATGATCAGCAGGTATTGTGAAAACATTGCTTTGGATGCTGCTGTCAGTGTGCAGTATCAGGAACACTGGTTGTCACTGAAATCATGCTAACTAATGTTGAAGCAGCTTAGGTGAGCCGTGTTGACAGCAATCCAGTGACATGGTGAAAACTCATCTGCCAGATGGCTCAAGGGGAGGGCTTCACCCAGGGAGCACTTTAATCAATCTGATTAAGGGGAAATGCTGTCTGTATTTTTAGCCACTCTATGGAAGGCCAGTGGCCATTCATTGAGTTTTGTTTCATTAGCTCTGGTGTTTATCTCTTGGATGGGTGGTTTTATATATGCAAGGAGACTAAAGTAACAACTCAAGAACGGGAGCCCTTTTACCCATAATAATTTTGTAACATAATCATTTGGTAAGAGCATATGGATTTACAGTTGCATTCCAGTAACTGACCGGATGTTGTTAAATGCCAAGAAGCAACATGGAAGTCCCCACAGACCAGTTCCCTCGGACTCTGGGAGATTCCGCTGAGCTATCTTAAACCCAAAACACTGCAAATGTAGAAGCAGATTTAGTCTGAATGAGATTATGATGTATATTAATATTATTAACAAAAGTATGCTTCAGAAACTTTTCATTTCATTCATTCATTTATTTATTCATTCCAGTTTCCATGATTGGAAAGGAGCAGGATGAAGAAAACTTAGAATACCTGCCGCTTTCTTACAACATGCACTACATCAGACAGTCACCATTACAGCCATGACGGCAAAAAACCCTAAAAAAAACTATTTACATAACAGTCAATGAACAAATAAATCCAAAATTATAAGCAACACTACTACATTACATATTTTTTATATAATTTCTCCACACTCTCTTTATACATCCTCTTAAACTAAAAAATATTCATACAACTATCCTGTTTCATTGCCAAACAAATGTGACCCTCCAGCACAAAACCAGTGGTTCAGTCTCAGCAGTGTTTCTAGCTACAGCATCAAATACATTATATGGGTCAAAAAAAGTTAAATGTCTCCTTAACACTTCTAACTATAAGTTTTTGTGAAATTCCGACTGTAAGTGTTTCAAATCATGCCTTTTTGGAAGGACAACAACTGACTCTGACAGTAATTAAGTCTAAAACAAAGAAAAATCAGCTCAAAACACGGCATTCCTTCGTGCTTGCGTTAGGTATTTCCCCGTCATGTTTGGTACCATTGGAAAGATTGGGATTCCCTCTCGACAACCCTTAAATAGAAATCTACATAATTATATATTTGAACCAATGGGAAGCCTCAGACCAAAGCCTTCTCGAGTAAACAAAATCCCTTGTTGCTAGGGCGATGTTGAAAAACAGCCTCTGATTGGTTGAATTAGTGTCACGCAAGCATTTTTAATAAGCTTTCAGATCAATATAAAATCTTAATTTCTGAAATTTGACCCAAGTGACAGGTTTTGTGCTGGAGGGTAACAAATGTTTTTCCACACAAACAAAAGGCAAAGCATCACAAAGGTAAAACAGATGAAGCAACAAGAAAGTTTTTCTTGGTGAAAGTGACTGTGGTGCCAACATCACAGAGGGCTCCAGCCAGCTCTAGATAATCCCTGTCTCAAATATGTGCTCTGTGACCAGCTGTCAACATTTTACTTATTTTGCTGACGTGAATGATTTTTCTAAGTTATGTACTGCAATGACATATAAGTGACAAAAAGTAGCCCAAATATATTTAATAATATGCAGGAATAGATATTGTAGAAAGCACCAAGGACTAGCCTAGCTGCGCTATCCCCATTCATTTCATGTATGGGTCTAGGAACGCATCAGATGCAGGGGAGGCGGGGCTAAAAGGTTGTCTTCACAGAGGAGTCCGGAGAAAGTTACAAGTGATTGAGGATTATGGAGCTTAACGACTGTTGTTGCTTCTGTCAAAAGAATTTAAAGATTGTTGATGTATTCTCACATTCTTTACTCATCTTTGATATAAGGAAATCACCACCCAGTTGGCAGCCATCTGTCGTCATTCTCCTTCTATGATTGTTTCCGGTTGTTTCTTTCCGAATCATCACAGCTCTGTTGTCACTTTGTTACACCCGCCCTCTGACTCTATAGTTCACCGTAATGCCGCTAGGGGTGTCGAGCGCAGTTAGGCTAACAAAGGACAACAGTGGTTATTATCCTTTGTATAATTAAGGACATTAATATATATATATATATATATATATATATATATATATATATATATATATATATATAGGTCATGGTTTTTTTTTATTTCTTTTTTACATTTACATGACATTCATTATTGGTTGCTGTAATGCAGCATGTTTACATCTGAAGACTCTGTGAACAGACTGATGAATCAGGACCTGAGACCTGGACCTTAGTCCCAGCTACTACTTCATGTATTGTTGAAGTTGTTTATGAATGTCTGTATTTTGTAAACATGTAGCAAAAGCTACATTTGTAGTGAGCTGAGACTGGTAGTGTGTCCACATTGTTGGTGGGTGTGTGTGAGTGTGTATAATGCAGGTGTATGCATCCCACCGGGACCATGGACTAAACTGTGGCAGATGTGATTTCTCTAATGTAGGACAGTGGGGAGTTGTCTGGAAAAACCTGTCTGTATGAGGCAATGTTCTATGGAAAACTTAAGTAATTTTTTTTTCACAGGATTACTCATATTCAATAATTAAGACTCATGGGATATAGAAAATGGAAAAATGGAAATACAAAGACATGTTTCAACTTGTTCCACATATATATATATATATATATATATATATATATATATATATATATATATATATATATATATATATATATATATATATATATATATATATATATATATATATATATATATGTCATGAAAATATCATGACCTTTCCCCCAATTTTCATCATCTCCACCTGACCCACACTGTGCGGCTGTAAGACGTCTCTATTCAGCAGCTATTTAAACTCTGAATCTTGCAGTCACTGGTGCAGGACTGTTCTGTATTGTCATCTTCTATAACCTGGTCATTTTTACCATTTCTCATATCTATAACTTGGACATTCATCCATCACCACAGGCTCTGGTTGATCTATCCCATATTTTGTTTTAGTTCTGTTTTATTCTCTTGTTCTTTCACTGTTTTGTTCAGTTTCTGCCAAGGAGGTTATGTTTGTGCCAGCTTGTCTGTCTGTCTGTCAGTTAGCAAGATAACTTACGGGCAGATCTTGATGAAAATTTCATGATGTGTTGGGGGTGGTGCATGGAAGAAGTGATTAGATTTCGGTGGTGATCTGGTAGAGATCCTGGATTTTGGATCACTTTGAAATGTATTCATCATTTACAGCAATGTAAAATCTTTCAGTGTAAGAAGGAAGAATTGCAACACATCCGACAGTCAAGATCCAGTCACATGATATGAGCTGTTAGTGCTACCAGGCGTTCCAAATGACTATTATTTTTTTTTTTTATGATTATTTCTTTTGGCCTACCTGTAAACATCCTCCAACTGTGTATCATTTGATGTTTGAAAAATGTTTAGCCTGCTCAACAACATGAATGAGATGAATGAATAATCGTGAGTTCATGTAGCACTGAACTTGCAGTCACCAGTACGCCAGTATTTCAGCTTCATGGTTAAGAATAAGGATGCAATCGTGTTGTGAACTAGACCTTGACCATTTACCGTAAGTGTTTTAAAACGTGTCCTTAAGTGACAGATAACACTTATGCAGATGCACATCTTACAGCACCATCCCTAAATTAACTTAAGTAGAGCCAAGAAACCCCAGCAACAGCACCCTACTTTGACAAATTTATTCCAAGTATAATTGCCAACGAATTCAGACCATGCACAAAAACTAACGAGAATAATTGGAACGTTTATTCCACTGGAAATACGTTCCTTTTCTGTGGTCAAGAAGGAAGGATTCCGAAATTTACCCCAAAACTCTTGAGCTCCTTTATATATACAGTATCTATGTCCCTGTTCTTAAGGGTTAATGACAGTTGTCCAATTATGCTGAATGTGTAGCAGCAGCTGAACACCAAGATCAAATATTATATCTACACTTTTATTCTCATTCTACAAGAATATATATTGGTTTGTTCTATTAGTCAGTTTTCTGACTGAACTGCAAATTATTGCTTGTCATTCCAGATAAATAGAAACAGAAAAAGAAACCAGTAGTTGTATTTTATAATGAATTACCATATTCAATTGATCCTGTGCTTATTATATTTCTATTTCCAACAGATTTAGTCACTACAGAAACAGTGCTGTCACTACTAAAACACCAGATGTTTTGTCCAAAATAAAATACAATGAATTATCAATCTTTGTTTTATAACAATGGTATGTGTATGTGTCATTATAATCAACTTTTACATTTTACAGGTAAAATAGTCTTTGTCTAAAAATGCAATATAACAAAATATGTTAAAATGTAAATTTTCACTTAACTATGGAAATCACCTACATTTATTTTTTAAAAATAGCCTGTACATTCTAAAGGGAATGTGATGTTTCAGTCGTGACAAATTTTGGGTGAGGAAATGTATTGTAATATAAGTATATGTAATATACCATATGCAAATAAAACATGAAAATTGACTGAGCTTTTTCTAAGTATGTGTTCTTTAGATGTGGTGAATATGGTCAAACTTTTTTCCAAAATAGCACTGTCCAACCCTGAATTTGAACCAATTCATTAGAATGGCCCATGTAGTACTTTTTCACCTTCATGGTGCTGATAGCACTAGCACTAGCACGACTAGCGTCACAGTCACACACATGCCACTAGGTAGCTGCTACCATGCAAGGTGCTGCCAGACCTAATGGAAGCGACTTAGGGCTCAGTATCTTGCCCAAGTACACTTTGACATATGGCTAGGATTCAAAGCGCTGACCCCTGAGTCATGGGATGACCCAGCCTATCAGCTGAGCCACAGCCACAAAGTGTTTTCACATTCTCTGGGAGAAAATGCAACCACTGCCAAATTTTCCATGGTCATTGGTATTAATTTTTCATGGACATTCAGTTCTACAGGACAACTGCTAAAATATTTCCGCCTGGAACAAAGTGGACTGATTCACTTAGATCAGATGGCATTGACCTTTCCCCACATGTCTGATATTAGTCATTTTAAAATACCTTTTTCTCCAGGTTATTATGATGCATACAAATGGTACTATTCAGTTAGAACATTCAAGAAACGGTCTATGTTATCACATCACTTTCCGGGAGGTGATGGTTACAGATTTGGTGAAACATTTTCCACTTTTTTAAAAACATTTTTCAGTGACCTTCTCTGACAAACACTATATCGGTAACCCTTTGGGGGTTCACCCAGATGTAACCCAAGAATTACAGAATGACCTTTCACTGAAGGGAGGTAGTAGAAGTGTTTTCCCAGGGGTGGTTGTTTATACTAAAGTAGGTTTGTGTGTGTGTGTGTTCTCGTTCTGTTGCACCTTTTTACAGAATTATATTCAATCCAAATGATGGATATCATACAACATTAACATTGATTTCTCTCTGCTCTGGAAAAGTCATTGCTTCATCATCCAGTGGAGTAATTGAAAACAATCCAGTTTTCATTGGTTGACTTCATTCTGTTTGTTATTTGTGTATGTGTTTTGTACATGTAAACCATTAGTTTTTCACTTCTTACTTTGCATGAACACAAAAATGTATTGTGTAAAGTAAATCTCATATTACACCCACAACTCTAATACTACTAACGCAGGGTTTAGACAGATCCTAAATGTGCCTTTTACATTTGATTGTCAGTAATGAGGACAACGAACCCTCTGTACTATTATCATTAAACAGAGGAATTATCCCCACCTTCAACCGGACATCGAGTGACACAGAAATAGCACAATGCCCAAGAGATGCCAACAAATGCATAGAAAAGCCAGGCAGTCAGTAAGCCAACAAGCATCATTCACCACTGACCAGGGCATTGAAAGTCAAGAAAAAGCCTGAGGACTTCACTCAGTCTCTGATGACTTACATGAAATGGAAAACAAAAACTATTTATAGACTGGTCTGTGCCCAAAAATGTCTTGCACAAATGTTTTGCCAGAAGCACAACAACCATGATAGATGGGAACATGAGGAGAAAAAAACGAGTAAACAAGTATGTTATAGTTCACAGGAAATAGAACTGTGACATTCATGGACCTTTCAGCCATGAATGTCACATATCAGTAGTACATTATAAAGATATAATCATGTAAAAATATTGATTTGGGGAAAATATCGTTTAATTTGAAAGGTGTAACTTCATTTAATCGTCTCCATCTTTGCCTCTCTCACATCCTTTCCTCATGTTTACCTCTGCCAATGAGGTATTAAATATGGGTCTGTGTGTCTGTTTGTCAGTAGGAAAAAGTTCTGAACAGATTTTGATGAAACTTTCAGGAATCATAGATAATGGGTCAAGGGAGAACCCATTAAATTTGCGCAGTCAAGTTCACACTAAAGGTCAACAGCTAAAACACATCAGTGGTGATATCTCAGGATTCAGATAGAAAATAGAATCTCGTGTTCTTTTGTATTCAGACATCAGATGGGTCAACACCTATGGCTCCATCACATCACATTTTGACGTCATATGACGCCATATCAAGCCTTGGTGGAGGTCTGCTGTCTCTTACTGCCTTGTTTAGACATTGTTGTACTAAAGCAGGCATCTCCAAACTATTCCACAAAGGGCCAGTGTGACTGCAGGTTTTTGTTCCAACCAACCAAGAGTACATAGTTTAACTAATGGACTCTGAAGACTGAGATCAGTTGATTAATTGAGTCCAGTCTGGTGTACTGCTGCCACACCGGCCCTTTGTGGAATAGTTTGGAACTGCTTGTACTAAAGAAACAAGGAAAAAATGTAAGTAGACAAGAAACCATAGACCGTATGGTAGAACTACTTTGTTCCTTTTTTAGTGGCCATGTTTAGACAAATGGGTGAGACGCAGGAACATGAGGAGTAATGGGTTAAATACTAATGTATGTTTCAAAAGGAGTAATTTCATCAAATATTTGCACAACTTAGTAAATTGTTGTTTGTGTGATGTGGGGTGCCTCCCTCTTGAAACCACTCAAAAAACACTGTATGGAAACACAAACACACACACACACACACACACACACTACAATTGGACTTTATATTCGAACCAAGGCTGATTGGAGCAGTGTCTCATTGTCATCAGTGATATTACATTTCTTGAACAGGAACCCAGTGTTGGATAGAGGTACTCCTTGTCCTTGTCATCAAATTACCAATGGAACCAAATTATTAACTACACATGAATGAATGTGTCCAATTCCTTTGTCATTTCACATTGTTAAACATAACTTTGCAGTTTTGATATTTACAGAAATGTCCATTGGAGCTGAATTTGAGTACCAGTCCAATACTCATATCTCTGACTGAATCACTGCTATGAATGTGGTGGTGAAATAAAATTCAATTATGAATTTCTAATTGCCACTCAGCCTTGAAAAACACCACAGTATTCAGTCACCTCCAGAACTATAGTGACAAGAACTGGCACAAAGTCTTTATGTCCGAGAACTCATTTTCTCATTAGTTCTCCCTGCTTGGAATGGTCTGCTTGAAAGATGTTCCTACATTAGCATTTAAAGCAAAAATTGTTTTTGGTAGCACATTTGGTAGCATATCAATTATTTCTGACAATATTGTTAGAATTACAAACACAAAAATTGGACTATTAATCTAATGAATATTAAATCTAAACATCTGTGATATCAAAATGGATGACCTAGAAAGTCAGTCTAGAAAGTCAGGGGTATATGTATATTTGTGTGTTTGAATTTGAATGAAAAACTTTTAGGTCAAACCCTGTCATCGTTAACTTAACCAGCAGTTGTCAGTCCCAACAAAGCTGTATTAATTTATCCTCTTTGAGGTGAACCATTGGTCACGTAGCCGTTTTGTCAGCGTATCAAATTCTGCCTAAAGTGGGCTCTGTCCATTATCTAATTTCACTAATGCTTGCATTTTGCTTCCCAGAGGGCTGTGTAAGTTAAAATGACAACTGAATATTAAGTGCAAAACGAGGGGTTTGAGACCATACATGAGAGTGATAACACATCCTTTACATAAAGGTCAGAAACACTGTCGAATATGAATGCTGCGTTCATTTTGATCAGCTGGATACACATTTGCACATTAAAGGTTCAGTTTGCAAGACTTAGCACGATTTAATGACAGAATTAGTACAATATTCATCAATATGTTTCCATTTTCAGCCTGAAATCATCTGAAAATAAGTAGCATTTAATGAGCTGTTGTATAGAAAGAATGGGCTGTCATGTTTCTACAGAAACTTCAAAAGAACTTCATAACAATCAGCTTGGATGATGTTTGAATATGAACCAGTGTTAATGTCGCCTTGGCTAAAGAGTCTTAAGTAGACCAAACTAACACTAGCTTGCTGAGGGGTTTCTGTGTTTTTTGCAGCTGCTGTGGGACACAATGTAAACCTGAATAAGTTAGCAGAACTCAAAACATTTAAGGCAATCGATTGCCTCAATTATTTTATGTTGATGAAACTAAATTCAGTTAAAACATTACTTATATACTTAGTATTCTAAGGTTCTGTCAGTCCTACTGGGAGACTAAGTCAGGGTTCAGTGTCTTTGCTCAAGGACACTTGGACATGTGGACAGACAGAGCTGGAACGCGAACCTCTGACCCTTCAGTCATTGGACGACCTGCTCTACCAATTGAACCACAGCCGCCCCTGAATAAAATTACTGTGTTGTGTGATTGAATTTTTTTTTTGGTGTGATAGATATTGGTGGTTATTTGGAGTGATCTGAAGTTGTATTTCATCATCTTAAGTTAAGTTCATCATTAAGTTAAGTTTATATTTTCCAATTATCCTTATTTGAAACAATAGAAATAACAGAACAATATCATTCTCAGCATTTAATGACTTAATTCCACTCAGTTGTACCTCATCTATGTTTTAAAGTTATGTTCACTTATATCCACAATAGTTCCTCTTAATAAAAAATATTAGTTGGAAGTACTTAAAAAGAAGAACATGTTACAGCAACTGAATACATTTGAGTTAGTAGTACTATCTCTCAAACTTTGAGTTTTCACAACTGAATATATTTAATTATTCTGAACATTTAGGTTTACAGTGCAGGATGAGTTTAGGTGCATTCATTTAGATACAGTCTATAACTACATTTCATGCATTAGACTAAATAACACTGCCGATGCACTTTAAGGTATAGTGTGTGAGAAATAGTTATTTAACTGCAGAAACATTCACACTATATTCTGATTAAGTTTGTATTACTATATAATTATGTCAAAGTAACAGCAGTTGTTTCCTTTAACGTAGGAGTATTCATTTATATCTACAGTGGGAGTTGATAAGCATTAGTGAACTGTTGGCCATGGAGTACCGTCAAATATCTGCTATATCTACATATATGTAAACCAACTGATGGCTACGTTGGACAATCATTTTGTGTCTTTGTGTCAAGTCTTCCTGAATCAAGCAAAGGGGAAAAAAGGCAAAGAAAAAATACAGTGTTGAAATTTAAAAAATCAATGAAAAAATGAAAAAAAAATGAAGGTTTTCAAATTTTTAAGCTTAAAGGTGTCATTCCGCTGAAAACCACTTTTCCACGCTCCTTTTGGAATCTGATGGGTCACCCCGACTTACCAACACATGCTGCCTTTGACAGTGGTTCATCATCTCCACTGGCTTCATACTGCATTCACAGAAAACAACAAGAGGAACCAGGGACTCAGAAAAAGCCGGTCCGTCTGACGTCAGATGGACTTTAGCGTCACCCATGTGGGGTTAAGCCGTCCTCCATTGTAGCGAATCTGAAGTAGCATTAGCATTAGCATCTACAAGAGAAGATGGCGCCACAGTAGCTGCTGCACAAACTGGAAAAAAATGGCAGATCAAACTGGTTCATGTGCTCTCTGTGGAAATAAAGCCTCGTTTTTTTCCCCTGCACGTTTTCAGAACAAGCAACGACACGAAACCTAGCTGGATGCTACTCTGGTAAAGGTAAACACATACAAAGAGCGAGAGGGGAGGCGGGAGTGTTCCTTCACGACACCTTGTTGCTGCATCATGGACATGTATGAGGAAGTACCGGTGAACTCCATTGTTCGACCTCAAGTCATTTTTCTACCGTGAAAAAAACAGCTGGAAACAAAACAATCCGAACATTTTTTTTTAAATAGAACCAATACACAATGTATTCAATAGCAATGGAGAACACAGTAATATTAATGAAATAACCATGGAATGACTCCTTTAGCAAAAACGATTGTGTTCTGATTTGTTTTGGGACTCTGGGACCTGAGCAGGGCTGTGCTCTGGTGCACAACCAGTCTCTGTGTTCGGCACATAGCCAGGATACGCGACTGGCCGGAACTTGGCCCCAGCTATTAACGAGCCTCTGCCCAACTGTGTGCCAGATGCAGCGCTCGGCTATGAGGCTGGCAGAGCCTCAGTTCCTACTGTATTCATATCACGCTTCCCACCATGTTCAAGTGGACAGGACGACCAGGCACCAGACACACTGTCAACCTGAAGCAAACGTATAGCAGGGGTGTCAAAATTATTTCAGTTCAGGGGCTACATTAAGCCAAATCTGATCTGCAGAGAGCCATACCAGTGAAATAACAGTAAAAATAATGTCAACTTCAAACTTCAAAAAGCAGTTGTGTGGTGAAAATATTTACATTCTTTAAAACAATATGAATAGAATGAACTAACTGAAATTTCTTAAGAAAATGATGTGCAGTTTTAACAATATTATGTCTCAGTTCATCATTTACACGTGTAAATTACAATTTTCAGATCATAGTAGATCAACAAAACGTGCATAAAACATTTAATAACAGGCAGAATAATGATAAACTTGCCCTTCAGACATTTTAAAAATGTTCATATTTTTTCAGATTATTTGTATTTTTGTGAAATGATCATTTTAGTGTAAATACAATAAAATGACATCAACATTTTTACATTTAGAAAGAGAAAGATTTGTTATTGTGAGTATTTATACATTATTATGAGAGCGTTTTACGGATCTGATCCAGTTGAAATTAAATTGGTCTGTATGTGGAACCTGAACTAAAATGATTTATATCTTCAATGTCATTTTTGCATTTCATAAACTCATGCCAGGGGCCAGACTGGACTCTTTGGAGGACCGAATTTTGCCCCCGGACCACATGTTTGACACCTCTGACCTATAGCAATCCACCAGACCCTGCCCTTCATGTTCAGTTGAACTTGTAAGGAACACTTTTTGCTGTGCAAGATAATTTGATGTGAAAACCTTTTTAGCTCACAAACAATTTTGAACTGGAAGTAATGGCACTTGAACTGAGAAGTAAAACGTTTTGGTTTAGACAAGACAGCCACATCTGTCCCATCTACTTGAAACACAAAACCATCACTGGACTTACAAACATTTTAAAATGACAAAATATTTTGACCTGCAAGCAGTGCAAAAAAATGTGTGTTGACCATTTTCATTGATGTTTTGATAATTTTGTGTGTAAGAAATAAAATTGAACTAAACTAAAATTGAATAGAGATTTCAGATTTTGAAATAAAGATGAAAAAAGGAGAACACAATAATCATTGTTCTTTTCAAAATCTTGATATTTTTTTGTTTGTTTGTTTCAAAACTATATTTTCTTTGCCTTTTTTCCCTTTAAAGACAGACAATTATCTTCATAAGTACTGCTCCTTTGTGCTTTTCAATACTGGGTATAAAGGAAAATGAATGTATAAAACACATCTATATAGAAACAACAATATAAAAGTCTATACATAAAAAAAAACATCTATAGATATAAACAACAAGCAGGTCAGATGACATCTACAAACCAAATGTACACTGCAGCCTTCAACACTTATTGACAACTGAAGATGGAACTAACATACAACTGAAAAAAATTCAAGAGCCATATTCGTAATGTTTGTGTGAATGTTTAAAAGAGTAAGTGATGGTTCCAATGTAGAAAAATTAACATAATTGACATTTTCTGACTTTCTGATGTCACCTCTTCTGAGCTCGGCACCATGCTGTTCATGTCGATCCTGACATCATATGCATCAAATGACAAAATTAAGGAAACACAGCTTTGATTCAGGAAAATTTTAATCAAATAATTGTTTTAATTAACTTTAATGACTCAATTTGACTCAATAGTGTCAAAGGAAGGGTTGTTTAGTACACTGATCACCACTAGATCTCACTAAATCTCACACAGTGATGGGACTTATTATGGTAAAAACATGTATTTAACATCCATTCTTAATTTCAACTAAACTGCCTGCTGTCTTTTGGTCCATCACTCCCCGTCCCCCTCCCTCTCCTCTCTGTCTGTAGAAGTGTGACTGCCTGCTCAGTCTGGAAGCATACTCAGCAGACCAGAAGCGCCGTGTGTGTCAGTGCCTGAAGGACAACATTGACAAGCAGCTCCAGCTTTACAGGAGGGAGCCTCCTCTTCTGCATTTCGAACAGGTAGGCCTCGTACGCAACGACCACACCTTGGACCACCTCCATTTTCACATGAGGATCAAACATGAGTCACATAGGAACACATGGGAGTGCATAGATTTCATCCATCACAGATGCTCCCTGAACACCACACTCTAGCTGTAACTATTACATCATCATTATAGATTTGTACTTAGTTTTGCCACTTTTAGGAGTTACACATCTGGGTTTCCTGCAGAAGTGTCAGTTTTAGCTCTGGATTGATTTGGTTAAATTTAGTTATACTGTAAAAGCATGTTTTGTTTTGTTTTTTTACACTTTGTCGATTTGCTTGGACAAATTCAGCTCTTGACAGACGTGATTAAACTCTGTTGTCATCTATCAAGTTCCCCGTTTCGAGTTTTATAAGTTTTGGTTTGGTCTAGTATCTGATCTGTGGTCACATGGGATGGGTTCTGTTGGAAATAGAATTACACTAGATGTGTTTCCATCCATGCTGAAAGCGTTACTGAAATTTTTCATATGTAGTAAAAGAAAAAAATCAATGGAAAAAAATAATAAAGAGCCAAAATATCATATAATGGTAAGTACTTCCTGTTTCCCCCACCTATAAATAAACAGGTTAATTGTCCTATGTTTAATTTCCATATGATAATAAACCAAATTCATCTTTTGTCTTTAGTTTAATTTGATTTATTTCATTCATAAGATAAATATTAAATATATATATATATATTTCTACATGTCAGTAAATTGGCCACATCATGAATGTAAGAGAAAGAGCAGATAGAATAATGTTATATCTTCTGCCTCTTTAACAAAAACACTTGTGTATTTGCAGTAGTAATTTCAAATAGAATTATGAATTGGCCCTGTTATTACAATATCATTGATGATTCATCATCATTCATTGCTGCAGTTCATTTGCAAAAAACTGAGAAAAAAATAATCAAACCACTGATTTTTTAATTTCATGGATGTTTTCAAGAAGTACAGAAAGATATCAACCAAACAGGAAATCATAAACCATCTAATAAAGAAAAATAAAATTTTAGATAATTTTAAACATACACATGAACAAACTACACTTTCATATATCAATACATAACTAAAGAAATTCAATGTTTAATTGAAGAACAGAACAACACATAGATAGGTGCCTTCAAACACTTCCATTATCATCCTAGATTTAACTGCTTTTCTCAGCCTTATATTTATTTAAAATCTTTATATTATATATTCCTTTAAACTGATCTCTGTTTTTTTTTTCCTTCTGTTAGACTGTTCCATAATTTAACACACATCCTTTTCAAGTTGTTCTAACACAATACATTGTTTAATTCAGTTTCCCTCTCAAATGGTTTCCCCCGTCTCTCTCTCAGAACAGTTTCTATATTTTACCTGCTTGTGGCAGTTGACTTTTTTTCCGCAGGCTAAATGAACATGTGCTTGTCAGGCGTTGGATATAAATAGAAATATGGAAAATAGAAAACACAATTATTCTATTCTTGGAGTCGGATCTACTAAAGTTTTGCAAATATAAATACTTTGTAAGGTCATTGCACATGCAAAAAGGTTTTCAAAGATGCTAAATAGCATGTCTGCATCCAGTTAGTATGATGGGGGTGTTTTTTTTATTTCGAATTATTTATTCCAAATAAAATAATTCAGAATTAAAGCTATTTCTTTCGCATTTGCATGGAAATGTTAATGCTGAATAAAGGTTTCCATGGGAAACAGGTGTATTCCACTTGAGTTAATTGGAGCTGGAGGCACAGAGGGTTCTGATTGGACAGAACACCTACGTAACATTTGGATGTCTACCAGAAGAAAATGATCACGTCTTCTTCCTGTTTTGCTTTAATTTCAACTAGCAACATGGGAGAACAGATACTACATGCGATTTTTGCAGTTATTTTTTGTAATAATTATGAAGCAGCAGCTCGACCGAATCACCAAACTAATTCATTTAGATCATCTGAAGAAGACAATCTGAATACCTGAGAACCAAATGCTCTTAGAAAATGTTCCTACACTAATGCCGACAGCGTAGAATATGTGTGTCATCATAACAAGACTGACAGTGTATGTAGGGTGACATGAATAATATTAAAGAGGAATTAACCGTTTCCATGTCAGAAGAATTATTGAATTTGGAATTAAGAGCAGAATAAACCAGTGACTTTATTCTGAAGTAATGATCATTTTCAACTGGAATTAGATGTTTACATAGTCATCTTAAAGTGGAATGAACCTTTATTTTCAATTAAACTGGAATAAAAACTCATGTAAACAAGCCCAATGAATGTGCATTATGGGACGTTTACATAATAATAATAATAATAATAATAATAATAATGATTATTATTATTATTATTATTATTATTATTATTATTATTATTATTATTATTATTATTATTATTATTATTATTATTATTATTAATAATATTTTTTTTTACTTTTGTTCTGTGAAGAATCCAGAAAGGGTTGTGGCTTTCTGGGAAACAACCTTTTTTTTTTTTTTTACATTTAGGCACTCCTGCATTCGTCACACTTTTTCTGTTACAAATTGACCCCAGCCCCTCATCTGAGGAGGGAAAAGTTATGCGGCCCTCACTGGAAATAGTTTGGGGACCCCTGGTCTATGGTTTTTACATGTGGTAATTTTTTCCCACCTGGCTTAAAGTGAATAATTTAAATATGGGGAAAAAATGAATTTTTTTAACAAAAAAAATCCATTTAAAAATCGTAAAACAAAAAAATCCTCATTAATACGTGGATCCATTTTTTCCTCCACCCCTAATATTATACATATCAGAACTTTGGAACTTGTGTGAACACATTCCATTCATTTCCCTAATGTTAAGGAAACAAAAATGTGTATCTGCTGAATCATGCCAGTTGTCACACACTGTTGTATTTATTTTGACACCCATAATCTCAGTGTATCACCATGCAGGTGTCAAGTGCTGCTGAGGTTGCACTGTAACTAACATTAAAGTGTTCAGCGGTCTGTGACTGCTGTGATTGGTTGGCTACTGGGGAGCAGTGAATGAGATCACTGTCTGCTTTGGCCATCTTTAGAATTACCCAGGGAAATCAACTCCCAGTGATTTTTCACACATTTTCTTGTCAGCTTCCTTTTATTACCACTGGAAGAAACTTGTGAACGCTGTGCAGATATCTCAGGTAGTTAGATTGATATCACTTGGAACAGTATTCAGTAGTAGGAAGGTTTAATGTATTGATTTTATAGGATTTTAGAAGTGCTGTGCTATATATTGATATAAAATTGATATTCATATATATTTAAATGTGATATGGAATTAGATATGACACATTTGTGGGTTTAATAAAATGTAAATGAAGTAAAGAAACAAAAAAGTGTTTTTAACATCCAGCCATTTTTTTTTATCATTATGGGCTTTTTTTGTTTTTAAAAAATTAAATCAATCAAATGGGATCCATTATCGAGCTGGTACAGGATCATGTCTACCAAGATTGAAGTGCAAACGGAATGCTCGTTGTGTTGCAGTTACAGATTTTCTATATTTGTTTCAACGTTTCCACAATGAAAGTGCAATTCATGGCAGGAACTGAAAGAAAAACCATGGCATTCTAAAGAAACAAAACAAAAATGACATATGTACTTTTGAGAAATAAAAACACTTATTTTTTGTTTCTTTACTTCATTTGCATTTTATTAAACCTACAAATGTGTCAGATCATTTTGCCTGACCCTCTATATACAGAGGGGGGAGGGGCAGGAAGGCACTGTTCAACAAGCATGGAGGAAGCATCAACACCTGCAGAGTGTTTAAAGGAGGAATTGATTAGAAAAAGTCGTGGCTCATTAATTTGGAGAAGATTCAGTTTTAAAGTATCAAATGAACAACAAAATGAGGTTATATAAGAAGTTACAGCCAGAGGTGGAAGCACTATACACATGTTTTTCACCACCCAAAACACTGGCGCAAACTGTAGCATGAACAGTGTGTGAAGCTGCAGAAGCCACAGACACAAGCCATCCACAACCTGAAAAAAAGCCCTGTACAGGTGAAGAAACCTGTTCATTATTTAGTCAATTGATTTAGATTTTGCCACAGTTCACTGAAATAGCTGGTTTCAATAAAACTACCTGTGACATCATATTTGACTTTGACTAACCATTTGCTCTCAAAAATACCACAATATATATATACTATATATATATATATCAGGATATGACTTTTGGTTCTTATTACCCAGCCCCAGTTTTTAATGGATTTTTCAACATTCCTCAATCTATATCCATTATTTTCTTCAGTCATTTTGTTCATTTTCTTTACTGTCAGCACAGGAAAGGCAATATTTGGTGTTTGTCAAATAACCTCATTTTATGTGAAAGGAGATTAAAACATATAAATAGTTGTCTGTATGTGGATGCTGCACACCTGTTGTACATTTAGGTCTATTTCATCGGCACATAAAAGAGAGTCGAGACAAGCGGTCCCGGCAGTCTTTCATCCCTTTACATGTCTGCATATTTATGTGTGTTTGTGTGTTTGTACGTGTGTGTATGGGCTCTATGTTTTTATTTTTGCCCATATGTTTCATTCTAAAGACTCCGGATACATGTGTTTCTGTACATGAATAGACTCTAACCTCTTGAGCTCAGTTCCTCAAACATTAAGGAACACAATGACCTAGATGACATTTAAAACTATTTTACTATTGTTTGGTACCAGCACACACACACACACACACACACACACACACACACACACACACACACACACACACATACACACACACACACACATACATTTCCATGTCTCATGAGGACCAAGTTTGTACTCAAGTAGTCACTGGGTAGTGAGTGTAAATGTTTTTTAATAAAATAAAAATAAATATTAACTTAAAATTTAAAAACTAAATACATAAAATAAATTAATAAAATAAAATAAAAAATGTATGAATAAATAAAACAAATATTTAAAAATTAAATAAATGAATAAAATAAAATAATATTTTTTAAAAAATATATGAAAAATACATATAATAATACAATAATACAATTAAAAACAAAAACTAAACACATCTTTAAACCTTTGAAAAATACAGATTTTTCTTTACACCTGTTTCCCTCATGCTTTATAGGGACTTCTGGAAAAAAACCTAATTAATGCATTTATAGAGCCACATCATTTCTATTTTACTAGTGGGGACCTGATTTTTTGTCCCCATAGTGTCAGATTTACCCATGGTGTGACTGTGTAAACATACCAATGTCCCCATAAAGATAGAAATATATATAATGTTTCACAGTAACACCATGTACATAATGAATATTTCTCATGCTGTTGTTTTCTCCTTTAAATCAATGATAATTAAATACTTAAGTTAAACACGCAGTATAACTACACATGTTGTATTGTCCAATAACTGCTGTTTAAGAACAGCTAACACACAAAATCAATGCAAGAAAATGCTACTGTATTGAATAAACCTTTATACCTAGTGCACTGATCAGTACAAGGCTCTGATAAAGAAACAGAAGCTGTTTTAACTGAAAAAAATTTAATTAAAATTAAAGATTCAAAGAAATTTATTGTCATATGTAAAGAAATGGGTTTCCTTGTGCAATGAAAATCTTATTTTGTCATCCACACTGAATGCAAAGATAATTTAAGATGCAGAAAAATATATATAAAATATTTGCAATGTCAGTGTTTTCTAATATCGTGCAGCCCTCACCTGGACGAAGAACAGGACAGTGACAGGATACTGCGATCGTGAATGTGAGCACTTTAGTCTAACATCTCACTGTCCATTTATTTATTTATTTTTTAAATTGTGCTTAATTTTTATAACACAAAAACTAAGCTAAAGTTCTGTGTGATGTTTAACTCTGGTGTAAATGACTTTCACACATGCAGGGTGTCATTCTGGACTCGTGCATATCATGCCTGTTCCTACATACAGTATGTATTCTATAAAAGGGACTCGCTTGTTTGGTTCCACAAAAATAAATCGGTCTCCAAAAATACACATGAATGTCTGTGCTTGTGTGCACATGTACAGTTGTGTGATTTATGTGGTGGAAGTATTGATGTAAACTATCTCTGTGTCATTATTAGAAGCTTTTAGTTGAATCTTTTCTTAAATGGAAATCTGGATGGTGTCCTGAAGGCAAAAGGATACATGTTTAATCATAACATATTACACATACACTAGACAAAGTAGTTCACGTTTGATTGCATTTCTCAAGAGAACCTTAGAGGCAATTAGTTTCTATTCAGTCAACTCTAAATGTGTTTAATGTTATGTAAATCAGCTATTTTCTGGAACACAAGGCAGGAAGATAATTAATTTGTGCACCATTTTTAATGTTGCATGAGGATGTTTCAGATGAAAAATGTCTGTTTTATTTGACATCTGGTGAAGTTTCCTTTTGGCAATTTCTAGAACTAATGAGAATGTACTATAGATAGACATGTACTAGAGGTAAGATCTTAAGCCTGAGTCCGAGTCCTAAAATGTCAATCATTACGTTCGGGTCGGACCGGGCTTCTCTCTCGCTGACTTTTCAAAAAATATATATATATGTTTAGAAAAGTGTACACTAAAACAACGTGTGGATACTAAACTAAGGAATGCTTGTTATAAAATAAATAATTTAGATAAAACAGAGACGGCGCTATAAGGTAATTGCTATTTAACTACTAACCAGGAGCCGCAGAGCCAGAGCACGCCCTCTTAATGTTCGCCTTGTTGATAGTAACTAGTGGGCTATGCATTATCCCGTTTATTCTATGGGTTATTACAGTTTATTACTGTCACTACTCTAACAGACTAGTGTTGTGAAATAGGCGGGGCAGACAGAACGGAGGTGCAGAGAGTTTTGGGCGGAGAAAAGAGAGAGACGAATGTACAGTCAGTTCGGCGACCGGAGCAGGTGTTGTACCGTTCTTGCAAATAAATACTGAAAACGAAGCTCACTGAAACCGCTCCTTGTTTTATAAAAACCAGCATAGAGGAGTTAACCTTGGGGTAAAATACTTACTTCGGCCCTGGAGATACTATACGAGAGGAGGACGGCAATGTCCCCTGATTTTCTGACTCCGGTAAGGATAACATCAGGATAGGTTAACACTGGATAAACTAGCAGTTACAACGAAGAGAATATTTACTTTAAAAGTGGCTGAACTACCTGCAGAGTGATATGATACAGTGAATCTGAAGTGACAAAACCTGTTGCCATGGGCAGCGAGCGTTAACGGCGCAGTGGGCGGTTATCGAAAGAAATCCGCCCGCTGACGTAGAATATATATATATATATATATATATATATATATATATATATATACATGTGTGTGTGTGTATAAATGTAGGGAATAGAAGTAAAACGTTGCCAGAAAAATAAATACTCAACTAAAGTACAGATACCTAAAAACTCTACTTAACTACAGTAAAAGAAGTACTGGTACTTACTTCCACCTCTGCTGAATAGATGCATTATGTCAATGAACGTCTTACGTTCAGTACAGACTCAGCCTAGAAATGCGAAACCAGAAACTGTATTCATCGAATGGAATCTTCTGGTTATTATTAATGTAAAAGGTTTCCCTTGGCCTTCCTCAATAGAATTGAAACATCAATACTACTTAATCTTGAATATTATAAGAGCATGTGTGTGTGTGTGTGTGTGTGTCTTCCCCTGCGTTTAGAACTATAGAAACAAGGCTTTAGAAAATTACCCTTTGAATCAGACACTTCCTTTGTGTCAGAAACTGTATTTGCTGCCTCATGTACAAAACTGAGTAAATCCAGCACTTAGCTGAAGGATGCAGTTTAGTCAAGAGTTATTTTCCAAGTGTGTGGAGAGAGCACAATCAACTCCAAAAGCAACACACTTAATCACATCCATTTTATCAATTAATTTTTATTTCTGTTCATTCATGTTTTTTTTTTTTTTTTTAGGATTCCTCCTTCAGTGTTGACATCAGCAGCTTCCCCACTTCCTCTACTCTTTGAATGCTTTGAATGTTTCTCTTCGGAAACATTTTTCCAGGTCTTTAATCCCACGTCTTCTGTGAATGGAGCAGAATAAGAACTGCCAGTCTTTATTTTAGCATGCAGCTTTATGAAGTCAGCAGATGTTTATGATGACTAATCTTATTTTTTTTGATGATGTGGCTGTCTCTGTGTCTCACTGGTTTGTTCATACTCGATTACTGGGTCACTTTACACATTTTCTCAGTGGATGATGACAAAACAGTGAAGCAATCATACGCTGCAGGGCTATAAGATGCTGTGCTTTAAAGGGATACTCCACCCCCAGGCCAAATTCAGTGTGTCCCCACTGTTCCCAGACCTAAATAAGTGTATAGAAGCATTACCTGTCGAACCAGCCAATGTCCGAATCTATGAGAACTGACCACAGGTTGGATTCCTACACTAACTGCATTCTTACATCGCCAACTAAGTATCTCGTCTAAAGTGAATTAATGTACTTAATTTTGTCTCCTCATTACTTTCCGCGTACTAGGCATTTACTTCGAGGGTGAATGATGACGCAATTCACGGCGCAAAGGACTCGTCTTATTCATTTGTGTATGGGCACTATTTTTTGGTGCGGAGAAACACAGCCGACGCACACAAAGGAATGTCAGTTAATTTCGCCCTGGGATTGTTTAGGAGGATTGGTCCATTTGAGCTCTAAATTAATTAATTAATTAATTAATTAATTCATCCATCCATCCATCCATCCATCCATCCATCCATCCACCCACCAACTCACCCATCCATCCATCCACCCACCAACTCACCCATCCATCCATCCACCCATCCACCCATCCATCCACCCATCCATCCACCCATCCACCCATCCACCCATCCATCCACCCATCCATCCACCCATCCATCCACCCACCCATCCATCCATCCATCCATCCACCCACCCATCCATCCACTCATTCATTCATCCATCCACTCATTCATTCATTCATTCATTCACTCATTCATCCATCCATCTTCAGCTTGATCCTGGAGAGCATATCTGGGTGCTGGAGCTGATCCCAGCTTTATTTTGAACAAAGGCAGAGGACAGCCTGGATGTGTCACCACTTCATTGCAGGTTTTACTTAAAGGGATTACCTGGATTAAAATTCATTTTAGCTCATTTTTTAGATGATTGGGAGTACATGATGGTCTGGGACTGTATTGGTGCCTACATGGTTGACCTGCATGTGTGAAATACATGCAGGTCAGCTCACTTTTAATTTAATCTGTCAATTCTCCTTCGTTTCATTAAAACTCATTAAAGGGATTATCCAGAGTAAAATTCACTTTAGCTCAATTTTTAGATGATTGGGAGTACATACATATGTGTATTTGAAATCAAAATCATACCGTTCAGATGTACATTGAGAAATTTCTCTTTGTTCTCTGTGGAAATTCACAATTTCATTGCGTTCTTTTTCAAAAACGTAGTCCAGTATTTCATTACAAATGTAAGTGAATGCAACACTAAAGCTTTGCCTACCACCAGGTTGCTGTTTTCAAAAAAGAATACAACTAAATCATACATTTCCAGAGCGTCTAACTGCACTTGGTAATCAACTCGACGGCTTCTGCATCTGGAAAGGTACTGAGTTGAGATCAGTAACTCTGGACACACTATCTGATGACATGAAGACCTGGGACACTTCAGTTTGCCTTTAGGGACCCTCTACTTAGGACCACGTAAATGTGATGTTGTTGAGAACTTAAGTAGAGGTCTAAAAATAGCCTTTCATGTCAGTGAAAAGACATGCCCTAATCACTTCCATGCTAACACAGTTTGGCTCAATACAGCAAAATTGAACTTTCTCAGTGTACATCGAAACAGTGTGAGTTTGATGTCAAACATATGTATGTACTCCTAATCATCTAAGAAATGAGCTGCAATGAATTTTACTCTGGATAATCCCTTTAATGTGTTTTAATGATACGATTAAATTAAAAGTCAGCTGAACTGCATGTATTTCACACATGCAGTTCAACCATGTAGGCACCGATACAGTCCCAGACCATCACAGATTCTGCATGAGCTCTTAAAGTGGAATCACATGCAAACTAAAACCAGAACCGTAGTCATTTTAGCTATAAAGCTTTAAGTCAATTCAAATTTGGTTCTTTTCCTTAAACGTGTCATTCCACTGAAAACCACTTTTCCACGCTCCTTTTGGAATCTGATGGGTCACCATGACTTACCAACACATGCTACCTTTGACGGTGGTTTGTCACCTCCACTGGCTGCATACTGCATTCACAGAAAACAACAAGAGGAACGAGGGACCCAGAAAAAGTCGGTCCGTCTGACGTCAGATGGACTTTAGCGTCACCCAAGTGGGGTTAAACCCGTCCTCCATTGCAGCGAATCTGAAGTAGCATTAGCATTAGCATCTACAAGTGTGCTCTCTGTGGAAATAAAGCCTCATTTTTCCATGCACGTTTTCAGAACAAGCAACAAAATGCTACTCTTGTAAAGGTAAACACACACACCGAGCGTGAAGGGAGGGGGGAGTGTTCCTTCGTGCATTCTGAGCCAATCAGAGACATCTCGTTGCTGCGTCATGGACATGTATGAGGAAGTACCGTTAAACTCTGTTGTTTGACCTCAAGTCATTTTTCTACCGTGAAAAAACAGCTGGAAACAAAACAATCTGGAGGTTTGTTTTTTTTAAATAGAACCAACACACAATGTATTCAATAACAATGGAGAACACAGTAATATTAATGAAATAACCATGGAATGACTCCTTTAACACAAATAGGGACCAATCTGAGGATCTGATATTCAAAAAGGCTAGTTTATGTGGTATAATCCACAAACCAATGGCGTATATCTACACTATTGTGTGTATGAATGTTCACACTAATAAACAAACGCAGACCCTTGTGGTTTGTTGCTAACAGCTCATACAGTCCTATGAGTTCCTTTCTTGGAAATGTTCCGGCATATTCTTGTCAGGGCAGCATTAGCCACTAAGCTGCTGGAAAAATAAATGTGTTTAGCCGTGCGCACACACAGCCTCAAATGGGAATTTAAGCAGGACTGGCCATTCTGGAAATGACAACCATAATTAATCACACACAGTTAGCATTCGATGAGAAATGCTTCCGCTGTTGAATCAGAGGAGGAACGCTAGGTATCTGCACAGGCACGTCTATTTCTATTTTTCAATCTGCAAAAAAAACAAACAGGTTCACATGAACACTGAAAACATGTTGGTACTAATGAACAAAGCATGTCTATTGAGGTTAAGAGGCATCTTGTCCCATTCTCTTTTCTCTGGTTGTCTCATTTCACATTTATGAGAATCTGCTTTGGCCACTGAAGCAGCGTTTTTTTGTCAGAGGAGTCGGTGACGCACAGTGTGACATGGAGCTTTTCTCATTCACTTTCTCGCCGACTGTTTATTCATGATGAAATTAAAGAGTACAGTAGTCTCTTCTCAGCTCAGACAGACACATGCATTTAATCAATCTTTCAAGAAGCAGTGGGAAGATGGGAAGTGTCAAAGAATGTGCATATTTTGATGAGCAGTAGATCTCACTACAAGAGAAACACTGCATTTTAAGCAGCGACACAACATAACTAACAGGAAATAAGGAATTGGACTCAAACGTTCTGTCACCTCTCATCTTAATGTGTAATATTATATTTATTTCAGTAAAAATAAATAGGTTTTGTTTTTCTTTTTAATTTACAAATACACATTACATTTAGAATTTCACTGTAAATGTACATCATAGGTTTACATTGTGGACAATAAATGACACTTTGCTCTGTTGGTGTTAAAAGACGATGCGCTGTAGTTAAAAAATAAATAGACTTGTCTTTCTTGGAAGAACATGTCTTTTATAAGTGGAAAAGCACTGATGCAGATGAAAATTTTAATTAAAATATCTTTCCTAGGCCATCAACATCTCTTCAAAATGTTATAGCCTTGAAACGCCTCGGTTAGCATTAGTTTTAAAAGGCCAATTCATGTACCAGTGGAATAAAGACATACATTTTACACTGTTGCATTATGGGTTGTTTATAGCCTTAATGTTGCTAAGATAGCAAATTTATTTTAGTGCGTTTACAGCATTTCTTTTTTTACTTTTTTTTGATGATTTTGACTTTTTATCTTATATTTTGGACTTTTTATCTCATGATTTTGACTTCACTTAATGTGCCTTATATATATAAAAACAAAAAAACCTTCATAAAAACCATTCATTAACAGTGCACCTCATCATGCGGAGAATACAATAATTACATAATGTGTTTCAGTCTAATACAGTGATTGACTGTAAACTATTGGGGGAGGGTCCGAAATGGACATGGGTAAGAACACAGTCTTTTTACTTTGTTTTACTAGTACTTTTTGCAGTTACTGTACAAACACTCGCCAATTTTCTCCAAAACGTCAGACATTTGATATGAGATATTTTATTACATGACAAAGAATGATTTGAATTTTGCAAAAAAAGACGATAACTAATTTTCGCCCAAAAAAAGCAGTTACTGCCTTTTTGCTTTGTAGGGCAGAATATGTATCAATAACACCCCAACTAAAAACATTGTTTTTATGTTGTCTAAGTCTGAATAAATCACAGGAATCCCTGCAGCTGTAACAGATGAATGGATCAAATGTTTATTCCATCAGTCGTCCAACTATTGTCCTCAATATATCTGCAGAAGAACAAGCACGACAAAAAGAGAAAAAGAAAATCACAATTGTTACAAAGATAATACAAACACAACAAGATGCCATTTCACACACACTGTAAATATATATATATTCATTGTGAATACGCAAAGTTTAAGAAATAGTACTACTAACTCAAATGTATTCAATTGTCTTGTTTTTAAGTACTTCCAACTAATATTTTTTTATTATTATTATTAAGGGGAACTATTGTGGATATAAGTGAACATAACTTAAAACATAGATGAGGTAAAACTAAGTGAAATTAAGTCATTAAATGCTGAGAATGATATTGTACTGTTATTTCCAGAGGTGTAAAGAAACTAAGTAAAAGTACTTCATTACTTTACTTAATAGATTTTTTTTAGGTATCTATACTTTACTTGAGTATTTCTTTTTCTGACACCTTTTTACTTTTACTTCCTACATTTTTACATAAATATCTGTACTTTATACTCTTTACATTCTCAGAATAGATGCATTACTTTTTCAAACAAAACATATGTGACCGTATAAAAAATAAATCACTTCAGAGAGAAAATCTGTGGAGGAGAGAAACTGTGCCTTAATATATTATAGTTACATTACTATTATTTCACAATTTTGACTCTTTATCTGATAATTTTGACTTTTTATCTCACAATTTCGACAATTTTAACATTTTATTTTAAAATTATGCATTTTTTAATCTCATATTTATAACTTTTTATCTCAATTGTGACTTTTTTCTTCTTTTTTCCTAAATTTCCAGCTCATGCCTACAAAACTGAGTAACTGTGACCTGATCAAACACAATTTCAACACAGTAACTCACTTTTAAAGGCTTTAATTTGTCAATACTATTTTTAAACATTTAAAATTTTTCCTGGTTAAATAAGTATTATCGCATTCATGGCAAAAAAAAAAAAAAGTCTTACGTTTTACTTTTGTACTTTATTACAACTGAAAAATTTTACTTTTACTTAAGTAGAGGAGTTGAATCAGTACTTCTACTTTTACCAGAGTATTTTTTCACATAAGTAGCTGTACTTCTACTTAAGTACATAATGTGAGTACTTTTAACGGTTATTTCTATTGTTTCAAATAAGGATGATTGAACAAAAAAAAAAAACTGATGTAGTAGATGCTGAAATACAATTTCAGAGCACTCCAAATAACCACCAATATATATCACACCAAAAAAATTGCAATCACAAAACACAGTCATCTTATTCAGGGGCGGCTGTGGTTCAGTTGGTAGAGCGAGTCGTCCAATGTCTCTCTGTCTACATGTCCAAGTGTCCCTGGGTAAAGACACTGAACCCTGACTTGGACTCCCAATAGGTCTGACAGAACCTTAGAATATTAAGTAATGTTTTATTTTAAGTATATTTTAATAAGCATCTAAATTTGAAGTTCTGGAAACTTGTATTATTTTTTTTTTAAGTTTTATCAACTTAAAATAATTGAGGTCATCAATTGCCTTAAATGTTTTGAGTTCTTCTAACTTAGTCAGGTTTACAGTGCAGTCAAATCCTTAAACAAACTGTGGAAAATGTAAAAGATGCACAGGACCACCTAAAGTTGAAAAGAGTTGAGAAAAACTGAGCATATGGGGAGCGATTCTACATCAAAATGTTCTAATTCAGTCTTTGTCCAGATTGCCGAGGTAGTTCTACTCCAGAGTGGATAAAAGATGGAGAATGACACAGCACTTTGCAGATTCATGCTAATTGCCCCTCATGGGAGCACCAAGCACCAACAGAGTACAGGCTACAAATGTACAGCAGGAATGATGCTGAACTGAAGGATGGCACAAACACAAGTAAAACATTTATGAGGAACGTTCTTTTTCTTTTGTCTTCAAACATATGAGCTTCAATCTCATCAGGTTTAATCTGGGTGTTTCCGAACAAGCCCATTGCACATACTTTGCACTTCATGTTACTAAAGTTCATAATGTTTTTCACAATTTGTATTATTTTACAATTAAAAGGTTGTTTATTTTTGCAGGACTTTTAAAAGTCTGGACACCAACTAAAATTTTCACATTTCAATGCTACCTGTCTTCAAAGTATTCCAAACTCACACCATTTCTCCCATTATAAGTCCTGTTTTAGATCCATGAGCCATTAAGACAGGGATGTTGAACTAATTTTAGTTCAGGTTTAGTTCACATTCAGCTATATTTCAATAGAAGTGGGCTGGACCAGTACAATACAAACATAAACATATATGTGACCCACCACCACGAAACTAGGCATAAGTGTCTGGAAAATCAAACTGAGTTATCTGTGTAGCTTGGTAGAGTGGAAACTAAGGTTTAAGATGGTGAAAAATTCATGTTTCTATCACAAGTAGAACCAAAGTTATGGTCATTTTAATATCCACATTTGGACATATTTTGCAATTTGCATTTTTGAGATATTGTCCGTCAAAGTTTTGGACTGTTTTGGGGTAGGAAGTCCTTAGCAACGCATAATAATTTGTATCTGATTGACAAATTTTTCACAGATGTTAAAGGACACTCTGATGGACATGTCACAGAAGTTTTATATATTATAATAATAGGACAGAAGTGTGACGTATTATAATCATTTGGCTTACACCATTGGACAGAGCATTCAATATAGGCTTTTTTTCTCGTACCAAACACGGAACGGAGATCGTTTTGTTCGGTGAAAAGAGGTGGAATTCGGCTTTGTCTTTGCTCAGCAATCCCTGAACTTTTGTTGCCGCTTAAATAATTGACTCAATAAACACCTTTATTGATTGAATTTCAATGTAATGACCACAGGAACTGAAAATAGAGGTGTTAAGGTACCGTTTTTTGATAAAATGTAAACACACATAACAAGCCTAAATTTGGCTGTAGCTCTGAACGGGTCAGCGCGACTTATGCCTGATTTCGTGCTGAGCAGTCACATATAAATAATAAATTGTCCATGTTTAAAAGGAAAACGGACAATTTTACATGATGAAAATGTTTACCTCTACAAACCATCCTGTCAAACAATGTGGATAACATTAACAAATTTAAATGTATAATTTTAACATTATTAGGCTTTAGTTTATCATTTCCAAGTCTATAGTATAGCTTACAAATACACAAAAGATTTAGTAATATGGGATATTATATTATTATATTATTAAAATTGTACTTTTCAGGTTATTCATATTTGTTCTGGTTATACAGATATTTTTGTGAAATTATGTTTTAACTAAATGAAAACATTTACAAAGAGAAAAAAAAATTGTACTTGTGAGTATTTATAGGTTATTATGAAACTGCTTATAGTGGTCACAGATATAGTAATCATCTGCCTATATAGATGAAAAGGCTTGGAACAATATAAATGCTGTTTAAATAATTTGTTCATAGTAATCAAGAAATCCGCTTATAATGTTAATTTTTAGTCATTTTATGAATTAAACATGTGCAAAAATAATTTTAAAATTATGTGTTGCTATTTTATTTTTTACTCCCATCATTCCTTTCTGGATGTTTGTTTCTGCCAAGCTAGCTAGCTAATGTAACGAGTTGACACTGGGCAGCAACTAAGCTCACGAAACATGGCTGGAAAAGGAAATAGCCGCAACACAAAACAGAGGTAGCTTTAATTTTCTTGACGTCGTTACCTTCTATGTTGTTATTCTATTACACAGTTTGTTTCAAACGTTATTTTCAAAATGCACCGGCGGCACATCAAAGCCGAGGCACAGAATAAGTTACCATTTGAGTTAAGTCTTCACACTACGCAGTACACTGTAATTAAACTGGCATGATACAGTACTGTAATGAAATTCACTAAATGCTGAAGCATCCGTTTCACTTCATTTTTCTCAATGAAAAGTGATTTGTATGGCATTTAGATGATATTCTGCAGAAAAAAATCTGTGAAATATGTGTAAATTTGGTTTTAGTAATCAACCGCTTCTAATGTTCAAATTGGCTCTGGACCAATGTGATCACTATAAGCAGTTTCCATTGTATTGTATATTATACAGCCCTAATTTACATAACTATGGCCCTCCCTAGAATCACACATATTTGGTATGAGACAAAACAAGTATTGAGAGAGAAAGACGTAGAAGAAAATATTCTCTCCATGCTGTCAGGAGTTTGGAACAAACAACAAACTGCAGATAGATGCAGGACAAAAATAGAAACATTCAAGGATGTAAAATGATAATCTGATGGATGGATGGAGATAGTGTTGAGGCTCGACGTTACAGTGGATTTTCATCTGTGAGGCTCAGCGTGCATTGAGAACATAACTGGGTTACAATAGGAGCTGGAAACAAGGAACAGGAAAGAAGAAGTGTGTGTTTGTTTGGATGCTATGAACGAAGATGTGAGTGAGTTGCATGAATGGCAGTCACACACCTGTCACCTCATCCTCAGTACAAATCCTCAGAGGTATTTTTAAGATTCAAGAGGAAGGCAGTTTGATTGTAAATTCTCTTGCTTCCTTCAGTTCACAGTCAGCTCTGTACTGTATGTTGGAGTATTGTTACTTTTGAATACCTAAATATTCCATTCATTTTACACAGCAACAGAAAGTAAAATATATCACATCTTCATATTATCTCATTGTCAGTTTGGGCATATGTTGACATCATTAACATTTCACATGCTCTCCTCATGATACAGTAACAGACACTCAGTTTCTCCATCACAGTCTCCAATTAGACATGGTTGAATTCCATTCGTCTTGTGTTTTGTCATGCACACATGTATGCACACATACAAACACACACACAGAAACACACACACACAGACAGCACTCATAGGCTATTTTTGGGATGCTCTGTTTTGTGTAGCGTGACGCCCTGATTCGAAGTGGTTATAGAATTAGAGTCACAAGCTTCTGAGTATTTTACTTTAAATACTTTAACTCTTTAGTGGTAATCTTTTAGAATACTTTTAAATGCAGAAAAACTCCATACTGTATCATGCATTCCTGTTTTTTTTAATGTATGCTAATATGGAGCAGTTTTACCTACAAACAAGGAAAAACATTTATATATCATTCAAAGTAAAATGAAAAATGATAAAATAATTTTACACATTACATTTTACCACTAGTATATTATCACAGTTGCTGTTTCCCTGTTTGGCATTACATTTAGAGTGTGAATGTCAAAGGATATTTCCAGTCTGCTGTGTTCAAGTGTGTTGATAAGAACTGAAATGAATAGATTTCAACATTCAAATACTGGAAAGGCGTTCAGTCGACATAATCAACTATTATTGATATACAGACAGGATTGATAGATGGCAAAAATATGTTTTGTGAATTGATCTTTCTCATATTTGCCCATGTATATAAACATGTAAGAGCACATTAACCTTGACCTTTTCCCTCCAAAATCCTTTCAATTCATCATTGACTCCAAGTTCCAAATGTAAAAACATATTGTCAAGTTCCTGAAGGTTTTAAATGGAATGGAGCGGTCATGTCTCAAGGTTAATCCCATTAGTTGCATATTCAATACAGCAACCTAAAACTACATCCTGAAAATGTTTTTAAAATTGCCAAATTCTTTGAAAAATTCCTCAATTTATTCGTAAAAGTAGCTCTTGTTTCTTGCTTTCTTGGAGGTCGTTTTTCAAACCCAAGGTGTAAGAAGCTGCTGCTTCCATCAACATTATTTATTGGAACCACTTTACAAGACCACACACTGGTTCTGGTATTAAAGCTATGCTAAGAATGTGCTATCATTATTTTAGAGGAGTATTAAGGAGTGCACTCATCCATATTACACAAGATGTGTCATAGAGAGTTAAGAGTCTAGTCCAGGTAATATATTGATAATAATGTAGAGGGTTTCCCTGAGAAATGTTGTTAAACCTGGTGGTACGACTGTTAGGGAAGCACACAAGCAGACCGCCATGTTTTTGTAAAAGAAAATTTAAAAAATCGAAAAACTTTTTCATTCTGTCTCCCATAACCATCCTGAAATATAATTTACACCCTTCAACATGCACTCATTTTCAACATGCTCTGGTCACATGTTTTCGTTTATTTTGAAATATATTTGTTCATTTTTATAATTTTCTTAACCTCCAGAGACCCTCAGTCCTCTTTCAGGGACAAGACTTTCACGTCTTTATTGAAGAAAAACATGTTGTCCACTGCAAAGGACATTCCATAAAAATACAAAAAGTGCATCTAAATAAACTGTTGCATTGTTCTGTTTACAAAAAAGGCAATTATTTTACATTAAAAAAAGTTAAAATTTGTACTTTCTTGTGTCTCCAGGGGTTAAAATGTGTAAATGTGTTATGAGTTTCTGTCCCCATTTGGGACAAACAATACAATATTCTATTCTATTTATAAACTATATAGAAACATGTACTGTCATCACATGGATCAGTGAGCCAATCAGCATTCATGTCCCTTCTGACTGTAGCCTTTTGTTAACTGTAGTTCCTGATAGATGATAATCTTCATCATCCACCATATCAGTTCTTTTTTCACTACATTTTTCAGTTCATTGCATTTATTGGGCTTTTGAAAAGTGCTAATGACACTCGTCTGTCTGACATTTAGTATTAGTAAAATCATTAAACAGGCCTTAATGATGACTCACCATCAATAGGGGGTCTATTACAGGTGACCTGACATGGCATGTGGCAGAAAGACCAGTGTTACAGAGTCCTGTACGGGTCCATTATACAAACTGTACCCACATACATTAGAACTATAACCCAACTCATGATTAAACACTTCATCTAACTAGGAACTCACTTTTAAAGGCTTCATTTTTGGCTAAAACACACACCATCAATGTTGTGGCCGAATATAAAGCTCCTTCAAAGTAAAACAAACCAGCTGTTGATCAACCACGGATCCACTGTTTAATCCATGAATCTGCTTTTATTTTGTCACCTCTATGTCCACTACATGCCCACATTTCCTTTAACTTTATCTGTGCTCATACTCCAAAAAATCAGCAGACAGACCTACCCTTGAAAGCTTTAAATAGTGTCTTTAGTGTCACTAGTTTTAACATGTATTTAAATTCTTTAAAATACATTTTTAAAAAGAAATGAAGCTTTTAGCCTGGTGTGTGTGTGTTTGTGACAGAAATATATTTGTAATGGTTTTATTACAAAAACAGAATTTCTCTGAAGCCCGGGTTGCTGAACAAGGAACTGTCAAGAAACAACCAGTCAGAACAGAAACTGAGGGGCAAAAGGCAGAAGGGCAGTCAGAAAAAAAAGAAAAAAAGCAGAAAACCACAAAAAAGGGAAAATCCAAAGCTCATTAGCATTGTCGAAGCGTGGGTCCAAACCAGGGTCCAGAATCCAAAACAGGACCAATGAGGCAATCTCTTATCCATGGACAGGCGTAGGGTCAGGTAACTGGTGGCAATAATCAAGTAACAAATCAGACAGGGTATGGACAGCAGACAAGACAAGACCAGAAACTAGACCGCTTATTTGCTCCATAAAGGTAGACAAACTCGCATCAGATAAAGACACAGGAGGACTTTATATAGGATCCAAAACAGGTGACCCACATGAGGCTAAATTAAAGGGGCAGGACAACACCAGTGACAGGAAGTAAAACAAGACAAAGTGAACATGAACCAACATGACAAAATAAAAGGCCAGACACTAACAACGACAGAAAAAACAGGAATACAAACAAAAAACTTACAACACAAAACAATAAAAGTCTGGAACATGACACTGGTGGCTTGCCAAACATGATCCACCAGACTACTGCATCCTCATTCTCACTGAGACGTAGCTCAACTCTTCTGTCCCGGACAACGACATTAGCCTGGACGGGCTAAAATCTAAATCTACTTTTTCTTTTAACACATATTTCATACAAAATCTGTAAATTTGTATAATTTTTAAAGGGTTTGAGGGGTAGTATTGGGAGCCTTGGAACAAATTATTATTTACATGTAAAATGCGACTCTATTTACGAAAAAATTCACGGTATGAAAACACTTGAAAACACAAAGTAATTTCGTAAGTAGAGGTACCGCTGTATTTGTTTTTCGGGGGTTCAGTCTGGACATGTAGGTGGATGTGTGAGTGCATATTGGGGGGTGGTTTCATCGGGCCAATAGTGGGCTGGTCGAGAGGCTGATATTTGTTCCCAGTCTGACCCTGGTAATATGTCTAGCACTTAAACATCATGTCACTTAACTTTACTGGATACCAGACATTTCTGAGTCTAGTGAAGGGGAATCAACATGGTACATTACAGGCTGGATCACATGCACTGTGTTTGTTCTGGCCTTAAATACACATGTCAGAATGAACTTTTTCTGTCTTATGTCATTATCAAACATTCATGTTCACAATGGAATAGTTGACTGTTGATATTACAGTAGTTGTTCTCAGATACTTAATGGGTTTGACCTAAATATGGTCTGACGTCCCTCTGGGGTCTTATTGTTTGTCTGTCCGTCCAGTTGCTATTCAATTGCCAGGCAGTGTTATCCTGACAGTTTGTCCAATTTCCTGCATTTATACACTGTGAACACAGAAGTATGATGTAATCCCCTATTTGAGCTTCTCACCCTGCACATGACGTCAGAGGAAAAAGGATACAGTCTGAATGTGATCTGCAGGAATTGGGCCGACAGCTGTCCTGAATTCTGAACGTCTAAAACAATCTAATGTCATGGGTTCATGTACATTATTTCTACCTTTCATGTGAATGTAGTTATTGACCTTGGCTGTGTAACTCTGCCTTGGTTTCCTACACACACACACACATATACTGGTTTCCATGTCTCGTGAGGACCAAGGTTGAAATAATCACTTCTAGATAAAGTAGCCATTGAGTAGGTAGTGTAAACAATTTTTACTTAAAAAAAAAAAAGTTTTATGAAAAAACTTTTTTTTATTCAATGATAAAATAAGAAACACAATAGTAAAAACTAAATGGAAAGAGTAAACATCTTGTTTAATTACATTTTAAAAAATAAACAAATATAACATTCAATAATAATAAATATAAATAAAAAATGTAAAATTCAATAAATTGGGAAAAAAGTAAACACATCTCGAAAACTTAGAAAAATACATGTTTTACTTTGCATTTTATGGGGACTAACAGAAAAAAATTGTTGTGTATTTATAGGGGACATTATTTGCATACATTTGCATACTCCATACAGATTTCACCTACATTTATTTTTAACCCTTGTGGGGACCTGAATTTTGATCCCCATGGTGTCTGAGGTACCCATTGGGTGACTGTGTAAATACACTGATGTCCCCATAAAGATAGGAATACAAGAAAACACATACAGTACACACACACACACACACACACACACACTCACTCTTGGTTCAGAAATGTTATTCATTGTGGCCAGCAGTGTAGGATTAATTCCCCCGTCTCTCTTTAAACATTAATGATTTCCCTTTGATGGAGTGGTGTTTGGCTTTATTTTAGCTCGTCTTAAACTATTCATAACTGTGTTACATAATGGCAATTAGCACAGGAACTGAGATAGAAAAGAGACCGAGTGCTTTGAATGTACAGTAGAGCATAAAATCTATTCACTCAGTTTTTAATTATATACATTCTCACTGTGGAAAAAACAGTGTTTGCTTCAATGAGTTTGCCATTGAGCTACATGAGATAATTGTTCAATTTGCAAATAATGGTCTTTTCTTTGACATAACGGTGTCTCCAATTAGTGCAGGTGTTATATGTTCACAGATTGTGTACACAGTTGTTGCGGAATGTGACTGTTTGTGTCAAAACTCTATACGTACGTGTCAAGTACTGTAAGACACAACACTTGGAGCTGAAATTATGTCAAAATGAAACTAATGTTCCATTGTTTGTTTGTTTGTTTGTTTGCTACAAGCTGATCCACACATGCACACTTTATACAAAACAGTATGGTCTGTACATTGTATACGGTCTCTCCTGTAGGTACCTGTTAAATATATTTCACACATAAAACAGAAAATATAATATGACACTATAGCATAGATCAAAGGTGTCAACAATCATTTTAGTTCAGGGGCCGCATTCAGCCCAATATGGTCTGAAAATGGCTAGACCATTAAAATAATAACAGTGAAAAGAGTAAAATTACACGATGATAATATTTCCATGAACATAATAATCAAGGAAATTGACAAAAATCACCAAAATATCCACAGAATGGATGAAAACAAACAGAAAATGCGTAAAGTAAGAAAAATACTTAAACAAAAATGAACAAAATAGTGAATAAACTGAACAAAAATGGCCAAAATATTCAGCGAAATGAAATGTTAAATTTCACATTTTGACCCCAGACTTGAACCAACCAGCGTTTACGACTTGAGTTTTCTTCATCACTAACACACATGTTGGAACATTTCATTCATTTTATCCAGTAAAGGTCAGTTGCTCAATATTTGCTCAGATGCATAAACCTGTTCATATCCTTTTCTATAATGTTTAATGATAGGTGTGATTTTTCCTTCCATCCAGAATTATTTTTTTTTTAACTCATTTATTTCTACATCTTATTTGTTATTCCAGGGGCTGTGGGTCATAACCTGTGGTAAAACAAGCATATATTAGGTGTACCAAGTTTCAAGCCATTCTTACGTGAAGGTCAATTTAATTAATTTTTATTTAACGTGCCATTTTACTTACTAATCTTATGTACTTGCACTTTAATTGCACTGCTGTCTCTTATACTGTTCTTAAATTGCCATTTGGGATAAATATAGTCTTGAATTGAATATAAAGCCTTTTCAATTTGCATGAATCCGTGTATCATTCGTTCATTGGTTTTTCAAAATGAAACAAAAAATAAGACAACTAAAAAACAACTTATTTCTTTATTATTTGTTTCCAAAACGAAAATTTCTGAGGATCTCTGAATAGCTAAATGTATGTTAGAAATCTCAGCATGTGTATTTCCATCGTCAAACAGCTGTTTACTCATACCATAATGATCTTCAAGTCCCGTGGCCATGTTTCTTTTGATTGTTAAGAAACATTTCTGGTTTACTCAACATGGTTCAGGTCAAAATTGGATAAAACGGCAACAGCCGTTATCTGTTTTTTCCATTATTCATTTAAACACAAAAATGAAAAATGGATCGTTATCGGTTTTTTCATTTTGGTTTTGGAAACAATGAAGAAATGAGTTGTTTTTTCATTGTCTTATTTTTGGTTTCATTTTTAAAAACGAATGAACAAATGATACACGGATTCTCATGACTATTGAACATGTTAATCTACTTGGCTAACAGCTAGCCACTGAGAACCTGGGGTTCCAGTAGTCTGCCACAATGGTATTGCTCCAGGCTTCAACAGCAAACGTATTACGAAGCCTCTAATTAACTCACTTACCCACTGAAAAATATACACATAGAAAGTACGGAAAGTGTACTCATGCCTCTTTTTTGTTCAGGGGCCATATCCAACCCGGTTTGATCTTAAGTAAATTGGACAAATTAAATAATACTCTAATAACCTACTGATGTCAACTCCAAACTTTTCTGTTAGTGAAAGTAAAATTACATTATGAAACATGATGAAAATGTTTCCATTGTATAAATTGTCCTTTATAAAATAATCATCCATGAACAACCTGCAATTTCTTAAGAAAAATAAGTGCAATTTTAACAATATTATGCCTGAGTTTATCATTTACGTGTGTACTTTACAACTTAGAGATGACAGTGGATCTTACAAATACACAAAATACTTAGTGACAGGTGGAATATTATTAACATAGCAAAAGTTTGGAGTGGTTATTTTTAATGGGTTAGTGTGTGTGTTAATGGTATGACAGTTGAAATCACCTTGATCTGGATATGGTCCTTGAACTAAAATGAGTTCCATACCCTTGACTGTTAATATCTTCAGTGTAATTTTTGCATTTTACATATTCATCCCATGGGCAGGTGCGGACCTTTCTGTGGGCCGGTTTTGGCCCACAGGCAGTACAGTGTGTATGTCTTTTTTCGGTGTGAAATACGTGGCTGTGATAGGGTTTAAATCAACGCTTTGATTTCCTACACAGCAACTTCTAAAAATAGAAATGTAGAGGAAAAGGGGACAGGGAAAGAAAGACAGAGACTAAAGGACACTGACTGCTTTGGTCTCAGAGAGTTAATGGTTTGATCTTTTCAGAACCCTTCCTACTTCCATTCTGAGTCTTAATACATAATATTCTCAGAATTCCTCACACCTCTATCTCTCCTTGATTCCATCTGTCTCTTCTTTTTCATTTCCCCCTCCTTCATATCCCCCCTCCCCTTTCCCTTCTTTTCTCCCTTCCTCCCTCCCTTACTGTCTCTCTCACACACATTGGCTTACGCACATTATTACAGAGCCGGGACTGAAGCTGGGGCTGACTGCAGCAACAAAAACAGAAGCTTAAAAAAAAAAAAAAAAAAAAAAAGCGCTCTGACAAATCCGGACTGAAAACTGACGGGACAGGAGGAATCATACACGGTCACATTGGATTAGCAGCTTGTATCTATTCCTGCTACACACGTGTTCTACCAGACTGTGTGTACGTATGTGTCGATGAACTGTGCCATTCTTTTACATACTTTGGTCCACAAGGCAATAACAACACAACTTCCAAGCTCATAGAAAGCAAACAGCATCCAGATGCCTGTGACTAAGGTAATGTACCCCACTGTGTTGACTTGTTATATGTAGATCATAGTATGAGCTATTTCTGGTGGTCACTGTTTATGTCTATATAGTGAATATAGTACTTAATATAGTGAGTATATCTGTGAGTGACATTTCATGAATGTGCGATGTTTGACATTTACAACTGTCCTGTAATGTCCACTGTGGTGCACAATGACAATCAAGTCCACATTACCCCATTCATAGTGATTGTCACTGAGATTTTTTTGCAAAGATGTAACATGTATATGTGTATGTATCTGGGAAAAAAAATATTTCAGAAAGTAAAAAGCCTCACCAGGGATATTTTATTTGGTTCTTTTTTTTTTTTTGCTTTTTACTGTTTAAGTAGATTGATTTGATATTTTGGTTTTGAATCCATGTACCTTGCCGTGTTTCTATAATTTGCATCTTCATCATAGTGATGTCAGAGACTTTTCTTTTTTAATATCTTGTTCTTCAACCCTTAAAGACGTACAAGTATTTTTTGCCACAATTTCCACAGGATTTTCTTTATCTTTGCTCAAGTGATTCAACACAATTTAGTATTTTTCAGTGAAAATAAAGCATTTTTTCTGTATTTCATTTAATGATCATGTAAACATCCATACAGTAGCTCATAGTAAATTCAAGGATTGGATCAATACCCTCCCCTACTCTTAAAAAAAAAAACAAAAAAAAAACAAAAACTTTTTCAATAAAATACATCATCAACTGAACATAAAACAAGCATCATTATCCACGTCACTGATCAAAGTCCATGGGTTTTACTGGTGAATCAGTGTTGTAGAAGTTGATGGTGTTTCCATATTCACTACAGAGCCTCTGAAATTTTTTTATGGGTTATGAAGTGAAAGAAGAAAAAGAACAGTTGTGGTCTAGAAAGATTTTTTCCACACATTGCAAAAATTACAATTTAAAGTCAACTAAAAACTATTTTTTTTTCAAACAAAACATATCGAGCATCTTCTTGTAGGAAAATAATCATTTATGTAATTTTGCTATGACTGAGCTAGATTTAACCAGCAACAAGGTACTGTAACAATGGTTATCATAATATCCCAGCAGAGAGGAAACCAGTTATTTATTTTTCTTTAAGTGCAAGACCATGTGTGTAACTTATCATAATGTGTCTTCACATAAGGTGTCAGGTGTATTTGAGGCAAACATGTCAGTGTCTTTAATGTCCCATTCCATAACCTTGTTTGGAACCAATTTTCAGATTTAATGTAGCAACCCTGAGAAACAGAGCCTTTTTAAAAATAGTATCATGCTGTGCTATAGTCAGCTGATCAGTCACAATAAACACATTAAAAAAAAAAATAGCCACGATTTATGGGTTTTTATCGAACTGGGCAAAACTATCTTAAGGAAGGTGTTTTTTTTTTTGTTTGCAAAACTTTGGCATGATTCATTTAAGTCCCTAATTAATCCCTAGTTTTAAGAAAAGTGTTTTTATTACTTGAAATAAGATTCATTTGCTTAAACTTTCGAAGTTTTTTACTTTAGATACATTTTTGTCATTTAGTTGTCTGGTTTGGTCGAAGTACTCTGCTGGAGTAAAAGTGGATATTTTATTACACTGTGGCAGGATAGTCCTTTTCCTTTCTTTTCCTTTCCTTTCCTTTCCTTTCCTTTCCTTTCCTTTCCTTTCCTTTCCTTTCCTTTCCTTTCCTTTCCTTTCCTTTCCTTTCCTTTCCTTTCCTTTCCTTTCCTTTCCTTTCCTTTCCTTTTCTTTTCCTTCCCTTTCCTTTCCTTTCCTTTCCTTTCCTTCCCTTTCCTTCCCTTCCCTTCCCTTCCTTTTCTTTTCCTTTCCTTCCTTTTCTTTTCCTTTCCTTTCCTTCCCTTCCCTTTCCTTCCCTTCCTTTTCTTTTCCTTTCCTTTCCTTCCTTTCCTTTTCTTTTCTTTTCCTTCTCTTCCCTTTCCTTCCCTTCCCTTTCCTTTCCTTCCCTTCCTTTTCTTTTCCTTTTCTTTTCCTTTTCTTTTCCTTCCCTTCCCTTCCCTTCCCTTCCCTTCCTTTTCTTTTCTTTTCCTTTCCTTTCCTTCCCTTCCCTTTCCTTCCCTTCCCTTCCTTTTCTTTTCCTTTCCTTTCCTTCCTTTTCTTTTCCTTTCCTTTCCTTCCTTTTCTTTTCCTTTCCTTTCCTTCCTTTTCTTTTCCTTTCCTTCCCTTCCCTTCCTTTTCTTTTCTTTTCCTTTCCTTTCCTTCCTTTTCCTTTCCTTCCCTTCCTTTTCTTTTCTTTTCCTTTCCTTTCCTTCCTTTCCTTTTCTTTTCCTTTCCTTTCTTTTCCTTCCCTTCCTTTCCTTTCCTTTTCCTTTCGTTTCCTTTCCTTCTCTTTCTTTTTCTTTCCTTTCCTTCCCTTCCCTTTCCTTTCCTTTACTCCCCTTCCTTTTCTTTTCCTTTCCTTTCCTTTCCTTTCCTTCCCTTCCCTTTCCTTTCCTTTACTCCCCTTCCCTTATATATTTGAATTGTATAATTAAACATATTACGTTTTTCTCTAAAATAGTTGTTTGTGCAGTGGTTTAATCAGGTCATGCAGTTCTACTACAGGAATATGTGGTTATTTCATGAAATGTGCAGAGTAAAACTGGTTTGTTTTGCAATAATCTACTGTCAAAAGGCTCTGATTCTTGAAGGTTTTTTGTCAGAAATGTGTTCTTATGACCTGAGTCTTCATGCTGAGAGACTGCAGGTGTGTGGCTGCTGTCTTCACCTTTCAATGTCAAATTCTGTTTGTCACAGTGAGGTGATAAAAAAAGATTTTCTTCTGAGTAGCACTGGGAGGCTCCAGAGGTGAGAGGCGCTGAACCATGTATTAAATTGGTCACCAATGGACAGCCTCATTGTTTGTCTACAATGGACTAATTCCAGGTTGTTGTAATAGTCTATTATTTGCTGTTATGAAATATGTAACAATAAACATTTAGAAATAAACATGGGTGGATTATGTGTGTTTTTACTCCGTGGCAGATAATATATTTTTAGGAGAGTTTGTCTGTCTGTCTGTCTGTCTGTCTGTTGGTCTGTTAGTAAGATAACTCGAAAAGTTATGGATGGAAACTTTGATTTGAAATGTTGAAACTGGCACAAGGAACAAATGATGGTGATCTGGGGAATAACCATGTCATTCTATGGTTATTTCATTAATATTACTGTGTTCTCCATTGTTATTGAATACATTGTGTGTTGGTTCTTTTTAAAAATTGCTTTGTTTCCGGTAAAAAAAATGACTTGAGGTCGAACAACAGAGTTTACTGGTACTTCCTCATACATGTCCATGACCCTGTCATGAGGTGTCTCTGATTGGCTGAGAATTTGTGAAGGAACACTCCCCCCTCCCTTCTCGCTGTGTATGTACCCAAGTAGCATCCAGCTAGGTTTCGTGCCGTTGTTTGTTCTGAAAACATGCAGGGAAAAAAACGAGGCTTTATTTCCACAGAGAGCACATGGACCAGTTTGATCCGCCATTTTTTTCCAGTTTGTGCAGCAGCTACTGTGGCTCCGTTTTCTCTTGTTGATGCTAATGCTAATGCTACTTCAGATTCGCTGCCAGGGACGGGCTTAACCCCATGTGGGTGACACTAAAGTCCGTCTGACATCAGACGGACCGGCTTTTTCGGCATCCCTCGTTTCTCTTGTTGTTTTCTGTGAATGCAGTATGCAGCCAGTGGAGGTGATGAACCACTGTCAAAGGAGCATGTGTTGGTAAGTCGGGGTGACCCATCAGATTCCAAAATGAGCATGGAAAAGTGGTTTTCAACGGAATGACACCTTTAAGCTTAAAAAATTGGAAACCTTCATTTTTGTTGTCAAATATTGATTTTTATATACATACATACATATATATATATATATATATATGTGTGTGTGTATAATTCAGCCACTGGCGATTACAACCATCTACTGATCTAAAGTGTTTAATAACTGTTTTGCCACTAATCCTATAACTTCATATAAATAATGGGTGTAAAATACAGTTCTTCATCTTTTTATGGTCATCATGTATGACACAGTTGGACATTCAGAGGCTCTGTAGTGAACGTGGAAACACCGTCATCTTTACAACAATGATTCATCAGTAAAACCCATGGAGTTTCATAAATGACAGTGGATTGAGGCACTTGTTTTTATATTCCATTATTTGTATGCAGTATAAAAAGTAACCCATGGCATCTGTTGCAATGGCTTGAATTATAGTGTTCCTGTAAGTGCAAAAATCATATTGCTTGTTTCAGGTTAAATTTATGTGCTGAAGTTGTAATTTTAATCTTTGGTTTCATTCAAAAATTCTGAATGTTGAACCGGATTAAAATACAACATTTTTAAGACAAATATTTTCTCATTAATAAAGTGGCTATGATGAAAATCTAGTTGCACTGACACACAAAAACACTCCCACAACTCCATTTTTGACTCTGTTCCTGGCTCCATGCGTTTGCTGAAAAGTGTTTCGTGTTTTCTGTTGTAATGAAGCTCAACTTTAAACTGAGGCCTCTATGTGATCAGTAAACTAAATACTGAAAAATACATTAATTAACATGGAAATAATGCAAAATATAGCCAATATTATAATTAACCTAGCCTGCTAATGCTATTCTCATTAGGGCATGGATTTCTGATGATTGTACCATCATCATTTGAGTTGCAGAAAACATACTGGTATTATTCTTGGTTTTTGGCTCAGCAGCAACTGGTGTGATAGCCGTGACTGTGCCCAGAGCACAAGCTACTGTGGGATGATGCTATAAACATGATATTTTATAATTAAAACAGGGAGTGGAAAAATCATATTTCACTTATGATGGAAAAGATCCATCTTTTAATAATAACTTGGGAAGAAAAAAACACTACTGTAATCACCCAGGTTAGAAAAGTCACTGCCCTGAAAATATTTACAGCACACAACTAAACGTCTGTGATCTGTGGCTGGTTGTCAAGTCCCAAAGATAAATTTCATCCATTTGTTTCAAATGTTTCCTTTCTTAGTCAAGGTGTACAATAGAGATGTTTTATTTCCACAAATAAAATAAAGCGAGCTTGTTCTACCAGGATTTCAGTCTGTATTCGTTTCGTTCAGTTAGCTTCTGAAAGCCAAATCTCTGCCGTCTTGCTGTGGGCGGAGCATCAGCATCAGTGGGCGGAGCACACGACATTGCGATGAAACAGTGTTGTGCTTTTCACGCGGTAGATCAGGGGCGACTCTAGTAGACCTGACCTTTAGGGGTGCTCAGCCCCCAGTGGTGGCAGTAGCACCTGTCTTAAATGAAAGACTCGAATCGATTTCTAAACTTTTTTTAATCGACCAATAAACTATTAACTATATAATGCAATCAGCAGCTGCGCAAAACGTCCACACCTTAGTCCCGCCCCCTGTCCATCCAGCTGATCCAATCTAGCATCGACCTTTTCAGATTCACTCGTTTCTCCGTGTATTTCCTATAAAAGGCCCATGAAGGCAAAGGGAGGTTGAATATCACTTTCACGTTCTGCTGTGATCGAACATATTTCAAAAACTGCAAGTAAAAGTGGTTTCCAGTGGATGGTGAACTTTTATTTCATGATACTGTATTGACTTTAAAAAGTCTGTCAAGGATACTTTAGCTATGTCTGCCCTGACCTTGTCAAGGACTTTAATGAGTATGATACAGATGGTTCCAAGTGGATCAAACAGCACACAGGGTTTAACAACATGACCAAGGAGTTCACTAGTTCATTATTGATGCACATATGGTACTGTAGAGGTTCATTTTTACTTTTTGCTTTTCTTTTTTGTTCATCAAGTTCTTTTACTTGTATATTGACATAGGTTGTCTGTATACTACAATAGTATAACTGTAATATTGCATGTCATACCTGCAGTTTTTTTTTTAAATTAATAATGGTGATTTTAAAATAATGGTTATTTTAAGAGTCCTAAAAGAGGCAGATGTTATAGTTGCTTTGTTCGGATCACACAAATATAATGTTATGTTGTTGGATGATTCAGGGACTTTCCACTATGCATTCTTTTAACAACTAAAAGGATATGAACATGTGCGCAGGATTTTAAACTATAATGTCTGAAAACTTCATTTTATTTTTTTATTTTATGTATTTTTAGTGCTGGTAAACCTGCATGGAATAACTTTATGCAAATCATGCACCTTACTTTTTTTTTACAGACGAAAGTTTTATGATAAAGTACTACAATATATCCTGGTCTGATCCAATACAAATGCAGTATTTATGCATATTTGTGGTGCAATTAAAAATTTCCAGGAAACGGTCTTTAAAAGAAACAAGCAAATAATAACTGGATGGATGGATGGATGTATGGATGGATGGATGGATGGATGGATGGATGGATGGATGGATGGGTGGGTGGGTGGGTGGATGGATGGATGGATGGATGGATGGATGGATGGATGGATGGATGGATGGATGGATGGGTGGGTGGGTGGGTAGGTGGGTAGGTGGGTGGATGGATGGATGGGTGGGTGGGTGGATGGATGGATGGATGGATGGATGGATGGATGGATGGATGGATACTGAAGGTAAATTAGGTTGTAGCTCACTACCTTCAAATACACACACAGCACATACATACAATACATATGTATAAATACATACATACACAAATAAATAAATATGTTATTGGTAAACTGAGCTAAAAACAGGTAAAAATCAATTTTGAATAAAAACAAACCAAAAGACAAAGGTGCAGAGTGGACTACAGTAGTGTGGTAGGGTCAGTGGTTAGGCTGTTCATTAATTAATTGGGCTGTTTTAATAGTAATAGTAAGTTAATAACATATTGCAATACATCGTACTGTGATCCTAGTTTTGTGATTTGCGTCAGATTGTCACATTTTTCCCATTACACACCAGCCTCGTGACATATTTATACCCACATTATAGATTGGCCTCCCCATGTATTCTCAAACCTATTGAATACAGATTGTTGAAGATCATGTTTTCCCCACAAAGAAAGGGGACATTTTTAGTTCCTGCGTCATACATTTATCTGCAGTGGTCGTATGCGCCTATTAAGTTCTTCTAGCACACATATACGTTGCGGTGTGTGTGTGTGTTTGTGTGTGTGTGTGTGTGTTTACAGTAGATATGTGTCCATTGTGTGCTTTGTGCATCCTGTGGGACCTGCAGCGCCTTAATGTCTTCAGATGGAAGGTGGGGGTGTCACGTACTTTACTGTAGATGGACACATACTGTAGTAATGTACACATCTAGTACGTCAGACAATATTTGAAGACATAAACCCATGTGCCGTATTTGAAATCACGCAGGACATTATAGAGCAGTTAGTGTGTTTAGTGGAAACACACACCAAATATGTGCGCATATGTTTGTCTGTGAGCCCTCTATGCTCATTTGTCTCCTCTCATTATCTCTATCTCCTCCCTCGCTCTTTGCCTTCTTGCTTGTTTGTGCAGCGAGGGAGTCTACCTTCAGAGCCTCTTGGGCATTTACTCTCTCCCCCTCTCTCTCTCTCTCTCTCTCTCTCTCTCTGCCTCGTAGCTTCCTTTCTCAGTCTTTCTTCCCCCCTCTCTCTCTCTCTCTCTCTCTCTCTCTCTCTGTGTATGTATGTGTGTGTGTCTGCACAGTTCAGTTCAGTTGGCCTAGCCCACACTGACACCATCACACACCATCTAGCTATCCAGCCACAAACACTCACACACCAGTTTGACAGAGGAAGTAGGCCACTTTAATGGGGGTGTGTGAAGAGCCTGGATCTGCCTTGAGTGGATTGTAACCCACAACTACTTCCTCTTTCCAGGTAAGGGTGTGAACTATGTATAATCATTTATTTTCGGTGTATGTTAGTTAATTAACCTTGTAGTTTTTCAAGGATTTTGAAGAATTTTTATTTTATGTGAATTTATCTTCATGTCATGTCATGCGGATTGTTTTTTTTTTTGGGGGGGGAGTATACATGAGGTTTTTGAGCGAGTGATACTGTTGTGTTGCTAAAGGGCAGGGAGTGGTTTGGTGGTTTGGCCATACAGAGATATAAACAAGATGTGGGGGGAAAGATAGGAAAAAGTAATAAAGGCTTATTTATCAACTAGGCATCTTTATGGCTGGTTCATATGTGGCATTGTGTGCTGTGTCAATTCATTCAAGCTTTTTATTCCTGTGGTGCTTTAGTTGTTTTGTCTCTACTATCCCTCTATCCAATTATACTGTCTTCCTTCCTTCTTTGTATAGCTTTAATCTAATTGTCTCTGTGATATCACCTCCTCAAGCAAAAAAAAAAAAAAAAAGAGAGAGAGAGAAAGACAGTGAGAGAGTGAGGCCAGTATTTGAGTATTTCTTGTTATTTTTTCTTTTATTTCATTTTTTATCATTTTATCAGACTGGCAGAGGCAAGACTTAACCCTCCAAATGTTCAAGGAAAAACAGGGAAACTGAGGAGGAAGACAGACATGATGAACGCACGCTCTAAATCACGTTAAAGCCCAAAGTGGTTGAAGCAGAAGGAGCAAACAGAGGGAACAGAGGGGAATGAAACAACAGGAAGCACGCTGAGGAAAAAAAGTGTTTGTTTTTTTCTTATTTTCCTCATTAGGGAAATTCAGTGTCCCTCCTTTTAGACAAAAAACAGAAATGGGAGTTTGTGCGTAGTCTGTAAGAGAGTTAATAACACTATTGCTATTTGTCATTTTGGTTTTTTTACCCTTTCTTGCATGAACATCGTTTCAGCTTAGTTTATAGTAAAGAAAAAAAATACAACTTGGATTATGTGATATGTTTGATATTATTACCGTCAGAGTATTGGCTAAGTCATAAACTATGTGGACAAACATTGGGACACATTGAATTCAAGTGTTTCTTTTCTAACTGGATAACAAAAAAATAATGACTTAATATAGATTTATATTGTGATAAATATCAGATTGAATATTAAACCTTGATGTTAATAATAATAATGGATTGGATTTGTATAGTGCTTTTTTGGCCACTCAAACCACTTCACATTAGTGACTCATTATTCATTCACTCTCACATGCACTCTGGTGGTGGTAAACTACATATGTATCCATAGTTGCCCTGGGGCAGACTGACAGAAGCATGGAAGCCATTTTGTGCCTACGGCCCCTCTGACCACCACCAAACATTCATACACCAGTGGAGGCAAGAAGGGTGAAGTGTCTTGCCCAAAGACACAATGGACTGACTAGCACAGAATGGGATTCGAACCACCAACCCTCCAGTTACTGGACAACCCACTCTACCAACTGAACCAATATGTCACATCAGCATGAACACGACATCTTACAACTGTAGCCATTATGAGTCTTAATATATTGGTCCATATAGATTAGGGCTGATATTAGAAAAGAATGACATTGTGATTTATTTATTTATTTATTTTTAACCTTGTGATAAATATTGCAATATGGAAAAAATACTCACGAGTTTATAACAGCTGTGTGGTGGCGACACAAATGGCTGAGCAGAACATATGTTTCAGTATCATCCTTCTTGTAGCTGTAATAATTAAATAAAATTAATAATAACAAATAAATAAATATAAAAAAATAGATACACATGAATTAAAAAAATTAAATTAAATACAAAAATAAAAAGAAATCCACATAACTGATGTCACCTTTCTTTCATTTTAGGTGATTTTCTCTTGTTCCTTGCACATTTTCAGTCTTATTACTCACTCCAAACTGGTTCCGAATGATTGTAATGTGCTCAGTGTGTGTCAGGTTCTATTGAAATTACATGAGAAAATGTTGAGCTCATTTGTCTCCTACATTGCAGGACCTGCCATATGACTATTGCGAACACATACATTGTGATGTCGATGCTCAAACAATATATTGTGCAGCTTTAATATGGATTATAAACATCAATATTCCCTGAAATGTAAAGAGGTACATGGGTAATTGTGGTAGAAATATATTATTTTCAGTTAGCTTGAAAATAATAGACCATTTAAAATCATAGTCATGGTGAAAAAAAATACAAACCATCTCAGAGGCATTTTGGAAACAAAGATAACAATTTAAACTAAACTAAACAATGGAATTATATTTATCCCAAAATAAAACTATATTATGACATATATAATATATATAATATTGTTTTGTCTCCCACACTCCTGTTATAAAACCAAAGGTGGAAAATAACGAAGTAAAAGTACTTAATTACTGTACTTTACTTGAGTATTTATTTTTCTGGCAACTTTTCTTTTACTTTTACTCTCTACACTTTTGCATAAATATCTGTACTCTATACTCTTTACATTCTCAGAATAGACTCGTTACTTTTTCAAACTAAACAGATTTGACGGTGTGAAAAATAAATGTTTTCAGAGGAGGAGAGAAACTGTGACATTATATTTCATAGTTATAGGGTTATTATCTCACAATTTTGACTCTTTATCTCACAATTTTGACTTTTAATTTCACAATTTTAACATTTTATCTGACAATTTTGACTTTTTTTCCTCTTAAAATTGTGCATTTTTTAATCTCATGTATAACTTTTTAAAAAATGTCATGATGACTTTTTATCTCAACTGTGACTTTTCTTCCTAAATTTCCTGCCCATACCCACACAACTAAATAACTGTGACCTGACACTTTCTCCACAGTAACTCACTTTTAAAGGCTTTATTTTTGGATACTTTTGAACCTTAAAAAAAAAACAAAAAACATGTAGTTTTACGTTTTACTTGTTACTACTACTTACTAGTTTGTACTTTTTTACTTAAGTAGAGGAGTTGAATCAGTACTTCTACTTTTTTTCTACTTCTAGTTTTTCACATAAGTAGCTGTACTTCTACTTTAGTACAGAATGTGAGTACTTTTACCACCTCTGTATAAAATACTTGAATTAAATGTGTCCGAATACTTTTGTCCATATAATGTATGATTTGCTATGAAACTAATGATCATAAAACTCATTTATTTTTCCATCTTATAAAAATTGATGCAGTGACCACAATATAACCCCACCCTGGATTCATAATACAGTATTTCACTGTGACTGAAATAAATATTACAAAATAAATCCAGTGATTATACTGAAATAAAGAGGAGGCTTTTCACTAGTTTAATCCTCTTCTCCTCATTTCTTCTTTCTGTTCTGTCTCAATTTAAAATAATTAATGGACTCAAATTGTTAAAAAAAAAACAAATATTCATTACAAATTTCCAGAATCAAACGTTTGTTAGGATCAACACACAGTTATGTTAATTCCATCTTCAGTCATTTGGACCCAAATGTGTTACAGTCTGCACTGCATATATTGTTTGTAGGTGTTGTTTATATATATATATATATATATATATATATATATATATATATATATATATATATATATGGTTATTATATCACTTAACAAGTTGTTTGTCATGTCTGTTTCACTTTTCTTATTTTTTTCCTTTTCTAATAATAATGGAATTCAATAAAACAAACAATATATTAATCAATTGCATCAAATTATTGGTAGATACAATTGTAATCCTCCTCTCCTCACCTCACCTCTCATCCTCATCTCTCCTCACCTCTCATCCTCACCTCTCATCCTCTCATCATCCTCTCCTCTCATCCTCACCTCTCATCACCTCTCCTCATCTTTCCTCCTCTCCTCACCTCTCATCCTCTCATCATCCTCACCTCTCATCCCCTCATCATCCTCACCTCTCATCCCCTCATCATCCTCACCTCTCATCCTCACCTCTCATCATCCTCACCTCTCATCCTCTCCTCATCCTCACCTCTCATCCTCTCCTCATCGTCTCCTCTCATCCTCACCTCTCATCACCTCTCCTCCTCTCCTCTCCTTTTCTCTCATCCTCTCCTCACCTCTCATCCTCTCCTCATCCTCTCCTCACCTCTCATCCTCTCCTCTCATGTATATTTGTTGCACTAACAGTGGAACAGCAGTTTAAATACAAACTAAAGTTGGATGGTTGTTCATCCTTCTCCTACAGATTAAATCATGTCTTTACCATCACACCACACACTCTCACACAGTGGTCTTTGTCTTCTGTCTCTGAGGCCCTTTTTCTAGTCTTCAGTGATTACTTTGTCTTCAGCTGCCTGGCATCATGGGGCAAGTTACGTCAATGGTATTTTCTTTCCAAACCCTCGGCTAGTATCAATAATGTCTTTAGATGTCATGGTATTGAAAAAAAAAAAAAAAACATACTGCAGTTTCCTTCTGTGCGAGGCTCTGCAGAAGTTATCAAATACAATCTTGTTTGACCTGAAGATACAGACTGGGGGAGAGGTTACTTCATCTGCTCACAGCTGAATTATTAATGAGAAAATACAGGCTAATAAATTGCATGTGATGTCACCTGATACCAAATATCTCCCATGAGATATCAAACCACTGTTTGCTGCTTTGATTAGCACTGCTGGCAAAGACATCGATTTTATTTGTAGTGTGAGGGTGAGGGTATGTGAGGGTTATTTTTTTATGAATTACAGTGGTACCTCTACTTATGAAAGACCCAGCTAACAAATGATCCAAGTAACGAGAAACCTTTGCCTCAATTTTTGGTCTCTGAATACGAAAGAAAATTCAATTTACGAAAGGAAACTGAAACCTCTGAGACATAAATACAGTAATGTATGAACATTACTGTACCTAACTACATAATGTACGTAAAATACGTAACATACGTACCATCCCATTGGCTATGAGGGAGCTACCCGCAGTGCTTTTCGTTACCCTTTGATTTTCCTCATTTCAACTTTATTACAGTATGTATTTGAAAATTACAGAAAACATTTTTATATTTTATTTAATCCTCTTAGGGACCTGAATTTTGGTCAACATGGTGCCAGAGGTCTCCATGACTGTGTAAACATATCAATATCCCCATAAAGAGAGGAATATAATAATAATAATAATAATAATAATAATAATAATAATAATAATAATGGATTAAATTTATATAGCGCTTTTCAAGGCACCCAAAGCGCTTCACATTAGTGTTCCATTATTCATTCACTCTCACATGCTCCCTCTGGTGGTGGTAAACTACATATGTAGTCACAGTTGCCCTGAGGCAGACTGACAGAAGCGTGGCTGCCATTTCACGCCTACGGCCCCTCTGACCACCACCGAACATTCATAGTCATTCATACACCCGTGTGAGTTACACACGGGTGTAACCAAGGACAGAGCGGGAATCGAACCGTCAACCCTTCAGTTAATGGACGACCTGCTCTACCAACTGAGCCATGGCTGCCCCAATATAAGCGCACACACACACACTCACACACACACACACACACACACGCACGCACGCACGCACGCACACACACACACACACACGCGCACGCACACACACACACACACACGCACGCACGCACGCACGCACGCACACACACGCACACACACACACACACACACACACACACACACACTATCAAGTTGCTAAAACTAGAATTGAATCCTGACTTTATGGTCAAATCTACATCATGAAAAAATAGACTTGAACACATGAAGTAACTTGAACGTGTTGTTGATGCTTCACCTTCTTGACAGATTCAAGCCTTTGCATCTGTCACGTCCAACATCAACTATGGTTTGTTCATGTTGTGTGGAGAGGAAAATTTTAAAGGTTGAATATAAGGATTGGAGCCGTGGTGGGACACATGGTGGACGAGCTTTACTTTCTGAGCAAATGCCATTTATGATGAAAGTCTATATGGTAAAAAGAGTTTAATATAAAATAGACTAAAGCCTAATTATGAAGATCCAACTGTAGGGCTGCACAATATTAGAAAAAAATGACATTGTGATATATATGTATATATATATACACACACGCATACAGGTCAAGTCAAAAATCCTCAGGAAGGAACAGCTGTGTGGTGCGCTTCAGTGTAGCTGACATAATTCAATGAAATTAAAAATAAATAAATAAAAATTTTAAATGTGTTTAAGAAAATAATAATAAATAAATAAATAAAAATGACAAAGGAATAAATAAAAATAAATATAAATGAATAAAATAAATAATACAAAATTAAATACAATGAATAGAAAAAAGTATATACAAATAAATCGAAATAAATAAATAAAAAGAATATACAAGTAAATTAAAAAATGAAATAAAAATAATTGCAAAGCACGCATACATTGCAATGCCGATGCTCAAACAATATATTGTGCCGCTCAATACACCTGTCTAGTCATGCAGCATTTGGGTGTGTATTTAAGTATTTATAACCTTCATTTTGCTTCACTTTGCCCCCTTGAACTCCTACCATTCTTCTGCCTCCATTTTTAGTGGATCCTCCACCACTCCTTATTATCTCATTATCTGGTTTTGCCAGTGTTTTGACACATTGTGACCAAACCCCCACAGTAATATTAGAAATATGTGAGATCATGAAGCATTTTTATTAGACCTTTAAAGCCCCTGGCTGCTTCTAGTGGCTGCTGTTTGTTCACCCGACACTGCTCGTACACTACTCTGTGAATGACGTACTCCCCTTTTTCCTGTTACTCCCTTTTTGCTCTTTCTTTTCCTTTTTGCTGTTTTTTCCCCCTTTGGCTGTTGATCACAATGGTCAGGTCTGGCAGATAAATGACTATTACTGTCCCATCGGTCTTCTCTCAGTGAAATCGAGGGCAAAAGAGGATGGTTTGTTGCGGTGCATATAATGAGACTGTTGAGAGATTGATCACTCTATGGTTTGGCCACATAATAAGTTATTGGCATTACACCAGCCATAATATAATGAAAGGAGGGATCGGCCTGGACACAACATGTCAGAATATAATATCTATTGAGCTGGTGCTGTCATGCACACATGGACAGTTATATATGCTTTAGTGGGAGCGAACATCAGTGTGACTGGACCAATGCTGCCTTCACATGCCATCAGCAAGTTGAGTCTTTCCACTTGTGAATTCCAAATTATGAGAACATTGTGCTCAAGTGCTTTTATTGTCTTAGTAGCACTGTTTAAATGGGAGTTTATATTCCTGTTTAATTCTGAATAAAGGTTAATTCCATTTTAAGATGATCGTGTAAACACATAATTCTAGTTGAAAATGATCATTCCAAATGAAATTTAATTCCGAATAATGTCACTGTTTTATTCCGATCTGAATTTGATGATTTCTCTACCATGTAAACTGTTAATTCCACTTTAACATTCTTCCTGTCATTCTGCACATGCTTGTTGAAACTGATGCAAAACAGGAAGTGGACGCAATAGACATTCAGATGTTAAACGGCCGTTCTGTCCTCTGTACCTCCGTTATTTACTAGTGTTTCCCATGTAAACCTTTATTCACAATTAACATTTCCAGAAATAGCTTTCATTTGAATGTATTTTATTCCAAAATAATTCAGAATGAAAAAAAACATCATGTAAACGTAGCAAGTGAAATGAAAAATGGCTGATGGACTATTTCTGGGGACCTGGTACTGTAGGTTAGCCTAGCCGTGCTAGTGTCCAAGCGGAGTGCTATAGTAGTAGTCTAGTTACAGTCGATTAAACTTTTGGCTTGATTTCCCTGGAACTGGCCAACGAAGTATAGAGTCAGAGGGTGGGTGTGAAAACGATTCAGATTTACAACCAGAAACAACCATAGAAGAAGAACAACAAAAGGTGATGATTTCCTTTTATCAAAAATGAGTGAAGAATATGAGAAAACATCAACAATCTTTATATTATTTTTACAGAAGTGACAACAGTCATTAAACTCCATAATCCACCATTTTGTTTGATCATTCGTAACTTTCTCCAGACTCCTCTGGAGTCTCACTACGTCATCCTAAAGATTACGCTGATTGGTTGTAGTACCGTCCTATTGCATACAGAGGATTTGAAAGACGACCTTTTAGCCCCGCCTTCCCTGACTATGAAGCATGACTAGATCTATACATGTACTGAATAGGGATAGCGCGGCTAGGCTAACAGTAGGTAAATCAGTTTGTTAAGTGGTCTGCTACAACTTTGTATTTTAGTAATTTTTTTAATACATTGTATGCACATAAAATTAATAACATTTGTACCAAAACCGTGTTGTTATTAGGATGAACATGAACCTTTATATAATGAGCTACATATGTATTTAAAGATAATTATTGTCATTTTTACCTGAATTTGACTTTAATCAGTACAATCATGTATAATAATACAGTAATTTTCCATAAAAATGAGAAATAAGCATAGATTGTCATTATTGGAATAATCCTTTAAAAATTACCAGGTTGTTAATTTGCAGACACGGTCTTTAATTTAACAGTTTTACATGCTATTTTCAAAAAACAGAAAAACTACCATAAAATTCTTTAAAATTATGCTTGTTTGTTTTTTTTTGTTTGTTTGTTTGTTTTTTCCAGTATACAGACATATTCACTGATTTCATTTCTGAGGACAGTTTAATTCTTTTTGGGATGTTTACTGTATGGGCAGTGTTTAAGGCTCTCCTTCCTGTACTGGTCTACTGTGCACATGCCTTTTCTAACAGGAGTCCATTATGGTAAAGGTTGAGCCTCGGGGACAAACAGGAAACATGTATTTGACTGCTCACTAAACAATTAAAAACATTTTTAAACTACACTTGCAGACAGATTCTACACACTACGCAGGGGCTGTGTCATCTATAGCTTGCTTATTTAAATATTGTTTTTGTACAATTATTTGATGTGATTTCTCTCATCTTCTCCATGTGAGACAGGTGACATGGCTTCTATTGCCGAGCCACCGCTGGTTATAAATATTCAGCAGCTAAAGGTTTATTAAAGCATTTTTTTAATCATTTGTGATGAATTACTTGTTGCTGTCCACATTTTCATCTGTATCAAAAATGTTCCCAGTTTTCCAGTGAAACATGTGAGGTGAGGGGGCATTCATTTCAACTTTTTGAGTATTCACTAGTGATGATGATTACAGTCCCGTACTGTCCAGTCTTTGGATGCACCAGAAGACTGTCTGCGTCTAGATGTTTTGGTCTTGGAGAAAAACGCAATTTCATTTCATGTTTCCTTGTGATGCAGTGGTTAGCACTCGTACCTCACAATAAGAAGGTCCCTGGTTCGAATCCCACACCAGACCTTTCTGTGTGGAGGTTGCATGTTCTCCTTGTATCTGCGTGGGTTTTCTCCAGGTACTCCAGTTTCCTCCCACCATCCAAACACGTGCACTGATAGGTTAATCTAAATTACCCATAGGTGTGAATGTGAGAGTGATTGTTTGTCTATATATGTTCAGCCCTGAGATGAACTGGAGACTCATACAGGGTGTACCCCGCCTTCACCCATTGTAGCTGGATTAGGCCCCCAGTGACCCCTGTGACCCTAGTGAGGATAAATCGGATTCAGATGACGAGATGAGATGTCCTTGTGATATGCCAAATGACAATAAAGACTATTGTATTGTATTGTTTTCTATTCTATTCTATTCTATTCTGCCCTGTATGGGACAGTCCTCCCTTATGGACCACGTTTTTTAGGTTTTACAGTAAATTTTTCTATACTGTTTTAGACTGTGTGTCCAGGCAGTTGAAAGCCCGTCTCTGTATTGTCCAGTCACTGTTGTGCTTCCATAACAGTAATTAAGAGGGGTTAGTTTAGTAACTGCTGAAGGTTTAAGTTGCTCCTGTCACATCTCATCTGTGCAGGAACTACACTTGGAGTTTAGATGTGGCCACAGCTTGTATCTCTCTCCTTTTCTCTCTCTGGACATGTATGTGAGCGTGCAGATCAGAGAAACCCTGTACCTCACTGAGACACAGTGGACAGAGGAGCAGCTTTAGACTCAGCGCACATGCTATTATATAAGGAAATGTGTCTGGTAGATAGCTATGTTGTTTTTATACCACTGTATCTTTTTATATCCCTATGCAGAACATTAACGTATTTATTTATTTAAAAGAGCATAAAATGGGCACTTTTAAAAAGCGCAGGGGCTCAAGCAACCTTTGGGCTCTATATGTGAACATGTCTGTTCTATACAACTGTATACAAATATAGTCAGCAAATAAGCATTATACTATTCATTATGTATCTATATATAAGCTCCTGAGACAGTCCAGCACATCACAGCAGGGTGTAAGATGCTGGCAGACAAGGCATACATGAAGCGGCATAACCAGGTCGCGGTCATACTGTACAGGAACATCTGTACAGAGTATGGACTGGAGGTCCCAGGGTCAAGATGGGAGACCCCCCCAAAGGTGATAGAGAATAAACAGGCCAAGATCCTGTGGGACTTCCAGATCCAGACCAACAAGATGGTGATGGCCAATCAGCCTGACATAGTGGTGGTGGATAAACATGAGAAGACAGTGGTGGTGATAGATGTAACAGTCCCCAGTGATAGCAACATCAGAAAGGAAGAAGAAGAGAAGAGAAATACCAAGGGCTGAAAGAGGAGTTAGAGAAAATATGGCATGTGAAGGCAACAGTGGTACCAGTAGTGATGGGGGCACTAGGGGCAGTGACCCCCAAGCCTAGAGAATGGCTCCAGCAGATACCAGGAACAACATCCTGCGCAGAACCCTCAGGCTCCCAGGCCTCTGGTAGAGGACCCGAGTCTGAAGGAGACACTGCCCAGGTGGGACGAGAGGAAAAATTTTTTCATAGTCAGTCTAGGTAGACTATGACAAAACTGCGCAATCAAACATAAACATTAAATTCAATAAATTCGAGAGACAATTCATTGATATATATACATATATATATATATATATATATATATATATATATATATATATATATATATATATATATATATATATATATATATATATATATATATATATATATATATATATATATATATATATATATATATATATATATATATATGTGTGTGTGTGTGTGTGTGTGTGTGTGTGTGTGTGTGTGTGTGTGTCTGTGTGTTGTATTATTCAGCATAGAAAATGTTATTTAATTCAGTACAGTGATATAATTTCTTCCAACTGGACAATTCAGGTTTAGCCAAATAAAATTCTAAAATAATAAATAATAAATATAAATAATAATAAATAAATAATTATAAAATAAAAATATAATTTTGGGAGGAGAAAAAACAGAGTAGTCTTTATGCACAAAACACTACTGATACCAAACTGCAATTGTGGTCCAACTCGGGGGTCAGCAACCCTGGTCCTCAACAGATGTATTCATCTTCCTGCAGAAGCCTGTGTGATGGAAATGTACTATTTGTAACTAAATTTGCCATATGCTATAGAATGTTATTATGTTATTACTACTTATTATTATGTAATAATTACCATTAGGTATGCTGGAAGAGGGAAGCAGGTAAAACATGCAGGACTGTGGCTCTAGAGGATCAGGGTTGCAGACCCCTGGACTATCTGTACCATTGCACCCTTTGTATTTACTATATTTGGCAGAAGGCAGGTCAAGTCCTAAACATGAGACTTAACGACACATTCAGCTTTAACTCAGATAATCTCTGAGTCAGCCTCATACTGTGGAAGAACCTGTAAAGTGTAGAAAATGAACTGTGTGTGATTTAACGTAACAGCCTGTAATGTGGGATGAAGCAAATGGTTTCACCTAAGCCAAGTAAACAACCTTAGCTCTAAATGTGTGATACTGGTCCATGAGTGTGACATCAACAGGAAGAGATGACTTTACCCAGGAATGCCAGTGCACAGCGTGTACTCCAATTCTTCATTTTCATTTATCTTGAGCCACAGCTCTCTGTTTAACATTAGTTGTCTTCGTCTCTGCAGTCTTTTTTCCTCTTTTTTTTTTATTAAATTTTTTTTGGCATTCTTTTGTTTTATCTCCATAATCTTTTAATTTACTCTTGTAATTAAGATAATATTGTGTCAATAATCTTGATGACGACCACCGATTAAAATGTGATGCAACATCCTGTCAAAAATCTTATCTCAAAATGGGCAAACTGATGTGATCTTGCAGACGTATTAACTTTGGCATGCTAACATTGACATTATAACATTTTTATGGTCTTTAAGCCACGAAAAAAAAACTCACTACTGACATAGTTTAAGAAAAAAGTGCAGTAATTTACACAACTGTCATAATTATCTCCATTTATCTGGGTAACATGAACCAAAACTACACATTTCACCATCATCAGGATAATTTTGAACAGTTTTGCACAATTTTTAAAGATAAGATATACACTATATTGGTAGGTTTCAGTCACGTGACTATGATGACGTCGCAATTTCAGCTGAGGGCAGGAAGCAACCACATAGAAAATATTTAATAAGAAAATATACTTGGAAAAATTCTGAGTTTTGCAGGGCAAAGTATATTTTTTAAAACCAAACAACAGCTGGCACTTCAGGAAGGATATAGACATTATTATTCAGAATTTGATGTCATGAAAGCAAAATGTGTTTTGAGCTTTTCTCTCTTATTTGCACTTCCTGTTTTCTTTAAATAGTAGTGGGGGGAAATTTGTTTTAAGAAAATCGTAAACCAAATTTTAGGCTGAAAAAAATTGATGATTTGATTTTTAGGTCATTTCACTCTGCTCTCCTCAGACGTGATGAAATGACAGATCTGATACACCTTCAGATTCACCACCACACTCAGTTAGCAGTTGCTGAATCTCACAGACGAGTGTGTAAATATAAACGTGACAGTAACAGATGGTGCAGACTAACAGTGCAACAAGCAGACGGGCAAAGAAATGAAGCTGTTTAAAGTGGATGAAAAATCTGCACTATAATAATATGATTTTTTTTTTTTTTTTAAGCTTTCACTCATGGCATTTGTGCAATAACTCATATGTCCTATGTGTTTACTTTTATAAAATTAACCTAACTACAATTCATTTTGTAAACAAATGGCTATTCGTTAGATATTTGAACATAATCAAACGCAAATCATCCTCGACTCCAACCATCCTCCACAAATATTTACACAGGGCTACATCTCATAAAGGTAAAGTAATAATGCTCTAAATTATCACAGTACATTTGCATAAATAAAATGAAAATAAAAGGAGGTTTCATCTATTATACTATACTAAATGTGGTTGCACATATCAATGTTGTGTTGAATAGAAAGAGCAAGGTCAAGGAGAACAAGGTTAAGGCCTATAGTTTGTACTCTTTGATGGCGTTATGTTTATATCACTCTTCTCTTTATGTAAGAAGGAAATCTTCTCTAGATTTATCTGACTTTAAATGTCTGATTCAGTTTATTGTCATTTACATGAATACATGAAAATGAAATTAGTACTCAGAACCAGCAGTATGTGACCTAATATGTAATAGTCTAAATATAATAAATGATCCAGGTCATCAAAGACAGTAAAAACTTAATGCTTAATGAAGTAAATAAATAGATAAATAAACAGCCAAATCAATAAAAACAACTTCAGCAAATTAAATAAAATTAAAAGCAGCATAAATAAAATATAAAAGATCAGTGTGTGCAGGACAGGACAACCAATAAAAGCAGTGTGTCAGTGGTGCAAGGAGTTCATCAGCCTAACCGTCTCACTTTGATGCTCCGCAGACTCTCACCCGAGGGCAAAGGCTCGGACAAACCGTGGGCGGGGTGGGTGGAGTCCTTGAAGAAATCAATGAACCAAGTCATATGGTAGTGAGATATGTAGTAAAGACATTAGAGCTGACTGCAGTGTGAAGTTACAACCCATTGCTTAATGTAAAGGTCGATGACACAACAACAGTGGAGACAAGGACAGGGACAGGGACAGGGACATGGACAGGGAGTGGCAAAAAGTAAAACAACATATGTCATCATTGCCCTTTGTTTGGTAGTAGAATGATAGAATATTTTTAATAGTATGGCTAATTTAACTGGATTTATAGATACTGGAGTTGGGTTTAGCGAGTGTTAAAGGGGATACATTCAACCATTAATATTAGACAAAGCAGAGTGGATGAAGCCACGACCCTAATGTGCTTTAATGTGATGCCTTATTTAAAAATAAACAGAAATGAAACCGAGTGAATCTAAGGAATGAGATCAAGATGAATTATGGCCACTTTAAAAAAATGAGTAAAAAAAAAAAGGGGGGGGGGGGCTGGGGAGGCAGTGGTGACAGAGTTCATAGGTGCATCTTCAGCTTTTGGAAGAAAAAAAAAAAAAACGAATTGCACAGCTGCTCCCCGGGGGATAGGTCTCTCATTGCCATGGTAACCGTGGGACAGAGTTCACATGACTGTCCCTGGGTGACTCCATAGATGTTTTTTTTTCTCCATATACAAGTGTGTGAGTGTACCCTAGTAGAACATTCTGTAGGTCAAATATTTCTAAGGTGTACTCATCAGCCGAGTTTTTACCGAGAAAAGCTGCAGATATTAGTAAAGTCTTTCAGTACATTTTTCAAAATCGAAGCTATTGGCAATAATCAAGCTAAGGACTTAAGTGGAGTTTCTGAGAAATATCAGTTTATTCAGTATGTGCTGCGAGAGATTCGAATTATTGTCCAACTCCCAGACATTAGGTGGTGCCCTTTCACGTTGGCATTCTTCCAGTTGGCGCCATAGAAGAAGAACAATCAGTAAACAAAATGGTTTGAAGCAGATCTATGGATGACAACAATGCAGCAGCTTACGATATTTCATACCTTCTGTCAACTCTGATTTATGACACATAACTTGAATGTTGTCATGACGTGTCTCTGGTCACTTCTGGAAGGGGGCGTGTCCAGAACAGTTTGTTGTTGTTACAACTCAGATGAGATATTGGAGTCTAGGGGAGGCAATGAGGGACGTAAGAGTAATTGTAACGTTGGATAAGTAACATTTATTTAACAAAATGAACAAAACGACACAATTCAACAACTCACTGACTGTTTAAATAATGTTAAATTATGGCTTTTATTTAATTTTGAACAAGTTTGAATGAAGGCAAGACAGACGTGATGTTGTTTGGTCCCAGTAGCTGCTGTACCCCCCCCCCAGATATTGACCTTGGTCCACTGACACCTTATGTCAGGCATGGGCGTCGCACCCATGGGGGGATGGAGGTGTTACAACACCCCCACTTCTCCAACCAGATGATTTCATAACCCCCACTTTTCCCTGAGTTTATATATTGTATCGTTACTGGATCCAGGAAACGGACACAGAGTTGGTGTCACCTACTTTTTATTTCAGGATAAACAGTTACTATCAGTAGTAATCGCACCAAACAAACATCAATAACATTTCGGGGCTGTTACAATATCTATGGTTTAAACTGTTTACCCGCCCGGGCGACACAACAGCATATGTAAATGAAGCGCACCTCAGTTCGCCGGTAATGTAAACAGTTCTTCTTCGTGGTGTTAACAAACAGTTATTAACCAGTAAGTAATGAGAAATGTTACTGTTGTTAAACTAAGTTAAATAAACTATGTCTTGTTCTGTGACATTTACCCTAAGACAGTGGTTCTAGAACTTTTTTCACTGATGTTCCCCCTGAGGAACATATTTTTAGTTGTCTCCCCTGACATGGACAAAACATTTTTGTAAGAAAAAACAGGAACAGTGTCTGTAAAATCAGTGTCTGATTTTTAAAATCCAAACTTATATCTGTTCTTTTTTTATTTAATAATTTGACTTTTTCTCTCATGATTTAGACTTTTTGAATTGAATAAATCTTTAATTGAGGAAAAACACATTTATGTTATTATTTTCAGCCATATATTACTTTTTTAATATACAAATTTAACCATTAATGGATAGATTCAGAAAATTTTGCTCATGGGCCACAACCTAGAACACCCCCACATTTTAAATGGCTGTGACGCCCCTTATGTCAGGGACTTAGTCACTAATCTGGGGGTTAAGTTTGATTCAGATTTTAAATTTGATAAACAGATTAGAAAGGTTTTTTTATCAACTATACCAGATAGCTAAGGTGAAGCCAATTTTAACTAGATCTGACTTAAAAATTTAAATTCATGCTTTTATTATAACTCGTTTAGATTACTGTAATGCTCTGTACGCAGGCATCTGAACTCTGCTACTAACCTGCTGACTCTGACCCAAACACATGAGCACATTAACCCTGTCCTGGCGTCCCTACACTGGCTCCCTGTGCATTACAGAATCCATTTTTAGCTTTTATTGTTTGTTTTTAAATGTTTAAATAGCCTTACACCACCATATTTATCAGAGCTACTTCAGCTTCATCACCCAACTCCATCCCTCAGATCCGTCGACCAGTTGCTTCTGGTAGAAGCTTAGAAGTGACAGAACGTTTGCAACCATTGCTCCAAAACTCTGGAATAAGTTGCCACTGGGTGTAAGGCAGGCCTCTTCTCTCCCAATTTTTAAATCGTGGTTAAAACGCATTATTTCACTTGGTGTTTTAACTCTCTTGTTTGTCATCTGCAAACACCGAGCTGATACAAACCAGTGTTTTTTGTTGTTTTTATTGTTTGTTTTTAATTTATTTCCTCATGTTTTGTGTACAGCACGTTGGCTTCCCCTGTGGATCTTTTTAAATTAATTAATTAATTAATTAAATAAAGTTGATTGATTGATTGAAAAGGTAAATAATAAGGCTCACAGCCTGCACTCAAAACACAACTTAACATAAATATAAATCAACACAAATTCTCCAACACGTATGGAGTAAAAATAAAAATAAATAACAATAAACCCGAAACAAAAAGGAGAAAAACACAAAAAGGCCAAACATGGGATAAACAACAATAAATAGTCCTTATAGACCTTAAGGCACAGACACACACACTGTCACGACTTCAAGGATGGGGGGCTTTTATCCAGGCAGATGATGAGGGCGGTGGGTTCCAGCTGGTTAGTGAGTGGCTTCAGCTGATGGAGCCACGATGGGCGGAGCGGTCGGGAGGGAATCCCCGGTAATTTACCAACTTTTAGGACAGACATTATATTATTTCAGTATTTTCAGAGTTGATAACAATGGAAACAAACATGGTCGCCTCAATAAACAGGTAGAACCATCTCATTCCAAGCTGAAGGAAAAAAACATATATACTTTAACCCCCCACCCTCTGAACTATTATAGTTTAAACGTGTCTCAAACATATCACTAACTCTAACAAAGAGTCTTCTTTCACCTCCTGAATGACATGTAAAAACTGAATAAATGTAATATTAAAAATGAATGAAATATCCCATTGTTTCTATCATGTATTTCTGTAGTTGTTCACATTAATAAGTCACAGAACACAGGAAACAAGGTCATGGGTGGTTTCCTTCCATGACCCATTTTAGCTTTAAAAAGTCCCTAATTTTGAGACTCCCAAAGCTCTGTCTGTGGAATATTATCTGTGTCTCCATGTCACAGTTTTATGTAGTTCAGTAAGTTTTCAGTGTAGCATTAATAACCTTTATTCTTACTGTTAACTGCCGTCCCAACCATTCGTCACTGTTCTGACCTCAACACTTTTAAATCCCTTTTATAAACTCATTTATTCAAGATTGCTTTTTATGTTTGATTACTTTTTATTCTGTCTGCTTTAATTTGTGATTTCTCTGTTTTCTATTGTTTGTTTTTATTGTTGTTGGACTTTTATTTTTATTTTTTTACTGCATGTAAAACGTCTTTGAGTGCCATGAAAAGCGCTATACAAATAAAATGTATTATTATTATTATTATTATTATTATTATTATTATTATTATTATTATTATTATTATTATAATTAGTTGTAGTAGTAGTAGTAGTAGTAGTAGGAGTATTATTATTATAATTATTATTAACTTTGTTGCTTCTTTACAACATTGACATATTATCCTCACACTCAAATCATACTGTATTGTCCCACTTAACCCTTATATATCCTCAGGGACCCATTTTGAAGTTTAAGTGTATGAAAAGACCATTTTCTTTCTTATCCAAGATTGAGGCTTCATCTAATGTTTACATGCAGCAAAATTAATTTTCACCATTTTAGTCGATTCTAAAGGTCAAAATAAAAATGTTACACTTGTTTTTTTTTCAGTAGGTGTTTTCTAATATTAGTTTACAAGACATTTACAATTAATAATTTCTCATTCTATAAGAATAAGAAATATAATAAATGAATTGAAATTGTTTTTATATAAGGCCTGTGGAGCCAACTGAAAAACAAATCTGAAACTGGTTCCATAAATGTGCATTCATACTCAGCCAGCAATTAGTTAGAAAACAATATTGGAAGAAAACTAGTGATTTTATGCATTTTCAAGCAAACTTTGAGAGAAAATCACTGGTGTAAATTAAGTATTACTTTACTTGAGTATTTATTTTTCTACATATCTGTACTTTATACTCTTTACATTTTCAGAATAAACTCATTGCTTTTACAAACTAAACAGATGTGACAGTATACGAAAAATCAGTCTCTTCAGAGAAAAGAATCTGTGACTTTATATATTATAGTTATATGACTATTATCTCATCATTTTGATTTTTTTATCTCATCATTTTGACTTTTTATCTCATCATTTTGACTTTTTATCTTAAAATTATGCATTTTTATTTCACATTTATAACTTTTTTTTTTATCTCATGACTTTTTATCTCAATTGTGACTTTGTTTCCCCCATTTTTCCTACATTTCCTGCCCATATCCACAAACACAGGATCTACACAGTAACTATTTATTTTAGAAACTGTTGAAACTTTTCTGATTTCATTTTCTGAAGTATTATTACATTCATGACAAAACAAAGCAGTTTTACTTTTTACTTTCATATTTTATTACAATTAGGAAGTTGTACTTTTTTACTTTTACTTCAGTAGAGGAGCTGAATCAGTACTTCTACTTTTACCAGGGTATTTTTTCACACAAGTAGCTGTACTTCTACTTAATGAATGTTTTCTTCTATGTAAATGTACTGAAGCAATTATAAACATTTTTAACTGTGTTTTTATATAGGACAGTGTTTTTATCTTTGTCTTTCCTTTCATGTTATAACTTGTATTGTCATATATTGTAATCTACTGTAGTGTTATTTATACAAAAGCTCAACCAGGGACAAGAGTTGAGAATTAACACAAGCTATAAACTCTATATACATCCCATCAGCTGCAGGTTTGGATTCATTGTCCCTGTCAAATAAATAAATAAATAACTCAAATTAAATTGAAAAGGTAAATAATGAGGCTAACTTCACATTTAGTCGATGACTTGAATACAGTGTTTTGATGTTTGACCCTGACGTCAATGATGAGCAATATAGTTCTTAGGAAATTCATACAGTATGCATCATTATTTTTAGCTTCTGCAGTGTTTTGAAAAGAAAAAGGGAAAGAGGAAGTGAGATTTTGACTGGAAAGGTCAATATTGAATTAACAACAGCAAATGAGACAATTGCAGTTAACCCTCTCCTCTCTCCTCTCCTCTCCTCTCCTCTCTCCTCTCTCCTCTCCTCTCCTCTCCTCTCCTCTCCTCTCCTCTCCTCTCCTCTCCTCTCCTCTCCTCTCCTCTCCTCTCCTCTCCTCTCCTCTCCTCTCCCCTCTCCTCTCCTCTCCTCTCTCCTCTCCTCTCCCCTTTCCTCTCCTCCCCTCTCCTCTCCCCTCTCCCCTCTCCTCTCCCCTCTCCTCTCTCCTCTCTCCTCTCTCCTCCCTCCTCTCTCCTCTCTCCTCTCTCCTCTCTCCTCTCTCCTCTCTCCTCTCTCCTCTCTCCTCTCTCCTCTCCTCTCTCTCTCTCCTCCTCCTCTCTTCTCCTCTCCTCTCCTCCCCTCTCTCCTCTCGTCTCCTGTCCCCTCTCCTCTCCTCCCATCTCTCCTCTCCTCTCTCCTTTCCTCTCCTCTCCTCTCCTCTCCTCCCCCCTCCCCTCCCCTCCCCTCCCCTCCCCTCCCCTCCCCTCCCCTCCCCTCCCCTCCCCTCCCCTCCCCTCCCCTCCCCTCCCCTCCTCTCCTCTCCCCTCCCCTCCCCTCCTCTCCTCTCCTCTCCTCCCCCTCCTCTCCTCTCCTCTCCTCCCCCCTCCTCTCCTCTCCTCTCCTCCCCCCTCCTCTCCTCTCCTCTCCTCTCCTCTGTGTTGCTTTGAATCATTCATAACTTTGCAGCATTTCAATTCTGTCCTACAAAATAAAAGGCAGTAACTGCACAGACACCAAACTGAGACAAATGCCCTTAAACTTCTCTTGTTGTTCAGCCCCAGTAGTCATAGGTAGATTATTGGACATGAGACACTTATTGTTACTGCTTATTCTACTGCCCTCTAGAATGTTGCGACAGCTCCCGTTCATTTTGAATGGACGTTCCCAGCGTTCTGCAGTTGGATTTTTTTCGACAACCGTTCCCTGCCAATAGCAACGAGTTTTGTCACTTCAGATTCACTGTACCATATCACTCCGCAGGTAGGGTTTGAAAGTAAATATTCCCTACGTTGTAAAGGCTTATTTTATCCAATCTGTTAGAGTAGTAGCAGTAATAAACTGTAATAGCCTGTAGAATAAGCGGGATAAAGTATTGCTCACACATACCGTAACTAAATAGTCACGCGCCTTCGGCATCCGCCCCATTGGGAAATATTTTTTCTGATATTCACGCGTGTGCAATACATTATCCCTTGCATATTACCTAGTTACACAAAAACACAGTGCACCTTATATATACATAATTTTGGCTTTTTAGGGTTAGGGTCAGGGTTTTGGCTTTTTATCTCATAATTTTTACTTTTTATTTCATAATTTCGTTTTTTTATCTCATGATTTTGACTTCACTTATATATGAAAAACCTTCATAAAAACCATTCATTGAGAGTGTGCCTTATAGTGCAGAAAATGCAGTAATTACATCATCTGTTTTAGTCTAATACAGTGATTCACTGTAAACTATTGGGGCAGGGTCCTAAATGGACATTGGTAAGAACACAGTAATGGTCTTTACTGCCTTTTACTTTGTTTTACTTTGTTTTACTAGTACTTTTTCCAGTTACTGTACAAACACTCACAAATTTTCTCCAAATCGACAGACATTTGAGATGAGATATTTTTATGATTTGAATGTTGCAAAAAAACACAATAACTAATTTTCGCCAAAACATGCAGTTACTGCATGTCATGCACATGAAGCTTGCTCAAATACAGAGTATAGGTGCATGTGGTGTCATTGTCCATTTAAAATGTGCTTTATTTGTCCTTTTATTAAAGCACATTGAAGGGAGCATGGACAAGAATAAAAGAAAAGTACTGAATGCCATCAGGTTTTCTGTGTTAAGATTATTAAAGGTGCTCTGTTGTTTTGATACTGGTACAGGGGTAACATATGAGGGGGGCTTGTGTAAAGGTCTTAATGTGAGGATGCTTCTTTTGTGTGTGCATGTGAAAGAGAACAAGAATATCTGGCAGGACAGGTGGCTCCATTGTGTCTCAAACCATATCTTCAACAGTCAGGAGGTTATATATGTAAGATAGTGGAGCAAGAAAAAGACTGATGGGAGTCTGAAACAAAGAACACAATGGAAAATGTGTCTGCACAAATCTCAGGTAGTCTATATATAAATAAAGGATAGGTGTAAAATGCAATTTATTCATTTCATCTTTATTTCAGTGAGGTGCGAAGAAAAAAAAAAACAACTAAAGACTGTTACATCCTTCCACTTTACTTTGTGCTTTCGTGAAAGTGTATTTGATTATATAACACACCTTATCCACCCTGTGCATCACAAAAAAAACGGTTTGGTGGGAAAAGTTCTCTGCATCATTGAGATAGGATCACAGAGAGGTTAAATGCAAGTTAGATGGTCAAATGACAGTTATCTATATCTATTATCAGAGTATTTATAGTGTTAAAATCATAGTACTTTGTAATAATAGCCACTTTGGGAATACTGTGTGATGTTGTTGTTGTTGTTGTTACTGTATTCTGTTTTGTCTGTAACTTCATGTTGTTTAGATTTGTTTAGATTTTATCTTTTATTTAATTTTTATATTATACTTTTTTATATTCGCATATGTTGTACATATTACTTTGTTACCTAGTCTTTTTTTTTTGTATTCCATTTTTAATTATTGTGCATTTGCACAAGAGGTGCTGTATATTGTCTATATGCTATATTTGACAATAAAGTTGACTTTGAAATGTTGACCATCTTTACCAGCAAATGAAAATGTATGATGAGCCTTGAAGCTATAGATTTGATTATATTCTTTGATTTGAGTATGTTTTAGTATTGTGTGGGTAGGTAGGTAGGTAGGTAGGTAGGTAGGTAGGTAGGTAGGTAGGTAGGTAGGTAGCTAGGTAGCTAGGTAGGTAGGTAGATAGATAGATAGATAGATAGATAGATAGATAGATAGATAGATAGATAGATAGATAGATAGATAGATAGATAGATAGATAGATAGATAGATAGATAGATAGATAGATAGATAGATAGATAGAATTTTTTGAGGGCATATTCACCTTGTCCTTGACCTTTTCCCACCGAAAATTTTGAGATGTGAATGTTTTCCACGTAACAGGGTAAAAAGCCTCTCATGGTAAACGCTTTAGCACATACAATACAGCATCTTAAGATAAATTCCTGAAAATTTATTTAAAAATCCCAAATCCTATTAAAACTCTCTCACTGTTTTTGTAAAAGTTGCTCTTGTTTCTTCTAACTGTATGTTATTTTTCAAACCAAAGGCACATGTAAGAAGCTGCTGCTTCCATCAACACTATTTAATGGAGCCATTTTACAAGAACACACACTAGGTCTGTTATCAAAGCTATGTTGAGAATGTACCATCAGTATTTTAGAAAAGTATTAGGGAGTGAACTTGATAACACACAACATGCACCATAGAAAATTAAGAGTCTTATGCAGTAGGAAAAGGTGATATATACAGTAGCTAATAGTAATATATTTAATGTTTGACCAATCATTTATCATACTTTCTTTTAAGAGAAACATAAATAACATAGTTTCCTGAATATTTATACTATTTTTTTAGGCTGACAGAATTTTCCTTCAGTGCAACAATACATCTTATAATCCATATTAATCATATATAATATGTTTCAACACCTGTAGTGTCTATCTGTTACTTAGTTTAAATGGGTATTCACAGTATGTTCATTGAAATGTCCAGTGTAGGAGGTTTTCAGGTGTCTGAATGATCACCACACATTGACATTAGCCTAAAAAATATACGGGAAAGATTTTAGATTTTATCCAGTGATTGATACGAATTTATGCTAAGATCACAGACTATTCCTGCAGGCTATAAAAGTCAAGTTATCACCCTCCCATGGACCAAACCAAACCAGTATTTAATGACACAACATAAAATGCTCATACAGATGAAATCTAACAAATAAAAGTATCAAATGAAACTTTTGTTGAGAAAAAAAATCCCTTGGCAAAGTATTAAATTCATTCTGTTGGAGGAAAAACTGTTAAGTTATAAAGCAGGGGTGTTAAACCCATTTTAGTTCAGGGGTCACGTTCAGCCTAATATGGTATAAAGTGGGCCGCACCAGTAAAACAATATAAATAACAGGATAAAAATGTATAAATAATGTAAACTCCAAAGTTTTCTCTGTTTTTGAGCAAAAAAAAAGATTAAATTCCATAATGAAAATGTTTACATCTACAAACTGTAATTGAACATAACATGAACAACTTGAAAATTCTTAAGAAAAATAAGTGCTTTAGATTATCATTTATACATGTGCATCACAACTTAAATATAACACCAATGCACACATTTAGTAACATTCAGAATATTGGTAAAATTCCACATACATTTCAGGTTATTCACATTTTTTATCCATACATTACAGGCTAGTCTTTATTTATTTATTTTATTAGAAAAAAATAAAAATTTTCCTAATTTATTGTTTATTATAATTATGGTCTGATCCATTTGTACTGGAATTGATGTCAAACAATTTGAACTTCTTTAATTATTAATATAATATGTGTAATTTTTGCATTTCACAAATTCATCCCAGGGGTCAGATTGGACCCATTTCCAGGCCAATTTTGGCCCCCGGACCACATGTTTGACACCTCTATGATAAAATATCAAAGGAAAACCTTAAAACAAAACTAGACAAATAACAAGGAATCAAAAACTATTTAAGATAAGACTGGGACTGACTTGGTTCTGTGTTAAACAAGACAAACTAGCAACACACAAGGGGGAAAAAATACTACTACTCATAATAATAAAATATTAAATAATACTTTATAATTTTCTTGATCTGACAAACTGACCCTGAGTTAAACTGGATTCACTTTGTAAAAACCAAAATTCCTGAGATACCTTTATTTAGATTTATTTCTAGCTACATTACATTTGGCCCACGTCCAAAGTAAAACCACTATCCTTCAATACACTTGACCATACATGTTCAGTTAGAACATTCAACTTTACTCAGGATTAGAGAAGTTTTACATACTTCATTTGCTTTGTACATTGACGGAGGTATTAGAAGACATGCTGGATTTGCAGAGGATTTACTACGTGAAATGCACATCAAAGCAGAGCCTTGTGGTACTTCATTATTACTATGCAATAGTCTGGCAGTATTTCAGTGTCAGTGAATGTAGTCGTAAAGCCCTTTGGTTTAATCCCCATAAAGCCACATGTTAAAATGGTTAAATTCACAGCAGAAATGTTTACAGCCAGGTACAAATATGGGTGTGGCTTTCATTTACCTGTTCATGAGAACTGGTCAGAAGGTTTTCTTTTTTCATAATTCCTGTTTAAATTGTATTAAGGCTTAAAATGCTGTGAGTTTGGAGGTTATCAAATATGATGGTGTGGTTATTTTTACATGTTACACTAATACCATCAGAGTACTTTTTTAAAGTTTGCTGCAACTTTAATACCTGTTAGATGTTAGCGATGTCAACAATTGCTTTTGTTACATTAGCTAATGTTAGCATTGATTTGCTTTGGCTCATGTAGCCTGTTAGCTAGCCTCTAATTAAATTGGCTAATGTTAATTATATATAATACATATAATATTCATGTTGATAATACTGTAATGAAACATAACTGTGTGTTACCATTCATTAAGCAGCTGAAATTAATCGGTCATATTTACCATAATAGTCACATTGTTGTTTGAGTGCATTAGCATTAGCTTGTTGTCCACCGGCGCCCCGGCGGGGGACATAGTAATGCTGTTTGTCTGTCCGTGCATCCGTCCATCTGTCCGGGAACAGCTTTGATGGAGTATCACCAAATTCACACCACACATACCTCTCATGAAGACCTTGCTCAAGTTTGATGATTTGTCATTTGTGTGACAGTGGATACAAGGCCTTCAGGCCAACGGCAGAATATTTTTATATTTTAACCCAGGGTCTCTTTTCCAAATATGAACACAATAGCCCTGTTTACATGACAGTTTTTAATTCCTGTTTAATTCCAAATAAAAGTTAATTCCACTTTAAGTTAATGATGTAAAGCAGTTGAAAATTATCATTTTGAATTAAACTCAACTCAGAATAAAGTCACAGGTTTATTCTGATCTTAATTCTGAATTTGTTAATTACTCTGACATGTAAACAGTTAAATCCATTACTCCTGTCATTCTGCACATGCTCCTGGATCTTGTCTTGATGGTGCACATACTCTGCGCTGCCAGCATTAGTTTGTTGATTCCTATAGTTGACTCAGTTGACCTTCTGTTTTGTAATTATCCAAACAATAAATCCAAAAATTGCATGGTCTTCCATGTTGCTAGTTGAAATGAAGGTAAAACAGGAAGTGGATGTGATCATTTTCTTCTAGTAGACTTCCAGATGTTAAGCAGGCGTTCTGTCCCATCAGAACCCTCTGTACCTCCAGCTCCTAAAGCCCAATTAACTACAGCAGAATACGCCCATTTCCTATGTAAACCTTTATTCAGAATTAACATGTCCATGTAAACACGAAAGAAATAGCTTTAATTCCGAATTATTTTATTCCTAATAAATAATTCGGAATTTAAAAACATCATGTAAACATAGCAATTGTCCATTAAGACCAAAATACAAGATGTGAGGATGTGTTGCCATTTTTTATGCATACTCTATAAATTACACCCCTAAATAACTCAGGCAGGTAATTTGTTAATTCAGGAACATGACTCTTAGCTTAGTCTTACTGCTAACAAACAAAAGCACCACAGATCGATTTCTGTTCTCGGGCACACATGTAATAATATCTTAGATCATCAATATTAATTTAAGTATTGCTGTTTACTGTATTGTCGTCTTTTTTTGTTTGTTTATCATGGGTTTATCAGCAGATGCCAGACAAATCAAATTATTGGATGATATTAAACAGTGAAAGAAACTAAAAGCCTCATGAAGGTCATACATTTGGAAATGAGGTCAACCAGTACCACAGTGTCTGGCAAAGTCCTTTCCACCATGTAATTCACAAGCAACTTTTGAAATATCATGAGAGCCTTGTAAGAGGGGGAAGCATTATTTCCAGTTAGAGCAGAACATCTTGTGACTGCTTCTGAAAAAGGGTTAACTTGACCAACACAATGAGGCTCTTCACTAGAATGATTGCAGAGTTAAGAATTGATTTTTCTAGTTTGACGTTAGAACTTGTGATGTGACACTTCCACTTACATACAGTCTTGAATTAGTATATTTACAATTTTTATGTAACTGACTTTTAAGGGCTTTCTAAACTCTTGGCTACGTGGTTCTGCTAATAAAACGACATGTACCTTGGAGGGGGAAAAAAATTCTGTTTTTATATGCAACCCACTGCCTCTGGTAAATCTGTATCTGAAGTGGATAGTTAATGTTTTTCACCTCAGCCTGACCAAGTTATGTGGTAACTTTCCTGTTACATGCCTGGTGTTTGTAAAGGAGCTGATGCCAACACAAGGTTCAAGCCACAGTTTTGTTTATATCATGATGAAACAAATTAAAACCCATCAAACTATGGTGTGAAATTATGCAAAATCCTTAACCCCATGAGGTTGGAGTATATCTGCGCATGAAGAAAATGTAATATTGTGTGCAGATATGTCATTCAACTTTCATCTTAATTCATGTGAAATATATTCAGTTTTCCTAAAAATGTTGTGATCTTAAGTTGAACTTTTTAAAATGATGCCAGCCCACTCAAAATACATTAGTAATGGGCCACTCACTAACGGCTTTATGGGCTAGAAGAGGTCAGGATTTAACACTGACAGATATTTGGAAGGAGGTGATGCAGATGGTTTGCCAAAAGGCACAAGGAAGTGATGAGAGGCCGTGACCTTGTGGCAAGTGAGCAAGGTCATTACATGGTCCATTTGTTGGAAATGTGTCAAGGGTGAATTGATTAGTAGTCACTTCTTTTCTAGAAGCTCTTAAACGTGTCAGTCCATGGTTATTTCATAAATTTTACTGTTTTCTCTATTGTTATTGAATACATTGTGTGTTAGTTCCATTTTTAAAAAAAACATCCAGATTACTTTGTTTCAAGCTGTTTTTGGACGGTAGAAAAATTACTTGAGGTACTTCTGCAAACATCTTAATGACACGGTGACAAGGCGTCTCTGATTGGCTCGGAATGCATGAAGGAACACTCCCCCCTCCCTTCTGGCTCTCTGTGTGTGTTTACCCTTACCAGAGTAGCATCCAGCTTGGTTTCGTGCCATTGCTTTTTCTGAAAACGTGCAGGGAAAAAAAACATTTGATCCGCCATTTTTTTCAAGTTTGTACAGCAGCTAATGTGGTGCCGTCTTCTCTTGTAGATGCTAATGCTAATGCTACTTCAGATTCGCTGCAATGGGGGACGGGCTTAACCCCACGTGGGTGACCCTAAAGCCCATCTGACATCAGATGGATCGGCTTTTTCTGGGTCCCTCATTACTCTTGTTGTTTTCTGTGAATGCCGTATGCAGCCAGTGGAGGTGACAAAACACTTTCAAAGGCAGCATGTGTTGGTAAGTCGGGGTGACCCATCAGATTCCAAAAGGAGTGTGGAAAAGTGGTTTTCAGCGGAATGACACCTTTAACAGATTAAAAGATTTAACAGATTCATTCTTGCAGTTGTGTAAAAGTGTTGGCTTGTTTTTATCCCATGGTCTTGGAGGACAAAAGACATGCTGAACTTTACTGAGTCAATGCAGTTACTTCAGTGCAGTGAGCGACAGCCTCAACTTCACTTTCTTGACATTTACTGTAATAGTGTGGCATTTACGAAGTGTGTTCTGTGCCAGCTCAATGAAAAGGTACATGAACAAAACAAAACTGGAAACGAAGTGGGGAAAAAAAGTCATACCAGCACCTCTAAATATAAACAACATTTTTTTTAACCTGTAAAGACCCAGAGATGTTGTTGTGATTTCCAAATAAAATGATCTACATTTAACCTTTTCTCAGCAATGTAGCACCATTCATTACAATATTATCCTTTTGTATTTTCCATCGTAAATCATGTATTTTTACCCCACCCCCCCTGAATGGGAGAGGGGTATTTTGTTTGAGTCGGTTTGTTTAGTGGTCTGTCTGTCTGTCTGTTTGCAAGCAGGTTTACACAAAAATACTGGACCAATTGCCATGAGATTTTTAGGAAAGGTGCAAAGTGGTCCAGAATAGATTCCATTAAATGTTGATGAATGTAGGTCAAAGGTTAAGGTCACAGTCACCAAAAATGTGTTTTGCAACGATAAGAGATAGGACAAAAATGTCAAATGTGTGCAAGGGGGGCGGGGTTGTTATGCCGGGCACTGACCGTGTAGACCAAGGGTGAACAATGCTGATCCCAGAGAACCACTATCCTGCATGTTTTAGATGACAGGCCTATCATCCAGACTGATAATGACCATCAGGTGTTCTGAAAAGGGAAATATCCATAATATGATGTAGATGATCATAAAAGCTCAGAATAATTATCATAGAAACTGGAGGAAAATGACTTTTTCCTTCAAAATGTACAATTAACTAAACATCAAAACAACTGTCTACAACCACTTTCATTGGTTATACTGCATGGGCTTTACTGGTGAATCAGTGTTGTAGAATATGACGTTTCTATGTTAACTATGGAGTCTTTCAATTTTCCAGTGGGATTAGTTGATCAACAGGTATTAAATTAGTAGATAATTTTGGTCACTGGTGCCTGTAAATTAGCCTAGCCATGCTATCCCTATTCATTACATGTATAGGTCTAGGCACGCTTCATAGACAGGGGAGGCGGGGCTAAAATCCTCTGTATGCAATAGGACGGTACTACAACCAATCAGCGTAATCTTTAGGATGACATAGTTAGACGTAGTTTGAGTCCGGAAAAAGTTAAGAATGCTTCTGTAAAAAGAATTTAAAGATTGCTGACATTTTCTCACATTTTTTACACATCTTTGATAAAAGGAAATCATCACCCGTTGTTGTTCTCCTTGCTTCTGGTTGTTTGTCTGTGAATTGTTGTCATCTATACTTCACCATGATTCGTCAGTCAGTTTCAGGGAAATCGAGCCAAAAGTGGAATCAAGCGTAACTAGACTACTACTGTAGCACATTACATGTGCTGCCGCTAGGAGTCTAGCGGAGCTTAGTTGCCTGTAGAGGTCTTTACAGGTTAAATTACTTGCTGTCTTCATTTAATTCCATTTATAAGTCAGAGGTTTTAAGCCCCTCACTCAAACCATATGAGGGTTCTACACTATAGACCAGTGGTATTCAAATCTTGTCCTCGAGGGCTGGTATTTTGCGACTTCTTTCACTCTTCCACCACACTTAAATCTCAGGTCATATAAAAGTTGTGATGCTATGATTGACAGGTCTATATTACAGCTTATTCACCTACCAAATTGGACTTTTCAATCGTCATTTTTATGCCATCTTCAGTCACAGACGGCTTACTTCATTTTGGCATGTATGTCAAAAGAAATGTTTGATGGATGGCTACACATGTATTTCAGGAACAGTTTTTTTTTTTTTTTTTACAGCACATAATGAATGTACTGACTAAGTGACTAGCTGCTCCAGTTTTAACAGTGAGTCATCAGCACATATGTCAATGTTTTTCAACCTTGTGGTCGGGACCCCATGTGGGGTCTCCTGAAATTTCTAGTAATTGTTTAAAAAACAAACAACTTACTAATGCACACGTGGTGCCAGGCACAACAAACCCCACCCCTTGCACACATTTTTACCAGATTGAGAAAAGATATTTTTGGTGACTTTGACCTACATTCACCAAAATGTAATGGGATCTATTCTGGACCACCTTGCACCTTTCCTGAAAATTTTATGGATATGGGCCCAGTAGGTTTTGAGTAAAGTTGCTGACAATCAGATAGTCCAAGAACAATACCTACCCCTCTCCTCTTTCGGGGGTGAGGTAAAAATATATGGTGAAATTGAGAGAGACAATCACAATACAAGACACAACAAATTGTGAAGCTGAACCTGAAGCATTGTGGTGCTTTTTATTTTTCACATATTCATTGTAGTTAAAGTTTAGTTTGAGTTGGTGTTTGTTCAGTATTAATTGTCAGCCTTGTAAATACAGGCTGAACTGTACATATACTGACCAAGGAAAACTAAATTCTCACTTTTATTGCCAGGTAGGTTCCCCTACGAGGAATTTGTTTTGGTATCTGGTGCAGCAGATATACATACAAATAATGATAAATCATACAAATCAAAAAGAGACATATACTGTATAGGAGATTCCCACTTGTCGTCACGTCATAGAGCGCCTCCATTTTGACGGTGCTAATGCTAACTACTGAACCGCCAGTAACAGTAGTCTCCTTCAGAAATGGCAAGAAACCAACAATGTCTGAACGTTGTTGGACAGTTCGATGCAATCAAAAAAGTGATCCTGCGAAGGGAATAGCCTTATATTGTATCCCAAAAGAAACACAGAGAAACAAGTGGTTGTCTGTAATTAACAGTCAAAACCCTGATGACAGTATTTGGTGACAACTTAAATTGAGTAAAATGTATGAATTTTCTGTTATCAAAGAAATCCAGCAGGTTTGTGTGCACTAGCAAACATTAGCATTAGCCTGATCCAGTCTAGTCAGTAGTGAAAGGAACCCTGGAACTGCTGTGAAAACTGCAGCACACTGAGTGGACAAACTACTACTGAAATGGGGAAAGTTACATCGATGTCTTTAAAGTCTATTGCTGTGAAAATTGAGGCTAACCTAGGGCTACATTTGTATAAACAAACAAACAAAACTAAAGCTGAACTAATATTTGACTAAACACAGTTACATCAGAACTGATCTAAGAATAATTTACAACTAAATGAGGAATTTTCGCAGCTGACTACATGCGAGGAGAGAGAGGGTCGACCGTCACAATGGCGTACACACCAGGAGGGGTCACGTGGGTGGGAATCCCCTGTATATATTAATGGTGATGTTCACGGCAGCAGAATGTATTTGATTCATTTTTGGAATATCCATAGCGACTGATTCCAACAGTGATAATTTCATCATATATGTTCCTTCATTACATATGTTCTTCTTTGCTATTTCACTTGTAGATGTTGGAGCCTAAGGTGGATGCCCCTTCATGTGAGCTTGGTGGAGCTGGAGGAGATCGGGGAGGTGTGTGCCTCCACCTGCCGACTCGCAGCTCAGAGGGTGAGGAAAGCAGCCTGTACCCCTCCAGCCCTTCAGAGCCTCCAACCCATGGAAGTCCTCACCCGTCAGAGCCCCTCAGTCCTCTAGATGAAATCTACTTGCCCCTGGGGGGTCTGATGGGATCTGAGGAGCGGCATAAGGTGCCTCCCACACCGCCTCCTTCCACAGAAGGTGAGGACTGCAAGAGCATGGAGGGGCATGAGATGGAAATATGGAGGGAGGGAAAAGATGGAGATGGAGAGAATTTGAGAGAAAATGAGGAGGATGAGACAGAGGAGGAGGAGGAAGAGGAGGAGGAGGATGGTGGAAGTAGCAGAAAGAGTGCAGGAAGTGAGAGGGATGTGAAAGAGGAAGTAGTGGAGGAGGAAGAGGAAAGGAATGAGGTGGAGGCCAACCTCAACCTGGTGGTGTTGAACACGGATGAGGACTACGCCTCAGATCCTCCCGACACGAATGCTCCCCCATCCTCTTCCTCGTCTTCATTTGTCATTCCCGAACTGCGTCTGGATCGCTCCTTCAGCGCAGACGCCCTTTCCTCACCCAACACCGACGAAGACGAATACGATGAAGATGAAGATGAGGAGTCCGAGGAGGAAGATGACGACGATGACAGTGACGACGCCTACCTGCAACGGAGTGACAGCAAACGCCGCAGCATGGTGGAGGGCGCTACCTGTGAGAAGCACGGAGGGGGGGGGCTCAGCGTTCAGAACTCCCTCCGCAGACGCACCCACAGTGAGGGGAGCCTTCTGCAGGACCCCCGCACGCCATGCTTCACCTCTGACAATGCCATCAACTGCCTGGAAGCCGGGGGCGGGCACCATAAGGGCGGCTGGACACTCCCATCACCCAAAACCCTGAAGAAGGAGCTGACCAAGAATGGAGGCTCCATGCATCAGCTGTGCATGCTGTTCTCTGGACGCAAGGTAAGGTTAGATGCAAAAACACACACAAAAAAAAAAAAACAACAACAAAAAACAATCATCATGACCATTAACAAGATGCAGTCTCATAAAGACATTAATACCATTTCAATGTATCCCATTTCTTTCTCACTGACAAATATAGTCATTAAGATGAATAATGTCTATGTTTAACATCCCATCTGTGGTGTTTGAATGATGTGTGTAAACTTAGTTTGTTCAAAAAGAGTGACATCTAGTGGCAAAACATGGGAAGTGCATTTTCATCAGTGGAAGGAGAACCAGACAAGACGGACACAAATGGAGAGCGGATACAAAATCTAACCGTTTTTCTTGACTAAAAACACTTCAGATTCATTTCATTATACATGCAGAAGAAAGCTGATACAATGCAAACAAGGGGGAATAATATAAATAAGTGGTAGAGTAGAGCATGTGCACTCTACTGTCTTAAGTGGTTTGTTTTTTACCAGTTTAATGTCAATCTGATATGGGTTTTAAAACCACAGAATCATAGGAATGTTGTGGCTGAATTATGGTACTATTTAAAGAGTCAGTCCCTATATCTATCCTGTGACAATGATCCATTGGCTGAAACTACAGTTCTACTGTTAAACAGGAGGTGAAAAATACATTTTACATTTTACACTTTCAAACCGTTGATCATTGTTTGTTGCTAAATGTTTTCAAATATCAACCACACAAGAAAATTAACTCAGCAGAATTTGCATCTACGTAAATCCTTGAAATGGGAACCACTCCCTGATGTGTGATTTCAGGGAGTGGAAAAGCAGATGTATACAAACAAAACTACTGAAGGAGAAAATGAACAACAAACAAACAAAACAATCTTCAAAGTTAGACCATTTTGTGATTTTTTTTTCCTTTTACCTGCTTACTTGTGACCTTATATAGAGCGCAAAGATGTGTGTTATTTGATTTATTTAAAACATTTTCATTTTATGATAATGAACATTTGCCAAGTAGTATGTAAATATAGATCTGCAGCTATCGTTTATTTTTATATTCAGTTAATCCACTGATTATTATCTTACGCCATTATTTGAAAGGTGAAAAGTCCATTGTTCCAAAACCCTACTATTTATATGATGTCAAATCACAATATAAAATTATCCCAAAGTCCTTAGTGGAATCAGGTTGAGACTTAACAATATTATATAGAGAAAAACTCAGCAGAAATCAATTTTCCAAAGAAAACTAGCCAGAAAAAAGGCCACGATTTATGATCCCTGTTTGTGTCTTGTATTGATAGAATAAACGCTGGTGGTGATTTTTTTTTTGAAAGCATATATCTGCAAAGTTTATAATTTTAATTATTATTACCTTGGCCAGAGTTTGTTTGTCTGTCTGGAAGAGATCCTGGATTTTGGATTCAAAATTATTCTCCATTTACCACAATGCAAACTTTCAAAGTGATGTAGAATCCAGGATCTCTTCCAGATCACCACCAAAATCTAATCATTTGCTCCTTGTGACACTCCCAACTTGCCCCCACCCCCACCCCCCAGATCACCACCAAAATGTAATCATTTCCAGATCCCCTCATTACCAACCTACCCTGTAAAGTTCATCGAGATCCATCCATAACTTTTTGTGTTATCTTGCTAATTAACAGGTAAACAGACAAACAAACTGGCAAAAACATAACATCTTTGGCGGACCTCTCTTCTGCCTTGGCGGAGGTTTGTGCTCTCAGAGTGCTTTTCTAGTTACTTTTTGTTATGGTGTTTCACCCCCTTCTTAACCTTAAGTATAAACTGTTTTCCAGTTGGTTTATTTGAGGCGTGTCAGTCTTCCTCCATTTAACTAGCAAGCACAACACTATGTTTCTGTAGCTCTCCTGTAAGAATCTTATGTTGTATACCTCTGATTTTTATTGACAGCTTGTTGTTGGTTGCATGCATCATACAAGTTCTACATTTCTTTCAAAAAAAACCCCAAAAACTTCATAAAAAAATCCCACACTGTTACTGGACTATTAGGCCTATTAATTGTAGTCATGCTTTTCCACTGATTTTTCAGGTATTGTTTTCTTCCCCCCAGAGGAGCTCACTGGCCACCCATACATGCCATTCTGGTCACACCTCTAGCAGAAACCCTGAGAGAATAACTCTTTAAAGCTGCAGTAGCTGAAATCAGGGATAAAACACCACAGTTAAAATGACCATCTTCTGAAGCTCTTTCTTCTCAGTCCAAGTTAAAAGGTTAAAGATGGTTGATCTGACATTGTTTCATGCAGCTACTGTTATGTTGAGCCACAGAGTCAAGCAGCAGAGTCATGTTGTTTTTAAAGCGCTGCAGCTTAAATGACAAAAATAAATGTGTGGATGGGCTTTTTGTCTCCAACAGTTACAACGAGCGGAAATAAAAATAGATGCACATTAGCAAACACTCAAAGGCCAGTAAGTGGACAGACCTGTAGAAATGATAGAAAATACAAAAATATGTCTTCTATCTTTTTGGATCTTTTGGATCAGTGCATAGTGTGTCATTGGTCCAGGTGGTAGTTGTTCCAATCATCCAACAGAGGGAAGCATGCATCACATCCTGTTAACTGCAGCCACACATATGAAGGAGCTGAGTCTGTTCTACTCTTTGGCCAGTGATGAACTGAATGAACTGAAAAATAGAGGAAACTCAATGTATGTTGTTTTCTTATTTGTAACCTCCTGATAATTCCTCTGTGATGTTCTATAACTTATGGAAAAGTCTTAATATCTGATAGGCTATGTCCCCATTTATAAATATATGGTCTCCAAGGACATGAACATGTTTGTCTATTAGGATTAATCCAACTTTTTTTTCTCTGATGCTTCAAATCCACAACACAAATACTGAACCTATCATTTTGTTTATATAATAATAATAATAATAATAATAATAATAATAATAATAATAATAATAATAATAATAATAATAATAATAATAATAATAATAATAATAAATGTTTAAATATTACATCGTCTTCTTCTAAATAAGGTGGTTTGTCTATAACAGAGAGTTGAATTTGGTAATAAATAAATAAATAATATAATGTCTGGGTGGACTGTTTTCCACATCTCTGCTGTAATATTCTCAAATTAAACTATTTTTTTTACACCATCAAGCTTTTTGACAGAGCATAATTGACCAGCAGAAGGAGCATCAGGTACGATTGCTTAAACAGTTTTGGAAACAGGGACATGTTCCACAAAACTAGGATAAGGGATTAAACCAGGATATGTTGGTTACCCTGGATTAATTTATCCATGATCTGATCGCACAAAACCAGGGTCGATGAAAGCAGGATTTGTTTTGGTGTAAGTTACCATGGTGACATACCCTGTGAAGCTAATTAGCTAAATTAGCTAAATTCCAGGATTTCTTTACATAATCTCAGTCACAGTCAGCACAATAGAATCACATTAACTAGACCCACTGTCGTTATTTCAACATGTTTGATGACTGATTTAAATAATTGAATCAATTGAAATGTAATGTCATTAATTCTCTATAAATTACAATTGTGATGTGGACATTTGATGGTGGGGGGTGTGTGCGTACTGTACGATTCAGTCGGTCAGTTGGAGGTGGGCAATGTGGGGGTGGGGGGGTGGGGGGACCTTTCTGAAGCTCCACTACAGTCATTGTCTTCTATGAAATATTTGTCGTGGCTCAAGGTGGAAATGGTGAATTATAATGTTAGATGATAATTCAATAATTGCACCACTTCACTATCATTTAAAGAATAATAAATGTGTTTCGATATAATGTTTGAAAAGCCAGAGTCTGTAAAGGAACAACATACGGACTAAATGTTTTCATATTTGTTCAACAGAAGGTTTTTGAACAAAACTTCCTCTGAAATTAGAAACACATTTTAAACAAGCTCTGAATATGAACAAGCAATGGATTAGTTATGATCCATTATGAATATGAATTGTGTTTTAAGTTGGACTAAGATAACTAAACATGGAAGCTTTTATCTGGAGCCAAGTGTGTGTGTGTGTATGTGTGTGTGTGTATGTGTGTGTGTGTGTGTGTGTGTGTGTGTGTGTGTGTGTGTGTGTGTGTGTGTGTGTGTGTGTGTGTGTGTGTGTGTGTGTGTGTGTGTGTGTGTGTGTGTGTGTGTGTGTGTGTGTGTGTGTATATGTGTGTGTGTGTGTGTGTGTGTGTGTGTGTGTGTGTGTGTGTGTGTGTGTGTAAGTAAACTTTAATACTTTTCCGTGTTGGCATGTGAACTACTGCCAAACTGAGGAAGCCAATGCATGCTTGTAACGTCATTCCATCTACACCTGCCTCCCCTGTAACATTAGGATCTAAAGTACTATAGAATACTAATAATATTGAACAAAGTATAAAAAAGTTGATCAATAGTTTTATGCAAATCATTTTCTGGAGGCAAATATCACTAAAGTCAGGTTTACTCCAAGGGTGAAATGTGTTAATAATAATATTTGAGGATAATAGGAGGGTTATAAATGGACGTTCATCTATAGTCTGTCCGTCCATGGGAGTGGATCTGTCCTTCAGTTTGGTTCTTCTCATGATTTCTTCTTTTTCCCACTGGGTTTGGAAGTTTTTTCTTGCAGAGAAGGAAGGTTTAAGGACAGGGGAAGCTTGGGACTTTTTATCTATTTCTGTAGTTGATTGTGTTTCTGTAAAGCCCTGTGAGACGACTTTGTTGGGATTTGGGGCTTTATAAATAAAATAAAATTGAATTGAATTAACAGTGTATTGTTCACTGTAGTTTAATGAACTTTAACTATAAAATGAGAAACAGTCGCACAACTTTTTGACTCATGTCTGAGGGGAAGTGAAATTGGAATGCTGAAACTAACTAAAACTACGCAAATAACTAAAACTATTAACATATCAAATCAATTAGTGGATGAAAGAGTGGAAGATAATTACATTTGACCAAAACAGTGAGTGCTTACATGAACATAATTCATATAAGACTTCAAACGACTATTGATTAATCAACTTGAATTGATTAAAAAAAATTTTTTTTAAATTCAGCTACAGTTTCAGCTTTGTTTTTTAGAAGATGTGCAAAGTTAAAATAGCTCCTACAAGTTTCTTCCATCTTAAGTTGTTCGTAAATTAGACCCAAATGTGTTGAATACTGCAGTGAACATATTGGTTATAAATATCATTTGACTTCTTTGTTGTTGTTTATCTATAGATATTTTAATATATACTATTATATTTGATGTTATTGTTGTTTTTTTATATATATATTTTTTTCTTTTGTATTTTATGAAGTTGTTTCAACTGGTTCTGGGGGGAAAAAAAATTCTTTTTTACTCATCATCTGAACCCACTTTATCCTAACGAGGGTCATGGTGGTCACTGGGGGCCTATTCCAGCTACAACGAGTTAAGGCGGGGTACACCCTGGAAAAGTCTCCAGTTCATCACAGGGCTGAACATATATAGACAAACAGTCACTCTCACATTCACACATATGGGTAATTTAGATTAACCAATTAACCTATCAGTGCATGTGTTTGGATGGTGGGAGGGAACTGGAGTAACTGGAGAAAACCCACATAGACACGAGGAGAACATGCAAACTCCACACAGAAAGGTCTGGTGTGGGAATCGAACCAGGGACCTTCTGTCTGTGAGTGCTAACCACTGCAGGACTCATACCTTTTTCACATTTTTACTATTTTTTTTCCCCACCTATTTGAATCATTTTAATCAAATCAAAAGAAGGAAAATAATTGGTAGATTAATATATGATAAAATAATTAGTAGCTGCAGTTCTAATACACATGCTTTGGATAAAATAAACTTCTTATCCTCTATAATCTATAAAATATGTCTATGCACCTCTTCCTCATCAGTGTGTAATGATAATAATGACCATAAGGAGGGAAAATGCATACAGTATATATACATAATATAATATAGACATTAATATCGAGGCTCCACGTGCATCCGATGAGCTAAGTGAAAGACGGATCACAAATGACAGTGGTAATCAAGCGCTCACTAAACAAAAAGCAGAGCTGTTCGCTATCCATCTCTTGTTGCAGCTCCTGTCAGCGTCTCTCCGCAGCCTTAAATGGCAGTAAGTGCGAGCGCCGCAGAGGGAGGAATGCAGCAGACGGGGCTGGAGCCTATTGGTCTTGGCAGATTCGAGGGTAATTTTACTACCTATTGGCGTCATGGACACATTTCCTCTGAGGGCTGTGTTTCCATTATTTAAAATGATCTATCACAACCCCTCCCAATTTGTGCATCTGTATTCATCTGCTGTTGCAGAACACATGTGTTAAATTCAGCCTCTGATGCTTCATGAGCACACATGAAGAAGACTCGAAAGTTACCCAAAAGTGGGTCTCAAACCCATTTTCAGTGGGTTGTGACCTTTCATATGGGCAAAAAAAAAAAATAATCTAAAGAAAACCAATCGTGTGCTTCATATTTTATGGAGCTGAGCGCCGCCCATTGACATTCTCCAACAGTAGGTGGAGGTAAAACACCATAATGTTAATTCACACATAAAATAAATTAGTATTCAAAACATAGCAAAAGGTATAACAACACTACATCAGATATGGTTTTACCTACTCTACGGACAAAAAACTCAATGTGTTTAATTCTTAAATAAGGGTTTGAATGCTCTTTAATTTTTAATCATGTTAAGCTTCAACCAAAAATCATTGACAAAAAAATCCCAGCTCTTTAAAAATGGAACCTTCATTGGTCCTTCTGAACAGTGCACCCAAATTATTATTATTTTTATTTCAAATAGCAATTTCCATTTATGAGTGTCAGCTTTGTATCATATTTGATACATTGGGTCTCAGTGCTCAAATATTATTTTTGCACAAACAAAAACATAACAAAAACAAAATTGGTCATTCCTTTTCAAAACTGGCAAAGTTCTGCCTCCTTATTAATGACAATGTTGTCACTGGTCAATGACCCCTCCCCCTGTGGATTATCCATATATTAAATTATAGACATCAGGTTTTTAAGAACAAAAACATCTCACTGGTCATGTGGAGCACTTTGAAACTCATATCAAATATGATATGTGTGCTATATATAGTGTTAACTGAATGTACAATTTTGATGTTGGTTAAAATACAGTATATCAAATTTAATGTAAAGGGAATAATTCAATATTTATCATCACCACCTGCTAGTCACTTTGGTTTAATATTAAACGTGTTGGCATACTGTGATATTCTGTAACACACACCGTGTTTTTATCAAATACATTTCAGACGTCCAACTGTTAGCAGTTTGGGTGGTGGTTTGTCATTGAGGGGTAATAGTGGGTAGATGACGCTGGTCAATGAGCCTCTGTTGCCTTTATTTCATAACATCTTTCAAAGCCAAGGCTAATTCCTGGACTTATTTTTGTAATAATATGGTCCACAGGGGGACATTTGGCTTCTTGTAACATCTCAGTTGTGCACAAATTAAATATAGTGATGGAGGATCCATCCCTGCCTCCTACGTCTCGTCTCGTCTGCCATCACTCTTAGTTTTCGCCAGCCCATGTTTACTCATCATCTACCAAAGCGTCGACTATATTCCCCTCTTTCTTTCCGCTCTGCACCTTTTCTTCTCACTTCATGTCATTATTGGCCTTTCATCAGTGCAAGAAACACAAGATACAGACAGACACAGAGCAGGATGACAGGCATTTTTTAATAGAAAAGGGATAAAAAAAAATCCTTGTAGTTTATGAAAGAGAAAAGAGGACGCAACAGTAAGTAACACTTTACATTACAGGTCGCAAATAATATGGTAATTGTATAGCAATGTTGATGTTACGTCATAATAATAACACTTTAGTTACCATTTATTACAAGCAATTTCCGTGCAGTTTCTAGATAATAACAATCCAAGCAGATTTCACTAATGTAGAAATGTCTTTCATTTTGATGTAATTTTATGGTAATAATCCTTTGTACCCACTTATATCAAGGTTGTTCAATGCAATTTCCACTGCAGTTACTCTTGTAATGTTTTTTTGTTTTTTTTACCGTCTTATTCGTACAACAACTTGATTTGTCTCCTTCTTAGTAATTAAGTTATTGAGGAGAAACAAGTGATAATATATGTTACGATCCTGATGCTGTGTATTTTTCTGGAAAGTACCTCCTTGTTTTTCATGTACAGTAATTAAACAAAAACAATAAGTAAATCTTGGACTTTCAAAAACTACAGATTAAGTTCAAATAATTACCATTTTGTTATAGTTGAAATGGAAGATGTTTATCACTTATTACATAGAAACTTAAGAGTAATTGCATTGGAAACTACATGGAAATTGCTTGTAGTAAGAAGTAACAAAGGCATTATTACCATGAAACTACATGAAATAATTACCATATAATTACCACATTATTGGCGTTCTGTAATGTAAAGTATTAACAGGACAAATACAAATTTATACTGTGTTAATTTCATCTTTATCACTAAAACTGAAATGATACTATTTAAAACAGCCTTTATTTTTATTCAATGTTATCCACAAAATTACCAGAAACCTATAATAAGTAAAACCTGTGAAATGATAAACTCCTCAGAATATTATTACCGTTTGTCTGTTTGTCTTTGTTCAAGATAACTCGAAAACTTATGGACAGATTTTGATGAAATTTTCAGGATATGTTGGAAATGTGAACAGGAAGAACTGATTTCATTTTGGGGGTGATTGGGGTGTGGGGTGGGGGGTGTACCTTAGCGGAGGTCTGTGCTCTCAGAGTGCTTTTCTAGTTGAATTATGTGGACAATAAAATGATTTATAGCAAGATAACTCAAAAAGTTCTGGATGGATTTGGATGAAATTTTCAGGAAATGTTGATACTTCTTGTTCTGAAAACGTGCAGGAAAAAAAATATCTTTATTTCCACAGAGAGCACATGAACCAGTTTGATCCGCCATTTTTTTTCCAGTTTGTGCAGCAGCTAGTGTGGCGCCTTCTTTTCTTGCTAATGCTAATGCTACTTCAGATTCACTGCAATGGGGATGGGTTTAACCCCACGTGGGTGACGCTAAAGTCCGTCTGACGTGACCCATCAGATTCCAAATGGAGCGTGGAAAAGTGGTTTTCAGCGGGAATGACTCCTTTAAAAAAAAACTGGATAACTAAACTGTAAGGTGCAAAAATAAAATAAATGTTTAGAGTGATGACATGTGTTCATGAGTAGAGTTTAGACATCAGATGAGACTGAGTTATTATACAGTAAAATATCCTCTTGGTCAGTGTGATCACTTCTACATCAGTTTGAGATTTTGTTTTTTATTATCGTTTTGTATTTGTTTACATGTGTAGTTTGAAAGTTTAGTTTTATTTATTGTTATAAGATCATCATTGCTGATGAAGAATGATTTCATTAATTGAGGATAAATAAAACTTATTTTATATGGTTTTTTTTATATATTTCTCAATAATGTACTTTTTGACCTTTTTTCACACACACAAAAAAATGTAAATAAATATAAAAATAATACAGTCTTCCCAAACCCAAACATAAATAACAAACAAAAACAAACAAAAGCTTACACACACATCAGTTAGCAATTGGTATATATAAGATACATCCAAATAGATACATAAACAAAACCACAAAGTAAGTTCCAATGTTTATAGTTAACATGTTTAGTTTAGTTGAACATGGGCTGTGAACTGGAACACATTGTACAACAACTATTGATCACCAGTCCACATTTATACTGGAGTCTGAAAGTGTTGTGAACATACTCAAAAAACGTATTTTATATATTTAATGAAATAAGTGGACAGTTGTAACTGGATGACTTCCTGTAATGTGTTTTTCAGTCTGAAGATACACAAGAGCTTCCGAGAAAGAAAAAAAAAACAACTTAATTTCCATTATGAAGTGATGAAAGGTATGCCCTAAATGGTCTTATAGGCATAAACCGTACCATGTACTTTCCAGTCTGTCCATTGCTGTCAAATCCCATAAATCCTCCCTAACTTTCAGACATCTCACTATCCATCTTGTTCCAGTTTTATATTTTTTTTTTTCCCAGTACGGTGTATCCAACACATACATAGTGTAGTGTGTTGTTAAAGCAAACACATGTGGTTCTGTCCCAGTACATTTGGCTTTAGCAGCCCAAACATTTTGTTTATCTGGTCTGAATGTTTGTTTGAAATCTGCATAAATATCAGCTGTCTTTCCAGTGTGTGTGTGTGTGTGTGTGTGTGTGTGTGTGTGTGTGTGTGTGTGTGTGTGTGGGTGGGGGGTGGGGGGGTCCTGTGATGGTTTACATTCCAGTGCTGTGTAAAGGACAGAGCACAGGGTGGAAGTGGGTTGTGTATGGAGTCATGATGGCAGACAGGTGCGTGAATGTGCACAGGATGAATAAGGGTGTTTGTGAAAATAGGTCTGGGGGTGAAACCATCACAGGACTGGCATGTGAAGAGGTGTCGAGTGTTCTGAAAATCCATCAAGAGATTTGTCGGCAATGATCACAGGCATTTATATCCAATAATACAGGGGTGTCAAACATGCAGCCCATGGGCCAAAACCAGCCCACCTAAGGGTCACATTAGGCTCATGGAATTAACTTGCACACAGTTTAGTGCAATGGTGTTGAAGTCGCTTTTACATCAGGATCCACCTTTTTGAGGCACATTTTGTAATAAACTGTCCTCACGTATTTTCGTAATAAATTTTGCCGCAGTTATTACATTTTGAGATTATTACAAAATGCACTTGCAACTTTTTTATTCTCTAGAAAATATAATAACATGGTGCATTACGTAATAATTCTAAAGCATAGTTTATTTGTTAACTGTATTTTACTTTAATTTGGGCATGCATTTTAGGTGGAATTTGCCAGAAAACCCTGTTAGAGCTTAAAAGGTTAAACAACGTAAGTGTCTTCTGCTTGTTTACAGAGCTGCTGTGACCAAATAATTTATCCATTAACATTCATTTTAAACAAATATGAAATTTGCATCAAAAGGCTAAACAAATAACAAAATTTCTTTTTCCAAAATATTTCCGTAATTTCAAATTGTCCTAATGTCTAACATGTCTAATTACAGCCAAGACATAAACATTTGGAATGTTTCCCAAACAGCTCCTTGAGTTTTAATGTCACACCACCAAAGCAACGGTGCTGCAAAATGGAATAAATTATTACATAATGTGTCAGTTTATTACAAAATGAAATGAAAAAGTTATTACATTTTGGACATTTATTACAAATTGAGAGCGCAACCCTCCGCTAAGGCAGACCTCCCCCCTTTGAATGAAGAGAGGTTTGTCAAGGAGGTGTTACATTCAAGTCCGTTTGTCTGTCTGTCTGTCTGTCAGCAGGATTACGCAAAAAGTTCTGAACGGATTTTGATAAAATTTTCAGGATGCGGTGGGAGTGTTACAAGGAACAAATTATTAAATGTTGGTGGTGATCCGGATATCTTTGAAATTTTACATTGTGGTAAATGGAGAATACATTTCAAAGTGATCCACAATCCAGGATCTCTTACAGACAGACAGACAGACAGACAGACAGACAGACAGACAGACAGATAGGCAGGCAGGCAGGTAGGCAGATAGATAGATAGATAGATAGATAGATAGATAGATAGATAGATAGATAGATAGATAGATAGATAGATAGATAGATAGATAGATAGATAGATAGATAGATAGATAGATAGATAGATAGATAGATAGATAGATAGATAGATAGACAGATCGATCGATCGATCGATCACCCACTCTGACATATTAAACAGGAACAAACTGGAGGGAAAGTACTGCCTAATGTAATGCTGTGTAAACAGGACACACAGCTCTGTCTACCTTAACAGACTCACCTTTGACCTCCTTTCGACATCCTAAAATATTCAACTGACTTACAATTGTTGGGGAGTTTTACTATTTGTTAAGTGTATTCATTGATCTGATTCACATATTGTATGATTCAGTTTCAGGTCTGTGCCCGGAACTAGTATTTGGTTAAAGTGCTAAAAAACATAATGTGTTATTGAAGCCATGTGTCTCATTAAGCATCCAAAAGGGGACAGAAAATGAATAACCAGAAGAAATTGTTGCTCAAACTTCTGTCCACGGATGTCAACCTCCATTTTAGTTCAGGTTCCACATTCAGCCCACTTTGATCTCAAGTGGGTTAGACCAGTAACATGAATAAAATTACATGCCACATATACCAGCCTTGAAAAAACTCTAAACAATCTCAAATTTATAATGAAAAATAAGTGCAGTTTTAATAATATTACCACTTTTTATTTACAGGATAGATACTGAGCAGCTAGAAACCAATGGCAACCACTTCATTTTATCAGCGATCTAATCAAATTCAATACCCGTTTCTGAATACGTATTAGAAATGTATTGATTTAAAATGGATCAGGCTTTAATGGATGATATGTGTTTTTTTTTATTTTTAGTTTCAGCTGTAAGGGATATGTTTTGGAATAGAATATGTGATTGTGTGTGAATAGTGTTGTGGCTTATTGAGTTTCCTGAATGTCCACTAAATGCTATAATGATATTAAATGGCACAATATGAGGAGAGGTAGTCAAAGTACTCACATTCTGTACTTGAGTAGAAGTACAGTTACATGTGTGAAAAAAATGCTAAAGTTGAAAAAATAAAGTTGAAGTATTGATTCTACTCATTTACTGAAGGAAAATTGATGAAATAAGACGTTGAAAGAAGTCTGCTATGAACAAAATAATACTTATTTAAGCAGGAAACAACAGAAAAATGTCCAAGATATCCAAAAAAAATAAAGCTTTTAAAAGTGAGTTACTGTAATGATGGTGTTTTTTATTGGGTCATTTAGGTAAAATAAAAAAAATCGTACAAAGATGTATTTAAAAAACAACAACAACATAATTATGAGATTTAAAAAATTCTAAATAATGACATAAAAATTAAAAATAAAAAAAAATACCTAAAAAGATACCTAAAAAATCTTACTTAAGTACAGTAAAAAAAGTACTTTTACTTGCCCTTTTTTCCCCTCTCATAGATTTATATGTACTGTTATTATTGTGTTTTAATTTTAATTTCTTGTCTGTGACCATTGTAAAGCACTCTGTGTACTCGTACTGTGAAGGGTACTTTAGAAATAAAATTGTACTTACATACTTACTTACTTAGTTACTTCCACCTGTGAATACAGTGTGAGTAGTAGCCACTGCTGTGTACCTTTTGTGGGAGTGTAGTGAACTCTGATCAGTCCCTAATCTTCCACTGCCCACTGTTGTTTCCTCAACATAGTTCAGAGGTCACACTATGAGAAAAGCATTACATTTTGTTGCTGTCAAGAACATCAAGTACACCTCACATGGGCCGGTACCATGTGACCGGAGCTAAGAATAGTTTGTTTTTCACTGAATGAACTGTAGTATAAGAGGGTCATGGAAACTATTTAAACACACAATGTGTCACTGGTTAGGATACGTCTCACCATTTCAAGTGTTTTGTTTGTTGTTGTTGGGTTTTGTTTTGTTTGTTTTTTTTTCCCTCCAAATTATGAAACAAAAGAACAGAATCTATGAGGCTGATATTTTTGGTAATCGCCAGAGGACTCTTCTGTTTGGCTACACATGCATCAGATTGAGCAAAGTCTCCAAATGTGGGACACAGCCCGGCTGGGCAAGTCTGCGGAAGTATTAAATAAGTAACATGTTCCGTAAATATTTACTGAGCAGACAGAACAGTCTGACAATCAACACACTGTTCAGTCACCTACATGGTTATTGACAAAAACATGAGTGAGCTCAAAACTGGTGCCTAATGATTAGGGAGAATGGGACATCTGTAGGACCAGAGGTGGTCACATTCTGTACACTATTTGTGTGGAAAAATACTCTGGAAAAAGTAGAAGTACTGATTCAACTCCATTACTGAAATAAAAGTAAAGAAAGTAAAACTTTTTAATTGTAATAAAGTAAAAAGTGAAACTCCTTTTTTTGCTATGGGTGAAATAATACTTATTTAAGTAGGAAAAAACAGATTTTTTTTTTTAAATAGCCAAAAATAAAGCTTTTAAAATGGAGTGACTGTGTAGATGATGTGTTTTATTGGGTTGTGGAACTCAGTTTTGTGGGTATGGACAGGACATTAGGAAAAATACAACAATAATAAAAAAAAAACATAATTATGAGATTAAAGAAAGTCTAAATCATGCGATTAAAAAGTCAGAATTATGAGATAAGAAATTGATAATTAGGAGATAAAAAGTCAAAATTATGATATAGTAAGTCACAATTTCTGATTTACAAGTTATTTTTCATACTGTCACATTTGTCTAGTTTAAAAAAGTCTATTCTGAGTCTGTAAAGAGTATAAAGTACAGATATTTATACAAAAATGTAGGGAATCAAAACTAAAACGTTAATATTATCTGTTATCTATTATCACAGCTCAGGAATGTGATGGAACCCAAATGCAGACTCGCAGATTCAAAATTACTTTTAAAGGGTTTATTGATCATAATTACAGTGAAATTAATCATGAATCCTTCTAGGACCTCCGTCAGGGGGTTAGTGGCAGCAGGTGACACAGCCACTAAGATGAGAAGCAGGGTCAGACAGGGTAATCAAAGTCAGAATCAAAAATCACAGTCACCGTCAGCTGAGAGAGCGACGGATCCAAAGGAGCAGGGCGGAGTCCAGGTCAAAGTTCACACACAGGAACCACTGCATTTTAGATTTTAGTATTTTTACTTCTATCTTTTTAACATTATTATTGTATTTATTCTATTACTAGGTGTGTACGTGAGCACTTTACTGGAGCAGGTTTTAATTTTGTTGGATTTTATATACAATGACAATAAAGGCATTCAATTCAATTCAACATCCACAAAACAGACAGACAGACAGACAGGGGACAACTAGAAAACCAGAAAAGGACAGTCGAGACCAGAAAACGAGAGAATAATAAATGCTCATAGGTGGCATAGAGAAGCAGACGCACTCGCACTGAGTGAAGAAACATGAGGGTTTAAATACTCAACAGATAGGTGTTCCACATGAGGAGGAAATTAACGAGGGGGCGGGACAACACCTGTGACAGGAAGCAAAGTCAGAAAGAGTGACATGACTTGACATAACAAAATAATAGCCCAGACACTAACAATGACAGAAACAAACATAAGACTCACTAAAATAAAACACGACAGGACATGGAGTACTGAAGTCAGAACAACTATCCCAAAATAACACATTTGAAAGGGATTTACTGTGTAGAGAATGTGTTTTATTGGGTCATGGTGCTCAGTGTAGTGGGTATGGACAGGATATTTAGGAAAAATTCAAAAGTCATAAATAGGAGATTAAAAAAAATATATGAGAATTTATGAATTATGAGATAAAAAGTCAAAAGTATGAGGAAAAAGTCATATTTATGACAAAGGAAATCTAAATTATGATATAGTTCAGAATTTCTGATTTACGATTTAAGTGTCTAGTTTGAAAAAATGTAGGGATGAAAAAAAAAATCTCCATAAATACAGTAACAAAGTACTTTTACTTAGTTACTTTCCACCTGTGGTCAAGATCCTGCGTCTTGTAAATGGTTAATAAAAATGGATCAAACTGATTTACAGAGGAAACTTGCAAGGATCAAACAATGTATGGAACGCAAAGCTTAGTATCATTTATGATCCAAGAGGAAAAAAATTACATAACTAGGCACAGAAAGTGTGGGGTTTTTTCTTTTCATTTTAGAAGGAATTCATGCCATTTGTGAAATCTGAGATTCCTCCATCAGTTGCTTAGTTGAAAATGACTCTGGTTTTGAAACAGTTATACTACATATTAGTGATTTCTTGGCAAACTCTGTTCACAGACGTTACACAACCAGAAACAACCCTTCAGAAATGCTCATACCAATCTCTTTCTGTTCTATTATTTATAGCCCTGCTTTGAACAGTCTGGACACATTATATGGAATTGTGGGTTTTTTTTTTTTATTCAGTCATAGATTATCACATACAGATGTACACAAACCCACAAGTCTAAAGAAACCATATTTAAAACCCTGTATCAGAAACAGCTGGTAAAGTACTTCAGAAAATTATTTTTGAGCTGTAGTCCATTGAAAAAGAAATAATACTTGAGCAAATTTTTTGATTCTTGCAAAGACAGTTAACCCTTTAACTCCTGACACTTCAGCAGTTCCAGTCAAAAAATTATAAAATAAGCAACAACATTGACAATAACAGCCAAAAAATTTTGAATAAAACAACAAAATAATGCGTAACATGAATGAAATAAGACACAAATGGCACAAAAGTGAAGAAAAATAATGATATATAATATTAAATGTAGAAATATAAAACAAAATAAGTAACAAAATTAACAAAAATTAATAAATATTTACAAAATAATAACTAAAATGAAATAGAAATGAATGAATGAATGAATGAATGAATAAATAAATAAAATTGAATAAATAAATAAAATTGTATTTTGGTTCCAGTAGTCTTAGTAGGCTTTTTCTTTTTTTCTAAATCAGTTGCTTTTTGACACCTGTTTACCTCCATATTTCAGATCCATGACGAAAACTCAGTAAAATCACAGTAAAAAACTGTAATTTTTTTCTGAATATTGAAACTCAACCATCCTTTCAGAATGTGTCATCGCTGACGCATCAGTGATTAAAGGGTTAAAAAAACAATTGCATTTTTGTATCAGGACTATCTTAATGCATGGGCCTGATGAGCACTTCCTGTTGTCATGTTAATCTGTTATCCCTTTGACACAACACTTCTGTTGTGGGAGTTTTACATCTTCATTCTGAAATTAAATGATGTCAGTCTGAATTAAATGGTGGGATGGTTTGGTCCACCTTTACCCTGGATTTACGTAGGAACAACGCTGTGTTAACAGGACGTCTGCAGGGTTTATAAAGAATTTAAAAAGTGAGATATTAAGAATGCAAAATTTAATGTCCATTAAAAATATTACATTTGGTCAAAAGGGTTTTTTTTCCCTTTAGGTCAAAGAGGTGATCCATTTTAGTTAAAGAAAAAAATCTTACTTTTTTTTTTTTTTTTGTCTGCATTTTTTCTCATTGTTTAACACCACAGAGAGGGTGTCAACCTTGTTTGAGATCAATGCATTTTTTAGTCTTGCAGCCAAATATTTTAATATTTAGTGCATGTGTGTGACCATCACCGGTCCTCCCTGAAAGCTGAGCAGACATCCTTTATTAGAACTCTCTTATTATAAGCCAGGGAGGGCAGTGCTACACCTCAGTGATGTGTGGGGGAAACAAAGACTGGACAGGACAGACAGGACGAACAGGGAAAGAAGTTAATAGGCGGTGCTATTGCAGTTAAAAGATTGAAAGGTGGTGTGTCATTCCCAACTTTTTTAAAAAAAGAGAGTCAATAAATAAATAATTAAACAAAAACGGTACTGAGCATCATAGTTGTGGATGACTTGATAGTGTAAAATAGAATGCAATAGAATAGAACAGAACAGGCCAGAAGGGGACACTAGTGCAAGAAGAGAATGAGTTTAGGGTAGAAATCCTGGAGAGATTCTCAGCACATTCTGGCGGGTCCCATCATTCACTGAAATGGAACTCAGCAGTAGTTGGCAAGACCCGATCAAACATGCAAGTGCGAAGGACCCCGAAGCCCAGAACAGCAATCACGGCAAGGCAGGGCCAAGCTAACAGGGCACCCCCCATCCCGGGTCGTAGGAGCCACAGGGTGCCGCCCCCAGAGAGCCGCCGGGGCCACCGTGAACGACGCAAACCCGGGGAGCAAGAGGGAGCAGCTACAAACCCCCCCAGCACACCAAGGCCGACCCAGACGGCCCGGGGCACGTTCTTTTTTGCTTTAAAAAAAAAATCAACATTTCTTTTTTTTATTTTATTTTATTTATTTGTATTCAGATCGTTCCTTTATTTGTGTATAGATATGTTTTATTTTGTACTAGAATTTTTCAGTCATTTTATGAAGATTTGATTATTTTGTACAGATTTTTTTCCATAAGTATTTTATACTGGTTTTACAATTTCTTTTCATAGTGTCTTTAGCTTATTAATGTGGTTTTATCAGTTCACAAATCAACCTGTTTATCTTCAACCTCATTCTTTTTTGCAGCATGGATTTAAACATCCACATCCTTTTGCATCTTGCTTTGCTTTTAAACATTTCAATATTTTCCTGGTGGTCCTTGGTCCTTTTCTTCTATTAGTCCTATCTGCTTCTTTTGGATCACATCATAATTACAATCATCCGTTGACAGCAGGGTTTTTTTTCTGTTGTTCATTTCAGTATTTTAACTATTTTTCCACATTTTCCTTTAGCCTGAATTTGAGGAATCCATGCTGTGTATTTAGAAATGGAATGAAACTGACCATACAAAGCATAACATATGTTCATACTGTCTATAGTGCCAGTCACAATAAAGTTAAATACCATTTCAACCTTTTATTTGCTATTATATGTACTCATGTCTAAGATGCGTTTCTATAACAGGAGGTAATCAACTCATAAGATGTTCAGCTCCATAGATTCACACAGAAAGACCCACATTGGCAGTTGGTAATAAGACACTACTGAAGAACCACTAATTCATTTGCCGGGTCCTGTGACAGCTGTCTGCACATTTTAAGTAATTTACCATTACCATTTTATTATATAATTTCCAGTTCTTCTAATTCCATCTCCCCATCCAAAACTGAACGTGAGAGAACATGTGTCTTTACTTAATTATTTCATTTGTCTTCACCTGACCGTGCATGTGTCATCATTCTTGTTTCAAATGTATCTGTGTAAATGAGTCATGGATGAACGGATGAATGATAAGTAGTATGGAAGCATGGAAGAAAAGATTCCAGTGTGCACCAGAGGCATCTCCATCTTCTTTATTTATTTTTAGAGTGAGAGAGGAGGAGAGAGAGAGAGAGAGAGAGAGAGAGAGAGAGAGAGAGAGAGAGAGAGAGAGAGAGAGAGACAGACAGAAAGAGAGAGGCGGAAAGAGAGAGAGACAGAGAGAGAGAGGAGGAAAGAGAGAGAAGAGGGAGAAAGACAGAAATTAAGAAAAAGAAAAGAGAAGAGAGGGGGGAATGGGAGAGAGAGAAAAAATAAAGAAATTAAGAAAGACAGAGATTAAGAAAAATAAAGGAGGAAAGAGAGAGAGGGAGAGAGACATAGAGGGCATATGTTAAAGGTTAAAAGAATGAATGTAGGTACTTCTGAAGATGGAGAGAAAGAAATAGAGAGAGAGGAATTAAGAAAAAAAAGAAGAGAAGAGAGAGAGAAAAATGGAAACAAATGAGGCAAGAGAGAAACAGAAGTGCAATAAAGGAAATTAAGAAAGAGAGAGAAAGGAGGAAAGAGACAGAAAGAAAAATTCAGAAATTGAGCAGGAACCATGTAGCGTTTTTCTGACCCCTACCGAACTCGGCCTCATATAAAGTCTTTCGACCTCCCCCACATCGCTGGGGGGTCAAAGGTCACATTTGACACACTTCCACTCATGTCAGTGACCCTGAGTGGCCGTGACCCATAGGCTCCCATTCATTCTGAACAGGAGCAAATATGGTGTGTGTGTGTGTGTGTGTGTGTGTGTGTGTGTGTGTGTGTGTGTGTGTGTGTGTGTGTGAGAGACATGCACATGCTCGGACACGGCTCGCTACAGTGAATGTGTGAGTGGTGCGAGTCGTCCCTGGCATATTTCGTCCCCTGGCGACCACAGCAGACTCAATAGGCCTTGTGCTGACATTGTCCGCGACAAAGGCCTAATTAGGAAAGAGAGGGACAGAGGTTTTAAGAGTCTTAATGGTTTATTTGTCTGATCTTCGGGTAGTAAGAGTTACCACTAAAACACATGGTAAGGACTCATTCAGTTTTTATTTTCCCAAACTATGGAACAGTCGACCTGAGGATCTGAGGTCCGCTGCCAGTGTTCATATTTTTAAGGATAAACTGAAAACCTACCTTTTTAACTGAGTGTTTAGTTAAATTTTAATCTTAACATTATTTTATTCTGCTATTTTATGTATTTACTTTTATTTTATTACTAGTCATGTAGTTATTCTATTGTTTTTAACTCTGTAAATCTTTTAATTTGTCCTACAATTGTGGGATGATGGGGGGGGGGTCTCATGTAAAGCACCATGTATGAAAAGTGCTATATAAACAAAGTCTAAACTTTGAGAGGGAAATAAGAAAGAAAGAAAGGGAAATAAAGAGAGCAAGAAAGAAAGAAAATAAAAAATATCCTGCTGTTTGTCTGAAGGCCTTGTGTTCACCGTCGCATAAATGACAAAAAAACGTGTCAAAAAGGACGACTCATCATCAAAGTGGACTGAGGCCTTCATGAGAGGCATGTGTGGTGTGATCCTGCGTCAAAGCTGCCAATAGTTATTAAGAGTACAGTGTCCCTGGATGGACGGACGGACGAACAGCATTTCTATGTCCCTGGCGAGGACAACGGTGGACAATTAAGAGAGAAAGAAAAAGAGAGAGAGAGAGAGAGAGGTGGCTTAAACAGACATTATGTGAGTCATTACATAACAACTGCTGGATGAAGCTATTTCCACTCAAAAGTAAATGAGAAGAAAAGAAACATTATTTGGTGAACTTTTGATCTCATAAGAATTCAAAGCTTCCCACGCTGTGCTGTCTTTGTCAGAGAAACTCGTACATGATCAAAAATGACCCTGCATTCTTTATATTTTTTACGACTAAAAACACTTGGGTAATTCCATCTAGACCAGTGGTTATACTGTAGGCCCTGCCTGAACAACAACAACAACAACAACAACAACAACAACAACATGAAGAAACAAATCTTGTGCTTTAATTTTCCATTCACACTCTCCAGCAGTAAGTGGCAGTAATTTGCTTAAATGTTAATTAACACTGGACATTTCACAGCATAAAAGAAGAGCCGACAGTTTCTAGCTGATTCATATCATGGCGACGCTCACGTTTGATAAAGACGACATCATATATGGGTTTAGCTACTGTACGCTGAGGACAAAAACCTCAGTGTGTTTAATTATTGAATATGTCTCTTAATGTTCTGTGAATTTTTAACTGAGTACACGTTGTTTGGTTTTGGTTAAAATGTTTTCCTTCTATTAATTTATAACTTTGTTAAAGAGCTGGACTGATCACTTTCCCCTGTAAGTTGTTTTGGATAAAAGAGTCTGTCAAATAAATAAATAAATGTATCTAATTTTGTTAGAGGGAATATTAGCCCTCTTTATAATCACCACATGCTGATCATTGTGGTTTATAGAATATGTATATATATATATATATATATATATATATATATATATATATATATATATATATATATATATATATATATATATATAAGAAAATAGAATAGGATAGAATAGCATACCATCTTTATTTATAAAAGCGCTTTAAAACAGACACAGCTAACACAAAGCGTTGCACACTATAAGGCAGAAAATACAAAACAGAGAAAGTATAACATGTTTATGTCTACTAGGGCATTAACGACTTCAGTTTTTTTCAAGTCGACTTATCTGTGAATAAAGTCGGATTCTAGTCAACTTGTCATGATGACATCATGACATTGTCAGCTGGAACAACACAGATACCCAGCTAAAAAAAACAACAACACACAGACACACGTCTGTCCAGCAATGAGCAACTTGTATTAAAGTTCACTGCAACCTAACAATGTCCACTGACAAGACACAAGCATATGCATTTTAACCTCAACAAAATAAAGGCTAACGTTAGCAAAGAGTTTCCTGTTAAATTTAACTGAACATCAGTAGGTGAACATATGTCCACATTTTGTCTGGACCCACGGCTCTAAAACCGGACTGTCCACACGTCTGTCACGTGTCCTCAGTTTTCATATTAAGTGCAGAACATTTAATTCAGCGGCCGATAAGACAAACACCACTGTCCACATCATGTTTGGATGGAATGAGCGCTCCTTCGCTACTGCTCACTCAGGTTAGCTAGCGGATGCTGCTTATATCACGCAGATTAACGAGTGAATGCGTCTTCAGATGGCTGTTCTGTTTTTTTTCATCTAAGGTGAAGTAAATGCGCAGAGAGAGAGAGAGAGACGGACTGACAGAAAAACATGCTACTTGTCGACTTCTCCAAATTTAAGTCGACTCGTGCTACGGGAGTCGACGTGTCGACAAGTCAACAATGCCCTAATGTGTACATGTGTTGCTTGTTATTAGACTGTAATTGATGCATGCATTAGCACTGACGCTTTCTGAATGGATGGTTTAGTTTTAAAATTCAGAATAATTAAAAAAAAATTCTGTTATTTTACTGATAATTTTGTTCATGGAACTGATGTACAGGACAGGTGTTGAAAAGCAACTGATTTAGAAAAAGAAAAAGCCCAAACTAACACTACTGGAACAAAATTACAACAGGAGTCATTTATTCCTTTTTTTGTTTTGTTTTGTTTTGTTTTGTTTTGTTTTTTTCATGTTATTTTATATCTTATTTGTTATTTATTATCTTACTACATTTTGTTTATTTATTTTATTATTTTTCTTCAATTCTGTTCTGTTAGTGTCTTACTTTGTTCATGTTACATATTATTTTGTTACTTTCTTATTAATGTTTGTTAATTTTACTGATAACTTTCGCTGTTTTTGTTCATTTTGCTTATTTTATTTTTTTTATCTTATTTTATTTTATTTTATTTTACTGTGGAATTGCTTACATCTCAGGAGTTAAAGGGTTAACAGTCTCTTCTTAAACAAAAACTGCATTAAAAATGTTCTGATATTGTGTTTTAAATACACATTTCTGTTGTCCACCATCCCAGGAACTGATTCTAGCTCGTTCATTTGTTTATTTATTAGGAACTGAACTGTCATTTCTGTTTTTCATAATTAAATCTCTCCATGTCCACACTGTGCAATGAACTGTACGTGATGGAGTGTGGGAACCTGCTGTTTCCACCCATTACCTCTGATCTTCCAGTAGTGTGATGTGAATCAGGGATATAATAGCTGGCTTTAAAACCCATTGCAAAAAAGATTATTTGTTCCAGTTGTTTCACTTCTTAAGAGTAACATGAGTCGAACAGACCAGGTCACACATTACATTTCCCAGGTTACTGCTTCAGCTTGTGTAACTCTATCTTTAGTGTAACCAATTGTTTCCATGTGTGACGATAACAGGATTATGTGTGATCTTGGACAGAATTAGTGCTGTTCCTGGTTTTAATTAGGGACAGCTCATGGGAAATATATGATATATGCTGTTATATATAGAGGGGAAGGATTTATTGCATGTGGTGCAGCACAATCATAATTCTTGCCTCCAGAATTTATTCCATTTTGGAAATTACTCTAAATCCGGTCCTTTTGGCCGAGTGTCCTGCATGTTTTAGATATCTCCTTCTTATTATTATTTTTTATTTATTTATTTAATAAAAACAAACAAAAAGAATAAAATAAAAAGATAAAAAAATTTTATTTAAAAATGAAAAAAGAAAAGAAAATATATATATATTTTTTAACATTAAATAAAAAAAATTCAAAGTTTTAAAAATCTAAAAATTTAATGAAAACAATTTGGTTCATTCAATTTTTTTAAAATATATAAAATAATGAAATATCTCCCTCTTTAAAAAAAATAAAACAAATTAAAATATTACATAAATTTTTTTTGTAATTAACAATTTTTTTCATTTGAAATAAAACAATTTTTAAAAAGTAAAAAAAACAAATGCCGAGCCTGTAGAAAATATCTGAGCGATGTGCATCCATTTACTAAACTACAGCTAACAACAAACAAACCAAAAATGAAAAGGGTGTATAAGTGAAGTGATGAAGCTGAACGGCGGATGAAGCCTACAGTCATTAAGAGTGAGGCAGTGTTAAATTGAAGGTGAATCAGACGTTCCGCCTGTTAATTCAGTTAATTATGGACTTAACTAGTGTGAATGCACCGTAATAATAGCCTCAGTTACAGCTGGACTTGCTGTGGCAATGACAAAAATGTCTGCGAATTCCTGAGGGGACTGTAGTTGTGGCAGCGTCAAGCACAGTTGTGTTGTTGTCTAATGTTCTATTGGCACGGGATAAATATTTCCTATGGACTACTGGTAATTCAGTATAATGATGGAGAATGTCTGAGTTGTTAGTCCCATGCGAATGCGCCATTTCTGCGATTTGCTTAGTAATAATTCCGCCGCAAATTACCTACTGTGTTTTGGCAAAAGACAGACGTCCAGTGATAATTCAAGTCCTTAGTAATGAACTACAGCTTAGCTGTAGCCAAATCAGGGGGCGGGACTTGACAATGCTCAGAGAGAAAATTAAAAGAGTTTAATATATTCATTGTTATATGTCGTAATGGTGTGAAACTTTGCAGTGCTATCCACCATAGTACTGGAAAGTTTCCCTCCAAATTTCAGATAATTTGATGGAGTTGTGCAGGTGTTAGGCGTTCCACAGTCAAACTGGACACACTACACACAGAGATTTGCTGAATTATAGATAGATTATTATATTTTTTAAATATATTTTGGATTTATTTTTAGCTAATGTATTTATTTTTAATTACTAATTTTATTTATTTCGACTACTAGAAGGATGACACTGAAACATATGTTCTGTGTCTGTTTGACCGTTTGTGTCGGCACCATGCAGCTGTTATTTACTCCTGAGTATTTTTTTTCAGAATTCAATATATATATTTTGCAGGGTTTAAAAAAAAATCACAATGTCAGTTTTTTGTAATATCGTGCAGTTGTAGTAAATTGATATATATACAGTATATTACATCACAGGCTTTTTTTGTCATCATTTGTCATTAAAACTGTAATGTTTATCACCCCCCCAAAAAAGTATTTATATATATATATATATATATATATATATATATATATATATATATATATATACACATACACATATGATTTATTTTAACAAAATTTATATTTTATGCTGAGTATTTGACATTAAAATGTTACATTTGTCACCAGGAGAGGTCAGAACTGAACCAAAAGGTAACCAGTACCCCCACAAAATGCGTGTTGAACAATTTTCTGCTTCTTTTACTAAGTGTGAAATATCTTTGTAGACCTGATCCATAATTGCCATTATTTTATTTATCAAATTTAACTTGTTTTGCATTTGGATAATTTCCCAAAGTATTTTCATAATATAATGGGTATTTTTTTTTGCACTAAAACAATGACAAAAATGTGGAGTTGTCATTATTTATAGGTTATTTTGTTTTCATTTTCCTGCTCTGGCCCATCAGAGATCAAATCAGGCTGAATGTGGACCCTGAAGAAAACGAGTTTGTGGCCCCTGAGACCAGTTACAGTAATGATATGAACTGACTGATATGGAACTAAAACAACAAAACCCATGAATATGCAAGAGAACAACTGTAGAATAATGTCCACTGTAGTGACCAGTATGCATCAAAGGGTTCATTTGTTGAGTTTTCTTCCAGTGAAAGTACCAACCACTTCTATTGGAAACTTGATCTCCTTCATGGGGACCACAGACCTGTAGCATAGCGACAGAACTTGACAAGTCAGTGAGCTACAGAGTCATTGGTCCTATTTTTAACATCTTCTAATCTTTGACTCTGAATCATACTTGTCAAGTCTCCGGTTTTGGCCTGGAAACTACTGTATTCTGCCCTCCTTTCTTTCCTGCTGTCCTCCCGTATCAGCATTTCCCAAAATTCTCCCGTATAATACTTGACACGTATGATCTAATGATTGTTACAACACAGGCAGTGGTTGTGAGAATGGTTACCTTGTAAACACCTACAGCTGGCTTTGCTTGCACTACCTGTTCAAGGTTAGAAACGACTTTCTACTCCCTCTTTTGGATTTGCCTGAGTGTCCTTTTAATCCTACTTGTATCTTACTTCATTAGAATGAAATTAATTAATGTGAATACATGTCAACTTTACCCCATTACATTGTCTTGTGTCTGAGTCCTGTGAGAATGGGTTCTCATTCAAACCAGACCAAATCATAATCCTGAGGGACTTTATGACGTCATCTACTGATAAGTCTTATGTCATTGTTTTGATAAACCCATAAATACCCAGAACTATGTTTTGTAATGATGGCCAAATGAAATTCTTTCTATATTTAACCATGACCAAGTGATTTATTGCCATGTATTATAATATTATCCTTTGCATTATTCAGTAAAAATTCGGTATTTTCCTCCATTTAATTAACTGATCGTGCAGACATTCATAAAAGCTCAGAGTAAATTCAAAGGTTATTATATCATAACAGGGAAAACTGAAGAAAATGTGACTTTCAGCAAAATATACCATTGATTATACATGAAAACAAACATCTATATCAAACTAGATGAGTTTTACTGACGAATCATTTGCAGAACATGGCTTTTTATACATGTTCACAACAGAGATTAATGGCGCTTTCCCACAGAGTAGACCACAGTAGACCTCTCAGAACTATTAAGTTCTTACTACTATATACTGTAGTTCCTACGGAACCTTCGGGTTTGCATTCCAACATGGGAGGGGTTAATGTGATAAGATAAAGCACTTTATTTGTCATTATACATTGTACAATGAAATTTGTCCTCTGCATTTAACCCATCCTTCATGCCATTGGGGCACCTGTAAGTGTCATGAGGGGTGTAGTGTGAAGGACTCAAATGCGGACGCCACAGCTTTACAAAGGCTCTAGAAACATGTCAAGAAACATGAATGATAGCAAGTCATTCAAAACTCACACACAAATTGTCCAAATCCACAATGGGTGCAACGATCCTGCGGGTCCAGTCTAGTATGAGCTGGGAGCTTTGTTGAGGTAACATATGGGTGCGAACTGACAGAGAGGACAGGAAAGGATAGAACTTAAATAGGGTGAAGAGATGAATGAATGAGGTGAAAAGTGACAAGGTGCAGAGTGGAAAAGACAGAATGAGGGGAAAGGTGACAGTGAGGATATGACAGTAAGGAGCAGTGGGCACCCATGGGCACCCATCTCCAGCTGCGGAGCCAGGCTAATGGTCAGAATCATCTGGCTGGAGGATTTTTACCCTAACAAACATATTTTTGGTGTCATGGGGGAAACCAGAGCACCCGAGGGAAACCCATCCAGACACAGGGAAAGAAAAATGCAAACTCCACACAGAAAGGCCTGGACGGTCCGGGAATCGAACCCGGGCCTGTGAGGCAAGAGCGCTAATCAGCCACCGTATGGCCACAATGATGTATTATTTAGGCACTAAATTCAACAATCTCACAAGGAAGTATAAGACAGTGCGACTATAAACTAGACTAGAGAATGAGGAGGTGACAGTGTTTATGTTCTGTATCACAGGAATGTTAATTATACTCAAATACAGCGTCTAATGTCACGAATGGAGGAGTTTATAGAGAGAGTTAGGAGACCATTCCAGTGGCAGGTGATACTATGACATATGTTAATATCATAGCTTTAACCAACATCCTTATTAACCCAAAAACAAAACCACGTCATCGATCTGTTTAGTTATTACTTTCTCCGTATTTTTTCCAACACACAACTGACGCTACATAAATGGTTTTAAATATAGCGGTACTGCAAGATGAGGAAATGCAGACGTAGGCGTGGTCTCAGCTCCACCAATCACCAAACACTTACGTCATATAGTTCCCGGAGAACTAAAAAAGACCCTGCCTGCAAATAGGAACAATAAAGGGTCTCGGAACTATGTAGTTCCTATGTTGTGGGAAAGTGTGAAAAAAGGTTCCAGGAACTACAAAGGTTATAGGAACTACAAATGGTTCCTACAGTGGGTAAGCGCCTCATAGATGCATCTGATGTTGCTGAAAAACTGCATTTAACCGAAATTATTCACATGCATTGCTAGAATTAGTGGTTCGACAGTTATTGAACATTTTACATCAGCTCTTTAAGGGTTAAGAGATGACATATTGAATGTTTAAATCCAGTAAATTCACTAATAAGTAATGGAAGTGAGTCAGGAGTGACATCTTCCAGCTCATTAAAGAAAGTGTTTTGTTTAACATCACAAATGTGCGGTGCTCAAACCCATGACTAATAATACAAACATACATCATATGTCTCATACTGGTCAGAATAAGCTGATGTCGTACCTCAGAGGAATATATAGTCTCTCACTCAACGTCTGACCTTTAAATTAACTCATCTTGTGCTTTTGCTGATGCCTTTCTTTCGTAAGTCATTGTGTCCTGATGTCACTGTGCCTGGATCGTTTTCAGCACCGCCGCACACTCTACCCATATATATTCATATAATGCGTCTGGGTCATTGCAGTAACTGGCAACACTTTGGCTTCCATTACTGGCACAACAAAGCCCCCTCCTGACGTTTCTCTAATCCCAGAGATGATCCAGAAGGCCCCCGTGTTTTATAGTTGTGTTTGAATGGAGGTGTTGAATTGAGGCGCCGGTTGCTATAGCAGTGTTTTGGCTCAGTCAGGAATGGATTATATAAATGTTAATAAATGATTTTCCACATACACAAACTCTGAGGTTCATATTATAGTGCAGGGGTGACAAACATTTGACCAGTGGGCCAAAATCAGACCTCCAATGAGTCTAAATCTGGCCCACAGGATGAGTTTGGTGACATTTTGATGATATTTTGTTGTCACTGAGTCTTGACAAGTTTTTTTTTTTTTTTTTAAACCATGAAGATCCCCCTCACTGTCTCATTTTCCACTACTTAGTACTGGCTCAACACGGCTGCCTTTTTACAGTTTCCATTACATAAAACAGTCATCATCGTCCACAATTCACTAAAATCGCTTCTCTGCCGTCCATTCTCTTTAATTTTTTTTTATTATTGTTTTTTTTTGTCTGCATTTGTTCTCATCACAGATGGAGAGTCTACATTATTTGAGATCAATGAATATTTTAGTCTTGCAGCCAAATATTTAAATATTTAGTGCAATGTGTGTGACCATCATCGGTCCTCCCTGAAAGCTGAGGAGACATCCTTTATTAGAACTCTCTATTATAAGCCAGGGAGGGCAGAGGGAAACAAAGACTAGACAGGACGGACAGGACGGACAGGACGAACAGGGATAGAAATTAACAGGCGGTGCTATTGCAATTAAAGATTGCCCGCCAATGGTTCCAATGTGGGATGGAGAGCATAATAACCAATAAATAGTTTTCTTTGCCTATAAATGGTGACAACTTAAAATTTTTGTCATTGTTTTACTGCAAAAAATACCATTAAATGATGAACATATTTACATTTACAAACTATCATGTAACAATAAAATGTGAAAAACCTGAACAAATGTGAACAACCTAAAGAAAAATAGACACAATTTGAACCATTTTCTGCTTCTGTGACTAAGAGTTTAGTGTCTTTGTACAACTGATCCATAATAAAACACATGGACTAATGAAAAATTGAGGCAGAACATTGTTGAAATTGACCTTATTTTCCTGATGAAATTGAACTTTTTTTTACATTTGAATAATTAATTTAAAAAAATATATATTCACAATTTAATGGAGGGTTTTTTGCACTAAAACAATGAAAAAAATTTTGAGTTGTCATTATTTATAGGTTATTATCTTTTCATTTTACTGGGAGATCAAATCAGGCTGAATGTGGCCCCTGAAGAAAAAGAGTTTGAGACCCCTGATCTATATGTTATTTCAGTATTTTACTGATTTGACCCACATGAGCTCAAATAGGGTTGAATGCAGAGGTGGGAATTTCCAGGTCCATCAAGTCAAAGTCCTGCCATGTATTGGTTCAAACCTGTTCATTGAACCAGCCCATTTTGATGAGCACAATGCCTCATCCAGGTAAATGGGATAATTAGTGGAATCACCTGTGTTCAGTGAACAGGTTTGAAGCAATACATGGTAGGACTTTGACTTGATGGACCTGGAATTACCCACCTCTGGTTGAATGTGACCCCTCAACTGAAATGACTTTGGCTTCCATGCTGCACCGTGCCTAGTTTACCACTGTGTGAAAATCTTTATGAGTGTTGACTTGTCAATAGATCAACCACCATGGAATTGTTTTACATCATATAATGAATGTGGTGTCTTGAAATGCATCAATGCAGTGTTCACTCTGCAAGATTAATAAAGGAAACACCACTAATGGGCAGCAGATTGAAATACCACAGCGGAAAGTATTTTGGTCATATTTACATAAACATTGAGGTTAGGGAAGAGAATGGTTATGCCCCAAGTTTCATTTTCAATTCTACAAACTGACTTATGACTGATACCGCCCTGGAAATTTTCCATTGTTCTATTGTTGACTCATTTAAAATGTAACATGACTTTACCCTCCTCAGATTTAGATTTAGATTCAGATTCAGATTACTTTATTTATCCCCTAGGGGCAATTTAATTTACAGGCATTGGTCGTAGCATAAAAACACACATTCCACAATTATACTGGGATCTGTCAATACAGCTTAAAGGCCCAGCAATAAATAATATAAAATACAACAGTGGCAAGTGCAACAGAATCAACAGATACATAAATAAGTTTTAAAAACTAGATAAAAGAGATCAACACATGTAAAAAAAATTATATATATATATATATATATATATATATATATATATATATATATATATATATATATATATATATATATATATGTATATATATATATATATATATATATATATATATATATATATATATAATGCTAATAGTAAAATTTAACTAAAAGAAATAAAAACTGTAAAAATAAAATAAAAATAAATAAAAACTGAATGAGGCCTCACCATCCTCACCATTTTAGTGGTAAAGATGAGTTGCATACAATAAATTTGAGGTATTTTTTCCAAAGATCAGGGAATATTTCATGGCAAATAAAAAGTACTTGATTATTTCTTTATCTGAACCCTGCATGGCATGACACTGATAGTCTTTTACTCTTGTACTTTCAGTTCCATTACGGCTTGAGAATTCAGTAGGTGTTATCATCTCACAGGCTGCATACATAGCATACCCAAGTTTATTAAATCCATATTGCACTGCGTGGCTGCTGAAATCTCACCGCTCATTGCACTATCTGTTGGAGTCCTTCCTTGCTTGATTTAATTTCCACACACTCACATACTGTTCTCTCAAGGTGAGTTTTTCTCCCCCAAAATTGTTGCAATGGAAACATAAACATTTGCATCATTAAACACTCATAAAATTGATGTTGGCATTTTAACTGCAGCCTGATGTTCATTTTAGGAAGCTGTTTTTATTCTCAGTGCGAGAAAAAATAACTCTGAAGAACTGAAACTGTGCGTCCACATCCCGGCGTGCAGCAAGTGAAGTGTATTGTACATACAGCGAGAGTACAAGTACGTGCTGTACTTTATTTGCGTGCCAACTATGTTACTAATATCACCATTGGTTCAGTTTGAACTTTGATGCATGCACGCAACTGTGAAGCAGAAACAGGACACAACACAATCGGGAGCATAGAGTCGGCGTGAACAATACTGAGGAGATGATGGGAGGACATGCAACGTCTTCATAGTACAGGAACAAGGTCAGGGAAACGGTCAGATCCAGAGGAACAGAAAAGGAAATTAGAGTGTACTCCTTGATGTTTGGATCAAAGTTGCTTTGTACTATTAAACATGTAACTGAATCAAAGATGTGTTTTGTGTTTAAATGTGCAGCACTGGCGCCTCCATTCTTGGATCTATAATGTCATTATCCTTCACATTTAGTCCTTGATGTTATGTAACAGTAGTGGAAAACTACAAAAACAGGATAAGAACATACTGTATAGTCAAAGAATTGAGGAATTAAAAATAAAAAAAAAAAAAAAAATCCTCCGAGCAGTGTGAGGAATTTTTTTTTCAACGTATGCTTTCATCTTTAAAATCGAATTTTGTGCACAGTTATATTTAATTCAGTGTGAACCACAGAATATTTAGTTTTCAGCTGGGACTTTTTGTCCATGAAAAAACAAATAGTCCCCCAATCACAAAAAGCTGTTTTAATCAGAGCTGAAACAACTTTCTACAGAACAGAACATTAGAATATTATTAAAGCATGATTTTGCTTTCTGTTCTGTTTGTGTGTACGAACCTTTAACCACAAGGTAGGACTGCTGATTGGTACTGGATAGTTTGCTTCCATTTTTTGGTAACAGTTTTTTTTTTTCTATAGAATCAATGTGCAAAGGAGGGATCAAAAAAAAAAAAAGGATACCATGTTTTAAAGTGGACATATTATGCCCATTTTCCACAAGTTAACACAGTTCCCTGGCGTGTCAGTGACCTGTCTGTGACATGCTTTGGTCAAAATACTACATTGATGCAGAGATACAGCAGCCGTGTTGAGCCGCGTTTTATAATAAACGTCCAAAATGTAATAATTTTTTATTTCATTCTATAATAAACTGCCGCATTCTTTAACAAATGTTGCCACATTATGTAATAATTTATTCCATTTTGCAGCAGCAGGTGCTTTGGTGGTGTGGCATTAAAACTAAAGGAGCTGTTTGGGAAACATTCCAAGTGGTTTATGTCATGGCTGGTAATTAGACATATTAGACAATCAAATTAATGTATGCATGGGACGAACGAAGCGTAGAAAATGTGTGTGTTTTCATCCCCCTCCGACAAGAAATGGATCAGGAGAAAAGCAGAGTGGATGACACAACACATATTTGTGTTGTAACAGTATTAAAAAGTGTATTTTGCATAATATGCCCATTTAAAACCACTTTTCCACACTCCTTTTGGAATCTGATGGGTCACCAGGACTTACCGACACATGCTCCTTTGACAGTGGTTCGTCACCTCCACTGGCCACGTGGGGTTAAGCCCATCCCCGGCAGTGAATCTGAAGTAGCATTAGCATTAGCATGAACAAGAGAAGACGGCGCCACAGTAGCTGCTGCACAAACTGGAAAAAAATGGCGGATTAAACTGGTTCATGTGCTCTCTGTGGAAATAAAGCCTCGTTTTTTTTCCCTGCAAATTTTCAGAATAAGCAACGGCATGAAACCTAGCTTGATGCTACTCTGGTAAAGGTAAACACACAAACACAGCGAGAGGGGTGAGGAGAGTGTGAGGAAGTACCGGTAAACTCTGTTGTTCGACCTCAAGTCATTTTTCTACCATCATGTGCTCTCTGTGGAAATAAAGCCTAGTTTTTTCCCTGCACGTTTTCAGAACAAGCAACGGCACGAAACCTAGCTGGATTCTACTTTGGTAAAGGTAAATACATACACAGTGAGAGGGTAGGGGGGAGTGTTCCTTCATGCATTTTGAGCTAATTAGAGACGTCTTGTCACCGTGTCATGGACATGTATGAGGAAGAAGGACCAGTAAACTCTGTTGTTCGACCTCAAGTCATTTTTCTACCGTGAAAAAAGAAAAGCAAATGAAGTTTTTTTTTGTTTTTAAAATAGAACCAACACATAATATATTTAATAACAGTGGAGAACACAGTAATATTAATGAAATAACCATGGAATGACAGCTTTAAGAGTTTGTATTATATAACATTTTCAATGAGGCATGTAAATCGGACTCCAGCTCCACTTCAAAAACTCTCAGGGACCAGATGCTTTTATGGTGTTAGTCACTCAGTGGTAAAGTATTCCATGGCTGCTGTGTGTTGTTTACTTCCACTGGGAGCTAAAGCGCAACCTTCACACGAGCAGGGTGTGTGAACCTTATTACTGTCAGGCTGCAGCAGTTGCAATCTCATTGGCAACATTCCTCCCTTCCCTCCCTAATGCCATACATCTCATCCTGACACCGCACTTTCTTAGAAACCGCTGTGCTTTGAATGAAACCAGACTCCAGGTTCGGATTTGGAATACATTTCCCACAGCTTGTAATTGTCCAAGGCAGCACCTGTATGTCACAACACTTCACTACTTTAAATAGATCCTGCGATTAATATTCTTAAGGTGTTGCTGGGCTGGTGGTGCAGAGCTGTCAGCCATGAACAAATGGAAGGCCAGTTTTTATCAGCTCCGTGTTGCACCGTCAGGACAATGTGATGCACGTCACTCACATGAACGTTCACACACACAGCGCTGTTGAAACAAGATGAGACATGGATTTGCAGTGTTGTAGTTAACACTCTGCACTAGAGGTACAACTATTGATTCTCCTAGAACCTGAAGGGGGGTGTTTTTGGTATTAAAAAAAATGTCTGTTTGTCTTTACGCAAAAACTACTTGACCAATTTCCATTACATTTTCAGGAAAGGTGCGATGTAGTCCACAACAGATTCCATTGAATTTATTGAATGTAGGTCAAAGGTCAGGGTCAAGGTCACCAAAAATATGTTTTGACAATGGTAACAGATAGGGCAACTCAGGCATTTTTTTCATTCCTGTGTACTCAGTTTTACATATAGTTTTTTTTATAGCTTTCACTGTTGATATGTATTGACATCAGAACCTTGAAGTACACATTTGAATAATCTAGGGCCAAGGCCAAAGGTCAAAATGTAATTTTGGATATAACCTTTGAACTCTTTGAAATTAGTATATAGGATATTTTTAAGTTTATATGTTATCTACAATTTTGTATCTGTATGTTATATGTACTGTTATTACTTGTATTTTTAAGATGAAATGGACCTTGAATCTGTAATAAAGCATCAATCAATCAATCAATCAATCAATCTTCATCTGGCCGATAACAGAAATAAGAGTGAAGATGTGCAGATAGAGACTTCATTACTATTGTTAACAGATAAGAAACCAGGGTAGGGCTTCTAAACTCATTTGACATTTGACCTTAAGTCACCTTGAAAGGTCAAAATCAAGGTCACGTGATTAGAAATGGTCGTGACTCCAAATAAAGTGATAAGTACCCAGTTAGTATTATTGAACACCGTCTATATTTTGCATATTTTTGTTGTTTTTGTACCATTGGTTAAATATTGTTAAATATTCCAGCCTGTTGTGTCTTCTTTGTGCTTTTAAATTGAAGGGTCAAACAGGATTTACACTAATGAGAAAGTGACACAGGCTCAGTGAGTTCCAGTCCAACATTACCGTATATGTGATTATTCTACCACAGTTTTCTTACCGTTAATATATTCCACTGCAACACACACCAGAACACACTCTTCTTTAGTGGACATGTCACACTCTTTGACTTATACAGTTCTATATGTATGTTTGTATGTATATGGATGTGTATACTGTTTATAATATTATATACATTATATATTTATATTACAATTTAATTATGGGTGTAAATTATTAGATCATCTATATTGTTATTATTGTATATGTAAACCTTAATATTGTGATGTTATTCATATTTTACTTTGTTGGTATGTAAAATTAGGTTTGTATGAATGTTTATGTGCGTGTGAAAATAAGTGAGGTGAATTGAGCCAAAGGACTTTTTATAGACAGGTAGGTAGGTAGGTAGATTTTTTTTTTAGGAGAAGGGGTGGGATTATATACATTTTACCTCTTCCCACTCCTTTTCAAATATGCAAACTAAGCCATGTTTTGTTTTGTTTTATTTTTCATGTATGTATTTTTATACATCCAATTGTTTAACTTGTTGCATATTCAAAATAAATGAACCACTACTACTATCCCCTCACTCTAATGATATATTACATTTTAAACTATGACAAGAAACATACGGCTCACGTCACATGCGTTGCTCGCACTCGTCGACTATGAACCAAACTAAGATACAGATAGTTTCAGAGTCGCACAGACGTGTGTTCTTCGAAGGGATGGTTGCACTGGTGTGACCTCAGATTTTTTTAGTCGCACCAGTGACAACACTCTAGAGCCCTGCCTCTACTCTGTCAGCTTTGGCCCAGTTATAATAATAAAAGGAATACAAAAGAACTGTAATGAGTATCAGCTGAAGAAAATATTCAAGGTACATTAAGTGCATTTTCATCCAGCTGAACTAGATTAATAAATATTGAAATATTGAAAAAAGATGGATTTTACACTTGGAAGAAGATAGAAAATGTACATATATTTAAAAGGCATGTACGTCTGCATGTGTGGACCAATACGGGGGTTGTATTATTCACAGACTTAATAAAATTTGGGGGCAAATATTTTTGACTAAATACCTCCCACTGGCCAAGTATCATCTACATATGTCCTCAACCAACAATACACTGTAAACCTGAACGTTCAGAATAATTAAATATATTCAGTTGTGAATACTCGAAGTTTCAGAAATAGTACTACTAACTCAAATATATTCAGTGTCTGTAACATGTACTTCTTTTTAAGTACTTCCAACTAATATTTTTTTTATTAAGGGGAACTATTGTGGATATAAGTGAACATAATTTAAAAATATATATGAGGTACAACTGAGTGGAATTAAGTCATTAAATGCTGAGAATGATATTATACTGTTATTTCTAATGTTTCAAATAAGGATGATTGAAAAAAATAAACTTAACTGATGTAGTAGATGATGAAACTTCAAATAACCACCAATATCTATCACAAATCACAGTAACTTTATTAATTTTATTCAGTGACTGTGGTTCAGTTGGTAGAGCGGGTCGTCCAATGACTGAAGGGTCAGAGGTTACCGACCACATGTTCACATGTCCAAATGTCCTTGGACAAAGACACTGAACCATGACTTAGTCTCCTAGTAGAATACACAGAACCTTAGAATACTAAGTTAATAAGTAATGATTTAATTTAAGTATACTTTAATAAGCATCTAAATTTGAAGTTCTGCAAACTTGTATTTTTTAAGTTTCATCATGAGCGTCGCAGCCGTGGGGGATGGGGGTGTTGTGACACCCCCACTTTTCCAACCTGATGATTTCATAGCCCCCACTTTTTCCTGTGTTTATATATTGTATCGTTACTGGATCCAGGAAACGAATGGAGAGTTGGTGTCATCTACTTTTTATTTCAGGATAAACAGTTACTGTCGTCACAATCACACAAAACAAACATTAATAACATTTCGGGGCTGTTACAATATCTATGGTTTAAACTGTTTACCCGCCCGGGCAACACAACAGCATATGTAAATGAAGCGCACCTCAGTTCACCGTTAATGTAAACAGTTCTTCTTCGTGGTGTTAACAAACAGTTATTAACCAGTAAGTAATGACAAATGTTACTGTTGTTAAACTAAGTTAAATAAATTATGTCTTGTTCTGTGACATTTACCCTAAGACAGTGGTTCTCAAATGTTTTTCAGTGATGTTCCCCCTGAGGAACACATTTTTAGTCGTCTCCCCTGACATGGACAAAACATTTTTGTACGAAAAAAGAGGAACAGTGTCTGTAAAATTAGTGTCAGATTTTTAAAATCCAAATTTATATCAGTTTTTTTATCTCATAATTTTGACTTATAAATTGAATGAATGTTTAATTGAGGAAAAACACATTTTTGTTTATTTTTTTTTCAGCCATATATTACTTTTTTAATATAAAAAGGTAACCATTAATGGATAATTGTTCGTTAATTTTCTGATGATAGATTCAGAAAAGTTTGCTCATATGCCACAACCTAGAACACCCCCACATTGGCTGTGACACCCCTGAGTTTCATCAACTTTAAATAATTGATTGCCTTAAATATTTTGAGTTCTGCTAATTTATTCTGGTTTACAGTGCGGATGTAATGTGTTACTGTATGAAAGTTTGAACCATAATTAACTTTATCCAGATTCTTTGAAACTTCAATGACGATGTGGAATACGTTTGAATGGAAACTAAATGCAGTTAACAGAGGTACTGTATGTCATAAAATATAAAAATGATTTATTTTACTCCAGAATAAGACATTGTATCAACACTGGCTGTAATAACTGTATAAATTTGATGCTGTCGTTTAAAATCATCAATGTAACATATGAAAACTAAAAGAATGAAGCACATCATTCATACAAAACACAGTCTGACTGTACAAGGTCATGGTTATGATTATTTTCCCATAATTTTTTTAGATATCAGACACATTGCAAAAGACCGGCTCTAGTATCATTTCATGCATCTGGAGCTCATGAAGAGAGGTATCCAACAATAATAGGAACATTCATCTGAACACTTTTATTGACCTAAGAACCATGTGTGCCATATTTTTTGTTCTTTGTTTAAAATTGCTACAAGAAACGTATTATGATGTAACTTTGTTCATGAAAGTCTGGCCTCAGATTTTCACAAATATTAATATAGTTTTAGCTGTGATGAGAAAAGACATGTTATATAATTGTTGTAGTAACTTTGTAATCTATATTGAGATTCATTTTGAGATTTTTTTTTTTACAGACATTTACTGTAGGAAACAAGAAGGGGAAAAAAAATAGAACAAATACAAAGGAAATTGTGATAGTTTGACATCATTAGTGTTATTTATTAACTAAATCTTTCAGCCTCTTATCATATGTCAGGAGCTTCTCATATTTCTGTTACTGTAATAACTGTTTTCTTTCCTGGGCTTCATACCTGTCTTCACTCCCCCTGATTCAACCACAGTGGAGTTTTTTTCTAAAGTGTTTTCTGTGCACAGCTTTGGTCAGCACCAGTGTATGTCTAAGATTTTTTTTTCTATGGTTCATCTTTAACCCTTTAACCCCTGATGCGTCAGTGCCGACACGTTCTGAATAGACGGGTTAGTTTAAAAATTCACAATAATTCAAGTTTTCTTTTGTGTGTGTGTGTGTGTGTGTGTTAATTCACTGATCTTTTTTTTTCATGGAACTGATGTACAGGTGTTGAAAAGCAACTGATTTAGAAAAAGAAAAAGCACAAACTAAAACTACTGGAACCAAATTACAACACTTTTTAAAATACATTTTATTAAAATTTTTTTTTGGTGGGGGGGGTGCATTTTTTCATGTCATTTATTATTTTGTGAATATTTCAATTGTGTTCTGTTAATGTCTTAATTTGATCATGTTATGTCATATTTTGTGAGTTTAATATTCATTTTTGTTCATTTTACTGATCACATTGGCAGTTTTTGTTCATTCATTCATTGATATATGTTGCTGAAAAATCCACTTATTTCTTCAGTTTTGATTTGTTTTGATATATTAACCTTCTACATCATCAATAAATGGATAATTGAATTTAATTTAATTAAAAAATTCTGCTCTGGGCCTGAGCAGCCACATAAGATACCGACACCCCCTGGACAGTAAATGAAGGCTTTTCTGACACGGACATAGATGTACGGACCCGAGATATCACCAAAGAAGAAGAATTTAAAAATGAAATATAGGAAAAACACACACTGATACATAACTATGTGTGTGTGTGTGTGTGTGTACAGTATGTGTATGACTGAGGGGAATGTAGGAACATAAGCCTAGGTTAAGCTTTTTTTTTTTAAATAGTTTTTAGATGTATACATACATTTACTAATTGTATGACACAGTCATATGTAACGGTGTGTATGTATGTGTGTATGTGTGTATGTATGTATGTGTGTGTGTATGTATGTATGTGTGTGGTAACCCTGGGGTAAGGTACTTACTTCAGCCCTGGAGGGGCGGCATTTTCCCCTGATTTACTGACTACAGGATAACATCAGGAACGGTTAATAATAAGTTTACAATAAATAAAAAAAAGAATGAGAAAGTTCCTTTTGGGATCCATGAACTTCTAGTTCATAATTTGGAAGAATGAACGATGAACTGAACTAATTCATATTGAGTAACTTGAACTGAACTTTGAACTAGTTCCTAATCAAGGTGAACTTTCCCAACACTGTACGTATGTATGTAAGTATGTATGTATGTATGTATGTATGTACATATGTATGTATGTATGTATATATGTATGGGTGGTTATATGTTGCTTATTAACACAGCCCATTTGGAGCAAATGTTTCCTCATGTGTCTTTTGATTATGTTTTTGTGTTACACTGTTTATGCAGCAACTTCCCTGTACACAAAACCAAATTTCTCCCTAGGGAGACTAATTAAGTAACCTTGAACCTTGATATAAGTATAACTGAAAAAAACCCTCCATAACATTTAGAGGATGATGTCACAAGAAATGTTTGGAAATCAGGTTAAGGTTAAAATAAAGAGAAAAATTCATTTTAGGGAATTCCACAAAGGGTCTTTATGGAGTAATTAGTGTCTGAAATGACTTGGATTCTCCACCTATACCTGTAGGTTGGTACAAATTTGTATCTAGTCCCATATTCACTGCAATTTTTGGGGAGTTTTTGGTCCTTAGTGCCCCCAATGGCTGATCTGTGCATAACCACCAGGTCTGGACAGAATGTTGTATTTGCAGCCATTAAAATACCAAGCAGACGGGTCGTCCACTGGGCAGAAAATGTCAATAACATTTTAATAGATCACCCCCCCACACACCCCTCATTTCCAGTACTGGGTAACTTGACAGCTTGTATAAAAGAGTTCCGAGAAGTGACGATGTTTGTGCATTGTTGTGTAACATCCTGCGACAGGGGAAGCAATTATACAGGAAGCAGCCATCTCCTGATGGAGCTGAATAACAGGAGGCCGAGCAGAGTCATTTCAAGTACCAAACACCAAGATACGCACATACTGTATTCCCCTTTTTCAATATCACATGCACTTGTGCAAACGTGCACACAATACACCTTTTGTATCAGCTTTCATTATGTAGTGCGAGTAAGGAATGAGTCAGTATCCTGCCTGTAGGTCATTGAGTTTATTTTCAGATATTACTGAATATTGCGACTGTGCCAGTGTGCTTGAATGTGTCTTTCTCTGTGTATTAGGAGCCATTGCACAAGCAAATACACAATCATACATCCCTCTACACAAGTTTACTTTAAAGCACAAAATATCCTTTTATTTGCAGAGGAAGCTGAAAAAATATTTCCTGCAACACTTATGGAAACAATGAAAAAGAGTGTCCTTAAAGCTATTATGTAATATAAAAATCAAAAACAGTTTTGGACAAAACACATCAGGAATGTTCTCCCAAGGCATTTGATTTAAAAAAATAAAATAAAATAAAAAAAAGATTGTGAGAAGGGATGTGAGACTGAACAAATGTTTCTGCTACAATGCACAGTGTTATATGCATTAAACCAAAGGTTGATGATCAATAGGTCTCTTTGATAGATAGATAGATAGATAGATAGACAGATAGATAGATAGATAGATAGATAGATAGATAGATAGATAGATAGATAGATAGATAGATAGATAGATAGATAGATAGATAGATAGATAGATAGATAGATAGATAGATAGATAGATAGATAGATAGATAGATAGATAGATAGATAGATAGATGAAAACAGCCTAAAATAACCAGTTAAAATCAATTTAGAATAAAAACAAGTTAAAAATAAAATTCATGGGTTATGTATCATCCAATACACTGACATTCATAACATTACTGCAACTTTGCTTTTCGTGATGCTTTTCATCTATCCTATTTCCACATTTTTTAAGCCTGCCTCATACCTTATACATAATAAATTAGAAGTCTAAAAAAAACTGGGTAATAACTGTAACATGCCAAAATAAAACTGGAAGGTGTAAAATATTCAGCACATTCAGCATCAATATTGAAATTCTTTATTCGAACATCAGTTTTCAATTTAATGAAATCTTTCTTTTCCTTTTATCATTCATCATATCTTATGCTCATCAAAAGAACCGTTGTTCCTCTGAATGTCCCACAGAGAGAGAGAGAGAGAGAGAGAGAGAGATTGAGAGAGAGAGAGAGAGAGAGAGAGAGAGAGAGAACACAGTTGGCTGTTTTTTGGAATTCCTCCACTTCTCTTCTTTCAAGTCTCTGGCCAAGACCTACTTGAAAGTGCAGCTATTTGTCTGTTTTATTAAAACAGTTATGCAACAGGAAGTCAGCAGGTAGGATAAATGGTGAAAAAACTGGGTACGCTTTAGTTGGATGTTAAAATACTTCATCAGTCGAAATATGTTAAATGCAGCAGGTTAATGAATGCATGTGAAAATGTCTGTCAAAATAACTCAAGGTCAAGTTTATTAAATACAGGAATTTGAAACCTGTGTAAACAAAGATGAACCACACTGTAAATTGAAAACTACACACACACACACATATATATATATATATATATATATATATATATATATATATATATATATATATATATATATATATATATAAATATATATATTGATGCACCCACCTTTAAAATACAAATCACAAGTTGCAATAGAAAATAATTTCCTTCTCAGTTTGTTGCTTCCACTATTGTTACGTTTACATGATGTTTTTTAATTCCCAATTATTTATTCAGAATAAAATCATTCAGAAGCTATGTTTAAATGAACATGTTAATTCTGAATAAAGGTTTACATGGTGTATTCTGCTGTAGTTAATTGGGCTTTAAGAGCTGGAGGTACAGAGGGTTCTGATTGGACAGAACGACCGCGTAACGTCTGGATGTCTACTGGAAGAAAACGATCATGTCCACTTCCTGTTTTGCGTTTGTTTCAACTATCAACATGGAAGACGAGATACTATATGTGATTGTTGTATTTATTTTTACAAAACAGCAGCTCGACTGAATCAACCATAGGAATCAACTAAACTAATGCCAGATGACGAAACCAGGAGCATGTGTAGAACAACAGGAAGTAGAAAAGCAAACTGAGAACACAAACCTCCGCCAAGGCAGACCCCCCCCCCTCAAAAAGTTATGGATGGATGTTGGTGAAATTTACAGCATAGGTTGAAAATGGGGAGATCTGGAAGTGAGTAGATTTTGATGACAATCCAGAAGAGATCCTGGAAAACTTATGGACTGATTTTGATTACATTTTTAGGATGTGTTGGGGGGTGTCACAAGGAACAAATGATTACATTTTGGTGGTGATCCAGAAGATTATCCTGGATTCTGGATCACTTTGAAATTTTACAGTGTGGTAAATGGAGAATACATTTCAATGTGATCCAGAATCCAGGATCTCTTCCGGATTGTCATCAAAATCTAATCATTTCCAGATCTCCCCATTACCAACCTACCCTGAAAATGTAATCAAGATCCATCCATAACTTTTTGAGTTATTTTGCTAACTAACAGACAGACAGAACGAACAAACTCTGGCGAAAACATAACGTCCTTGGCGGAGGTAATAATGTTAAAGCAGAATTAACTGTTTACATGGCAGAGGAATGATCGAATTTGGAATTAGGATTGGAATAAACCAGTTACTTTATCCAGAATTATCATTTTCAATTGGAATTAAGTGTTTACATGGCCATCTTAAAGCGGAATTAACTTTTATTCGGTCTTCAACAGGAATAAAAACTCCCATGTAAACAGGGCTTTTGAACCCATATTAGTTTGGTTAGCTCTGCAGTGCTCTGTTATTTTTGTTTACCGTAAATTCCGGACTATAAGCCGCTACTTTTTTCCCAAACTTTCAACCTTGCAGCTTTTTCAGTGATGCGGCCAATTTATGTAATTTTCCTAACGGCCGCCAGAGGCGCTCGAGTAGAAAAGGTAATATTTAGACCGGTGGAATATATGTGTCAAGGAAGACTGAATGAAAAAGGAGGGGCGGAACAAACGCGGGGTGACGGGTTTAAGTGGGACCGGTAAAGTTGACGGACAGGTGTACAGGGGGTAAAAAGTTGCTTAAAGAAAAACCCGCGGCGGTGTGTGAGAGAAGACAGAGGCTCGACCAGACCCTGTGGATTATTTTTGCACGTTGGCACGGAGGAGTTTGACCTGAACTCTCTGCGAAAGATTAAAGTTATCGCTGACTCTGCGATAGATGAGGCGAGGCAGCGACCAGCCACCTGTTTGTGGACGCGGCAGACAATAGTGGATATATATTTTTCCCTCCCTTACCTTTGGAAATATACACTTTTTTTTCCTTGGATTACTTTCAACGGGACCCGGACTCTGCAGGCCTGCATCAAACCTTAAGTATCATTTAACGTTCATTTTGCCGGCTGTGATTTTTGGACTGTGGACTTTAACCCTTGTGTGGTCCTTCGGGTCAAAGAGACCCGGTGGTTCACAAATGTACCTTTTTATATGTACTGTAGGATGCCATTCCTTACTACTGAAAACAGTAATATATCCTTGGGGGGTGGGGTGATGAGTCTATGGAACTGAACTTTGGAATCTGGGTTTTTAAGACCCGATTGTAGGACACAGCCAGTGTGCCTTTTACGAAGGACCGCACAAGGGTTAATGAAGGACATTTAGTTTCATTCGTGGGACTTGAAGTCAGGTTTGGGTTAATTTTGTGTTTGTGTTACATGTTTTAATGTGGGCACATGCGGCTTATATACAGGTGCGGCTTGTGTATGTACAAAATCGGTTTTCCTCTTAGAATGAGGTGGGTGCGGCTAATAATCAGGTGCGCTCTATAGTCCGGAAATTACGGTAGTTTTTTTTTTTTTTTTGTATTTATTCGCAGAAAGTGAAAGCTAATTCCAACTGAAACCGTTTTTGTCCTTTCTCTTCATTGTTGCTTCCTGGTTCCATCCACAGCAAATAATTAAAGCAGACAGAGTGGAAGAGTTTCCTTGTACTTCATATGGATACTTTTCTCATTACAGTCACACAAGTGTTTTAGTTTGTTTGACGATTGGCAATTAGCAGTTTAACAAGGAGAGATCTGGAGATTAGAATAATAATGATATTGTTTCCGAAACAGGATGAAAGAAGATAAAATGTTGACGTTATCTCGAGGGGGAAATTGATTCATTTGATATAAACGATATTCCAAAGGAAATAATATCAAATTAATATAATAAAGGTGAGGAATAATGATAGTAATGGTGATGAATATCAGAAATGGCATGATAACTTTCATGATACACCATCAAAGTAGCAAACTGAAATTACACCTGCTAATGTTTTGTTAGGTATATGTATTTGTATATACTGTATATACACACACACACACACACATATATATATATATATATATATATATATATATATATATATATATATATATATATATATATATATATATATATATATATATATATATATATATATATATATATATATATATATATATATATATATATATGAAGAGTTCATTTGCAAAAACAAATAATTCCTGTTTTTTTTTCACAAAATGGCAGATTTTACTCTACATTCCAGGTAATACTCATTGGTTTGATATATTATTTATTTCATTTGGTAAGATCCACGAAATTGAATAAATAATATATCAAATCAATGAGTATTACCTGGAATGTAGAGTAAAAAATGCCATTTTGTGAAAATAAAACGAAAATGGAGTTCTGTTTTTGCAAATCAACTCTTCATATATATATATATATATATATATATATATACACCCTCACCATATATACCCTCTGAGCATTGACCTCAGTCATTGGTCAGACACACCTGGATTAATCAGTTTGTCCAATAATGTAAGACAGGAAACAAAGGAGCTGCATTAACTTTAGGATGTCGTAGAGTTATGCAAAGAACCCATTGTCCCACTGGGGATAAATACAGACTTAACTTAGCCTTCCGTATTGTTTAACCATTCTAAAACCACTGTACTATCATACGGATGAATACACTTTACCATTAGAAAGTCTCAGTTAATCTATATTTTTGGGAAAACTTTAAACAGTTGAACCTTTTTGTTTTTGTTATTTTGTGTCAGTTACATCTGAGGTTAAAAAAAATCCAATTGGATATGTTTTATGTAAAAACAAACCAAAAAATCATTAGGTTATTATTAAAAAATCATGCATGAAAGTGTTAAAAAAAAAAAAAGCATATACAGTACAACAAAATCTAAGACTTGACTAAAAAAAACTGGTGACAGCGTTCAGATGTGAAATTGTCTTTTTTTTTTTTTAAATAGAAGATGAAATAGGAGGTAAACAGATGGAGGGTTTGACCTGGTGAGAAGAAATATAAATACACAAACCTAAGATTTATGTGTTCACCTCTGGAGTGTTGGTTGACAGGGTCCAGTCATCTTCCTACAGTTTGTTTGTTGCAAAAAGCAACTAAAGAATGCACAGTTTTATGTCTGAATGACAGATGATTTTTGTTTCATCACAGTCATCACACACTTATCACAATCACACAAACACAAACACACACAGCGTTCAACTTCTGTTGACTTTGGCTTCTTAGTCACACACACACACACACACTTCTCCGTGAATGTTTGGATAAATGTTTTCTAGGTTCTGTCGCGTCATTGGAAACACACACTTCCACAAAATTGTCTTTACATGTACATGCATTCATCTGAGGTGTTTGACTGCAGACACGTGTAAAACATACCAAGCTCTAGGTGTGTGTACGCATGCAAACCTTTATCTTTGTGTCTGTACGGCCATCATACCAACCTTAACAGCAGATCAACAACTGTATCCCATGCCTCAGGGGGCTACAGCACTGTGGTCTTTGGCAGATCTTGTGTTTTCTTACTGTCTTCAGTGAAGCATGCGGCCGTCTGTGTATATGAGACACGTACACATATGCACAATATACACACACAACACAGCTATTTTTAGAAAAGGCTTGGGGAGGGGGCTGGTGGAAAAACACTTATTTGATTTTTTTTTTTTTTTTTTTTTTTTTCTTGAAGATAAGAAAGTCAGTTGTAACTCATTTCTGGGTGACTGTAGTGATGAACTCACTGCCTCTCTGCTCCACCAGTAAAAGGTGGGAATAACTGGACTGGGTCTGTCAAGTAACAGAGGTGGTCAAAGTACTTCCTTTCTGTACTTAAGTAGAAGTACAGCTATTTGTCTGAAAAAATATTCTGGTAAAAGTAGAAGTACTGATTCAACACTTCTACTTAAGTAAAAGTAAAAAAAGAAAGTAGAATTTCTCAATTGTAATAAAGTACAAAAGTAAATTTATTTTTTTTTTGTCATGAACCCAATAGTACTTCAAAAGTTTCAAAAGTATCTAAAATAAAGTAGGTTACTGTGTAGAAAATGTGTTTGAGATATGGGCAGGAAATTTAGGGAAAATGGAGGATGAAAAGTCACAATTGAGGTAAAAAGTCCTGAGATTTAAAAAAATAAATAAATAAATATGAGATAAAAATGCATAATTTTAAGAGAAAAAGTCAAAAGTATGAGATAAAAAGTCAAGATTGTGAGATAAAATGTCATATAACTATAATATTTAAAGTCACAGTTTTTCTCCTCCACTGTTTTTCTCTCTGAAGCGACTTATTTTTCATTCTGTCACATCTGTTTAGTTTGAAAAAGTAATGAGTCTATTCTGAGAATGTAAAGAGTATAAAGTACAGATATTTATATAAATGTAAAGAGTATAAAGTACAGATATTTATATAAATGTAAAGAGTATAAAGTACAGATATTTATACAAAAATGTAGGGAGTAAAAGTAAAAAGTTGCCAGAAAAACAAATACTCAAGTAAAGTACAGATACCTAAAAAATATACTTAAGTACAGTAATGAAGTACTTTTACTTAGTTACTTTACACCTCTGCCTAGTAGTTAGTTTTAGAGATTATCGTTTATAAAGTTAAGATGTGTAGGAACATTTTGTTTTTGCTACAAGAGTTTTGCTTAGTGTAATTGTTTTGGTTTTTTTTATGTGGAACTGCTAAAGTCTCAGGAGTTAAAGGGTTAAACTGACTCATGTGAAAGAGGGAAATATCTAAAACATACAGGACACTGGCCCTCGAGGACCCCTGGTCTAAATAAACTGCTCCAGCCTCTTAATAATAATTTTACAACCACTCACAAGCAAATCCCAACACTACATTTGGGGCTGTAACTTTCGAGTGTTTTACTATGCGAGTACGCCACTGAAAATTCCTTCGATTAGTCAAGTAATCAGATAAAACTGCATTTTGTCACAATCAGGCTATGACAACGTATGACCAAACTTTCATCAAGCTTGTCGGTGCTTTTGGGAAATTGTAAATCATGGGTGCACAGCTTACTGCCTAAATACATGCTTGTCACAATAGTGAGAAACAGTCACACATTCACCATAATTAACATAAACCTAGCTCTCTGTAGGACTAACATTATATTAATAAGGTACAATAATGTTAATTTCATTGATTTGTGTTATGTTAAAGGGGACATATCATGCAAAATGTACTTTTTAATGTCTTTACAACACGTCTGTGTGTGAGTAGATCCTTAAAATAGTTTCAATAATATATCAGGCCTGTTTGGGTATAGTTGTGGAGTTCTCAAGCATTAATGACCTGTTATTTAGTGTTAAATAGGTTGCAATTTGTCCATTAAGCCAACTTATGGTTCATTTAATTATTGTCTAGTCGTGTAGTGTTGTTACATCCAATATTTTCTGGATAAGTTGCAGCTATATCTGGTGATTTGTTGTTCTACTATCAGAACATATCAGACATAGACGAGAGATATGGAGCTGTGGTTGAGTGCATATGTGATAGGAAGACAGCGATGGAAAATAAATGCCTTTCAAAAACATTTTGATGTCTATTTATAATGGCTTTAGCTCCCACCTTATCAGCATGTTTTTTTTAATACTACTGTGGAAGTGGATATTAGGGCATATTTCATTATTATGGGTTTTCAATAAGCCACATTCATTCACTAATGGAAGCTGTGGGAGAAAGCAGGCTCATTCCTCTTGTAGTGTGTGCATCCTTGTGGATCTCATCTCACTGGCAAATAGCAGCCCAGTGTGAATGAGCATCCACTCCACATGCCGGCAGCTAGTTGCAAAGAGGCCGACTTGACAAGCGGACAAACCCTCTCCAATTTTCAATAACTACACAGCATAATTCGTTCTCTTTGTACATCTAAATAATATTGTCCTGGGGGCTGTATGAAGACAGATGGAAGCTGCTTTGGTTTTTTGCAATTGCTTTTTACCTTTTCAAGGGAATCCCTCACTGATAACTCCTCCAGGAATTCCCTTCTGTTATTGACCATTTGATTTATTTTATATTGTTGAACTCATAGGATAATGTCATACACTATATGGACAAAAATATTAAAACACATTCAATTGTTTGGTTTTTTTTTTGTTCGCATTTATTAATTTCAGTCAAAAACAGTACAGAACAATTAGTAACAAGAGCAGCTATACAATAGGTAAAAAATTTTTTTTTTAAAAAAACAGACCGAAAAGGCTTTGGGCTGAAGCCGAAGCTTTTTGTGCCCACCTTATTGAAATTTCACATGTACAATGAAAGCCAGAAAGACTGAAAAACATTTTATACAATTATATATATATATATATATATATATATATATATATATATATATATATATATATATATATATTCAAAGCTGATACGTGATACCATATAGGGGAGGAGGGGGAAAAAAAAAATTTCTTGTCTTACAGGGGTTTTGGCTACAAAATAATTTAGTAATTTTATGGCAGTTTTACTATATAAAATAGAAATATCATTTTCTTCTTTTGGTGTAAATTGTTATCGAAGTATTTTCTGTGCTTTGACTGTAAATAATAATTTTCTACCACAACTAATCATTTACTTTCAAAACATCTCACTTAGGAAGACAATTAACTCTAACTTTTAAAAAACTATATGAACAAAAATGTTACGACACATCTAGAGATGTCCTCTTTATGCTGATTTGACATATAAACATCTATATTACAGAAAGTCATTAACTCCACAACTTTACACATATTTCACTCATAAGAAAATGGGAAATTTTTTAAGAAAAACTTTGACCTACCTTCCATAAAATGTAATCTAATCTTTTCTGGCTCACTGGCAATCTGTAACTCTAATCTAGTATGAATTGTATAATAATTTATATTAATAACTAGAAAAACCTCCGCTAACACAGACCTCCCCCCTTCGAATTAAGAAAGATCTGCCAAGGAGGTTATGTTTTTACCAGAGTTTGTAATAACTAAATTAGCATGTAAATATATACCAACCAGTCACTGTACCATTTGACAAGCCTTTGTGGTCATCAAACTAAAAATATGTTGTCCTTGGTCTGCAGATATTTTTAGGAAGCTCCTGCATAACAAACACTCATGTACTTTTTACAGTCAAAGTCAAAAACCTTTCAACACATCAGTGCTCACTTCATATAAGATGAGCTGTAGATAAGTTTGTGTCCAATCACATCCTGTGAGGATATTGTAAATATAGCTTTGACTCTTGAGTATTATTTTGAGCATAAAAAGTACCTTCCTGTACTAGTCACGTTCTTTTACTTCCAGTCCATGGGTGCTTAGCTCACAAAAAATGGAATAGGAGTGAATGGAGCGAGTCAAGCTAGATTATGATTCTGTTTGACAACTGTTCTGAAATTCACATATGATAGAGGTTAATAATAAATATTTGCTGTGTCATAGGCAGACCACCTGTTTTTGATGGGAAGCAAATGTGACGTTAGGTTTTATGTGGACTTAGTAAGAGACTACAATGAGTTGCGTATGTGACATCACACTCCGCTCAGCTGTGGTGTGGAGTCTGTGGTGACATCACATGTGTGCCAGGTGTGTAGTCCAAATCAGTTAACAGAAGCAGTTGAAACGCATCAATAATTATCATTTATTATGAGGTACAACATGTGTGTGATTCAGGTCACATGACAAACCAGATATGATTTTACCATTTTATTTCCCATTGAATACCATTCAATAATTTTCCAATCTCAGGCCCCATGAGCCTCCTGGAAGGGGCGGAGACTTAAGCTCCCCATTGTCACCACGTCTTGGCTGTCATTTTACCGCCCCCCAAAAAGGGGAAAGGAGTATTGTTTTGGTGTTTGTCTGTTTTTTTCAGGAACTTTACACAAAAACTACTGAACCACTTTCCATGAAATTTTCAGGAAAGGTCCAAGGTGGTCCACCTTAAATTTTGCTGAATGTAGGTCAAAGGTCACAGTCACCAAAAATGTATTTTCCCAATCATAAGAGAGAGGGCAAATCAGGCGAAATGTGTGCGAAGGGGCTGGGTTTGTTGTGCCTGGTACCACTTGTTTTATTTTTTTCTTTTCCAGCATATCACTACCAATAAAAAGAACAAGATAAAACTCCCTCAAGATGCTTTTCAAAGTTTAACTGGACCTCTCACAATAGTGTCCTGTTCACTCTTTAATCCATGTGGCATTATTCCAATGAAACAGGCTGCTGGGAATTAACATCTATAGAAGTGCCAGAAAATATCTATTCAGATAACAGTACGGAATTTAAAACATATCTATAAACAACAATTAATCAGTCAAATGATATGATAGGTTCACTGTGTATTGAAGATTGTCAACACATTTGGATCAACTTTACTAACAAATTAAGATTAAACTAACATACAAAGTTATGGCATCTTGTGCGTCATAACAGGTATCCAGTGTAAAACCATAATGACAAATGTTTAGCGACAGCAAAATGAAGGAAATAAAGCTTTAATCTTGAAAAATTACAATAGAATATTTCAACAATTTGGTTAATTGATTAATTATTAATCATTCTCCCTCTACTGTACTTTTAAATTGAATAACTTCCTTGCGTTTCACACAGCACACAAAGTCTAGGATATCTGATGATATCTACCATCGAATCTTGGGACTGACTGAGTTTAAGTCTCAATTACTACATTTACATGATGTTTTTAATTCTGAATTATTTATTGAGAATAAAATAATTCGGAATTAAAGATATTTCTTTTGTGTTTACCTGGACATGCTAATTCTGAATAAGAGTTTGTCTGGGAAACTGGTATATTCTGCTCTAGTTAATTCAGCTTTAAAGAGCCAGAGGTACATAGGCCTCTGATTGGACAGACAGACATTACTGGAAGGAAATGATCTAATCCACTTCCTGTTTTGCGTTCATTTCAACTAGCAACCTAAAAGACCAGATACTATGTGTGATATTTGCATTTATTTTTGTGATAATTATAAAGCAGCAGCTCAACTGAATCAACTATAGGAATAAACAAACTCATACCCTGCTTAATTATCATTAACTAATCATAAAAAACACAGCATCAACATGTTTAAGGATTTAGTGATTTTAAACTTATTATTAGTTTATATAATGAGTTTAAGGTTAACCACAGCTAGACACTACTGTGTGTCATCAATGCAAAATATGACCAGGAGAACGACGGCAATAATGTTAAAGTGGAATTAACTGTTTACATGGCGGAATTGTCTAATTCAGAATTAAGATTGGAATAAATCAGTGACTTTATTCGGAATTACCATTTTCAACTGGAATTAGGTGTTTACATTACATTACATTGTATTTGGCAGATGCTTTTATCCAAAGTGACTTACAATAGAGGACATAATATATAGACTGTAGCATTAGCAGTTACAAGGTCGACAGGAAATATACTGAACAATAAGTGCAGATGCTCTCTGGGGTTAGTAAGGTTTTTTTTTTTCCTCCCCCCCAGAGAGATGATGGTAGTTTTATGGATCCTGCGAGTATGTTCCTCCACTAAAGGACTAATACAGTGGTGGAACACACTCCCATGTTCGTTTGTTTTGTTCGTTTACATGGTCATCTTAAAGAGGAATTAATTAACTTTTATTCTGAATTAAAAACTCCAGTGCAAACACATCTAAATGAGGAAACTATAAATGTTACACACTATTCACATGGATAAGTCATTTTTAGAAGCAAGGTTTTAAGTGGAGTGTCCAAAGCCTTGAACAAATGAATGGCCAAAATGATTCCAATTCACAAAGTTTCCTGACACACTGAAGGCTGAAACTCAATTTAGATCCTGTCAACATGAAAAGACAAGAACAGATGCCATGTGTTACCAGCTGTGACCTGTATCTAACTCTGTTGAGTGTTCTTGTAATACAATGGCTTATTATTTCGAGCCCCCCTGCTCTCTCTCTCTCTCTCTGACACACACACACACATACACATACAATAGGGCAGCCTCAGGCCATCAGATTAGTTGAGATTGACCCCCTCCCCACCCTGAAGCAACTTCCCATTTTCTCTTAACCAATGGAAATGGTGGGTTGGCAGAAACTGTAATGTGAAACCACAGGTTTTGGCTTAACACTTCAAACCTAGGGCACAGTTGGAGGCCAGCAGAAACAACACACGTCGTCTTTCACACACTCTCACTCTCTGAAACGTTCCTGGTTTTCTTATAAACTCATACACATTGTTGTTTACAGACACCATCTGCTGCGTGTACACAGTTATACACAGTCTAATGCAACAAGACTAAGACCAAAACCTCTGAAAGCTTCTCTGGATTTACTTTTGTGGATCGTTCTGTTCACCTAAGGACTCGTAGTTTACACTCGGTCATCACTGGCTGTTGAATCAAATGTTAGTTCCTGTCTGTCCATGAGGTGACGGACGGGGGCCTTATTACTCTGTGGAGGGTGGATGATGCAGTGTGTGCTCTCCTTCCTCTCCCCTCAGCTGAGCTCCGGATCCCCCTGTAGCTGCGAGGTCAGCCCTGAAGGGACAAAGAAGAAGAAGCCCAAGAACCTGTAAGTATAAACCAAAAATGTGTCTTTTTTTGTTCATTTTAATGCAATAACTTACTTATTTCTCAGCATAAAGCATGACATTTTCCTGACTATCAATATACAGTCACTGTGTAGGAAAAAAGAAACACCCCTTAATTAGAAATGTACAAGTTTAATGGGAAATGATGTAAATATAGATGTGAGTGAGAGTCCTTCAGAACAGTCAGCCTTTATAATGCAAATGGGACAACATTTACAAACAGTGACGAGGTAAAAATATTCATGGATATTGGTTAACACGGTCTTTTTAAAGGGGTATTTGTTGATTCCAGCTAAACAAGTATTGCTAATTATTTGGGTGTTAACAGAAAATAACTCCCACTTTATGTCATAGAGATTTTGGCCTGTAGACATGAGGACAGATCTACCTGATTTCCACTCTCCTGCTTAGTTTCAGGTCAATTTGAATTCTGCTTTTTGCTTTGGTCATTGTGTACATTATCTATAATGTAACGTAATCATCTATTGTCCTTTTCGCCTTTGTTGGTTCTAACTGTGCATTATGTGTTGATGTGAAAAGCAATCATTTAACACATCTAATTGATTATTTAATTAACTGGTTAATCATGTGTTTGGTGCCAAATGTGTCCTCCCTCATATGTGTGTGTGTGTGTGTGTGTGTGTTCAGAGTGAAAAGTGTGTTTGTGTCAGATGTGTGTATTGCCGCCTCAGCGATTCATCAGCTGTTGAATGATCCTTCTTCACACTCCTGTTCATCAACATGAAAGCATATTTCACGCCTTCAGGACAGTAAAACCTCTCACACTGGCTGTCCTTAGTTCTGATAACTGCCCATTCTTTTGCTCAAACTGGGCTTGTATGTTGTTTAGTTAACTGGCAGATTAAGTGATTAAGATTCCACAGCATTTTTTTTTCTCCTCAGAATAGAGTTTGCTTATTTTGTTTGTTAGCTGTCGCACATAACTTCAAGTCTGGCTGTAAAATAATACCCACTCAAGAGACTACAGTTCTGGGTTTTGTTGTGGTTTTTTTTTCCCCTTTTAATGTGGTAGTTTGTTATATATGTGAGGGGTGCTGTCATTGTGAAGTGAATGTGTATCATTATAGTCAATAACTAGTCAATTATATTCCCTATTTGTCTTCTTATATCCAAGATATTGCATATAAAAATAATAATAATAATAATAATGGATTACATTTCTATAGTGCTTTTCAAGGCACTCAAAGCGCTTCATATTCTTGATCTATTATTCATTCACTCTCACATTCTCACTCTGGTGGTGGTAAACTACATTTGTAGCCACAGTTGCTCTGGGGCAGACTGACAAAACTTGGCTGCAAATTTGTGCCTACGGTCCCTCCAACCTAGCCTAATAAACTAGCCCGCCTCTATATTTGCCTGAATCATTGGTCTAGTGACGCTCCATAGAAGCAAGTTAACAACAAGAAAGGGTCCTGTTTTTATTGAGTGGACCAGTCTTCTGCAGAGGTGGTCAAAGTACTCACATTCTGTACTTAAGTAGAAGTACAGCTACTGGTGTGATAAAAGTACTCTGGTAAAAGTAGAAGTACTGATTCAACTCAATTACGTAAGTAAAAGTTTTTTTAAAAAAGTACAATTTCACAATTGTAATAAAGTACAAAAGTAAAAAGTGAAACTGCATTTTTTTTTTTGCCATGAATGAAATAATACTCATTATACTAGGAAAAATCTCACAAGTTTCACAATTATCTAAAATAAAGCATTTAAAAGTCAGTTACTGTGTAGATTATGTGTTAGATATGGTCACTTTTTAGATATGGACAGGGAATTTAGGAAAAACGGGAGAGAAAGTTACAATTGAGCTCAAAAAGTCATGAGATTTTTAAATGAGGTTTAAAAAATGCATAATTTTAAGAGAAAAATTCTAAATTAGGAGATAAAATGTTAAAATGATGAGATAAAAAGTCAAAATTCTGAGATAAAAAGTCAAACTTGTGAGATGATAATCATATAACTATAATATATAAAGTCACAGTTCCTCTCCTCCCACTGGTGACTTATTTTTCGTACTCTCACATATGTTTAGTTTGAAAAAGTCTGTTCTGAGAATGTAAAGAGTATAAAGTACAGACATTTATGCAAAAATGTAGGGAGTAAAAGTAAAAAGTAAAGTACAGACACCTGAAAAATCTACTTAAGTACAGTAACAAAGTACTTTTACTTAGTTACTTTTCCACCTATGGTCTTCTGTACAGTTCATATTATTTAGCTAATCCTAAACCCTAACCCTAACCAAACCCTTGTATGTACATTGTTTGTTTCCATCTTATCCTCAACATCCTTTCTTGGACTGAAGTTATTTATGAGCCTGTTGTCATTCCCATAGCTGTTTTCATTTCTGGTATTTTTATGCCATTTCCTGCAGCCATTTCAGTGATATGGTCTAAAATTACACATATAAACATCTCAACACAATATGGTATTACATAACCCAGGGGAAAACAGATGCAATATTCTGCCATCATAGATTGGAATCTCAGGTTTTGCTCTATAACTTAGCGTAAACAAAATTAAATTACATCTCCTGGTGGTGGTGAAGACTAATACTATACAGTCTGTACATGGATGAGATGTATTTATTGCTTTAAGGATTTTGTCTCATGACTTAAGTGTGAGTGAGTTGTGCAGTACCTATACAGTAAATTAAAATATTTATTTGATGCACATTTTATTTATTTCATTTGAACTTGATAATAAATGATAGAAGTTATGAATCAGGTCAATTATGTACTTGGATAATTATAGTCATATATTATCTTTTTTCTATTATACTCTTCTCTCTTTTCTGTTGCGCTTATGATCCCTTTCATTTTTAGATCCTGATGAAACCAATTTTTCTTTTGTAAATCAGTCATCTTTTCTATCTTTTACTATATCTCCAATTATTTTCCTTCTTTTGGTTTGATTAAAATTATTCAAATAGGTGGGAAAAAATTGTAAAAATGTGAAAAAGGCATGAGTCCTGCAGTGGTTAGCACTCACAGCAAGAAGGTCCCTGGTTTGATTCCCACACCAGACCTTTCTGTGTGGAGTTTGCATCTATTCTCCAGGTACTCCAGTTTCCTCCCACCATTAAAACACATGCACTGATAGGTTAACTGGTTAATCTAAATTACCCATAGGTGTGAATGTGAGAGTGTTTGTCTATATATGTTCAGCCCTGAGATGAACTGGAGACTCATACAGGGTGTACCCCGCCTTCACCCACTGTAGCTGGATTAGGCCCCCAGTGACCCCCATGACCCTAGTGAGGATAAAGCGGGTTCAGATGACGACACGGGTTCTTTCTGTTTTGTCTTGTGTCTATGTTTAGCCTTTTTGTCGACCACACTGTTGTTAAATCCAGCTGATCTTGGTGAATTCCTTTTACCATGCAGTGTTTTAGGTGCTTTGTTGATATTGGGAAGTGTTTTATAAGAAAGAAAGAAACCTACTCACATATGTACTCCTTAAAGTATATGCCATTTTTGGGCAGGAAAGGCTTTTTACACATGACATTGATTAGGCACTGAGACCCCTCTGTAGGGGACAAAAGTTTCATAGTTTTACTTCAAAACTATGTCTATTGTAAATGACGTCCCATTAAAAAATTTATTCTGAATAGATACAAATAATTTTTTAAAAATGTACTTCAAAAAAATTGTGTTGTTGTTTCCAAAAAAAATAATTTCATCTCATCATCTGAACCCGCTTTATTCTCACTAGGGTCATGGGGGTCTGTGGGGCCTAATCCAGCTACAATGTATGAGTCTCCAGTTCATCTCAGGGCTGAACATATATAGACAAACAATCACTCTCACATTTACACCTATGGGTAATTTAGATTAACCAGTTAACATATCAGTGCATGTGTTTTAATGGTGGGAGGAAACTGGAGTACCTGGAGAATAGATGCAAACTCCACACAGAAAGGTCTGGTGTGGGAATATTAAAATAATAATTTAATGTAAAAAAAGGTCAACCTTTCTTTCTTGGGTGTCAGGAAGCTAAAACCTCAAAACATATTGATTAGGGTTACGAAAAGGTTGGGCTGAAATACACAACCGATCAAAAGTTTGGACTCACCTTCTGTTTAAAATGGCATGAGTTGGACCACAGACGGCTAACAAGTGTTTAGTATCACTAGGAACTACTACAAAACTGTTGGAAAACATTTCAGGTGACTACCTCATGAAGATCCTTGAGAGAGAAAGAGAATGTCAAGAATGTAGAAAACACTGATAAAAGCAAAATGGGCCTATTTTGAAGAATGTAAAATATAAAAACATCCTTTGAGGTATGTCACACTTTTTTTAACAACATAATTCAATGTGATAATTCATAGTTTTGAGTCATGAAAATAAAGAAAAGCCAAGTGAGTCTAATTTTTTCACTGGTAGTGTACAAAGCATCTGACTTTTACTAAGAAGGCAAATAACAGGTACTAATGTATTTGCAAAGAAGAAAAGTGAAAAAAGGATGACCCCATATTAGGAGGGGACCCAGGACAAAATATTTAAATATATATACATATATATATATATATATATATATATATATATATATATATATATATATATATATATATATATTTATTATTAGTAGTATTTTTTGCACTAATATAAAGCGTCTTTGAGTGTCCAGAAAAGTGCTATACAACTAAAATGTATTATTATTATTATTATTATTATTATTATTATTATTATTATTATTATTATTATTATTATTATTATTATTATTATTATTATTATTATTATTATTATTATTATTATTATCCATACATACATACATAAATACAAAACATAGATAAGTACATTAATACATTCATGGATACATACTTGTAAATATCAACAGGAAATTATTATTTTAATTCTTTGTAAACATGTGGAAGGAGTTGGCAGCTTTTAGACGAGGGTCCAGCTTGTTCCAAATCTGTGGACCATGACACACCACACTGAGGCTAGTAGATGCAAGTCTTCTTTTTTTTTTTTTTAACCAATGATAATATGTTTATTTCTTGTGCCGTGTGCATGTGACCTGGGTGTGACTGGAATAAGCTCTGAGAGTTTTATATTTAACTTGTTGATTACTCTGTATATAGTACATGTGTTATGATAGATGTTGAATTCAGGAAGCTTCAGTAGTTTGTAGCGTATGAAGAATGGATTAGTGCATTGAAGTCAAACCAGGACATGATGCGTATGATTTTCTTTTGTAGGACTAATAGTTTTTAGTGATTTGCTCACGCTAAAAATGTGCTATTGATTTACATGTCACTGGTGATCAACTAAGATTAGCTGCTCAAATGACAACTGGGATACACCAGTACACATGGAAATGAAGTTGTTCTTTTTCACACAGATGTATTTGTCTGTTTTTTTTATCAGTGCTGAGGGCTGTTATTACTGAAATAAGTAATTTGTCTATTTGTGGCTATGTTTGGTGAATTACATTTTTAAACCCATGGGCATGACTGATAACCCTCTGAATAAGTGCTTGTATAGCGTGTGTGTGTGTGTGTGTGTGTGTGTGTGTGTGTGTATGTGTGTGTGTGTATGTGTGTGTGTGCACTTGTATTCGTATCTTTATTGGGACATTGACCTGTTGGTAAACACATGTTCAAACCTTCAGTACTTCACACAGATTTATATTTTACAAGTGGGGATCTACATTTATTTTTAACCCTTGTGGTGACCTGAATTTTGGTTTGTAAACTTTTTAAAATCATTTTTTCCTTTGCTAAGGAGGTATGAAATTTGCGCCCGTTTGTCTGTCTGTTTGTCTGTCAGCAGGATTACGCAAAAAGTTCTGAACGGATTTTGATGAAACTTTCAGGAATGATAGATAATGGGTCAAGGAAGAACCCATTAGATTTTGAGCAATGAAGGTCAAAGGTCAAAGTCACACTAAAGGTCAATATCTAAAACACATTAGTGGTAAGTGGTCTCCGGTTTCAGACAAGATAGAATCTTGCTTTTTTTTTCATTCCCATCGTCTCACCTTCAGACATCAGATGGGTCAACACCTGTGGCTCCATCACGTCATATGACGTCATATCAAGCCTTGGCGTAGGTCTGCTGTCTGTGACTGCCTTCTTTATTTTACTTTTGTATTATTCATTTTTTATTATTTTATTCAACCTACTCTTTTTAGGTTTAATTGTTAAAAAATGTAAAAAAAAATGTTTTTATTTATTTATTTAAAATTTTATTTGTATTTATTTCATTTATATTGAAAAAAAAAAACATTTTAAATCTTGTCTCATCTTGTCTCGTCGTCTTCCGCTTTATCCGGGTCCGGGTCGCGGAGGCAGCAACCTCAGCAAAGAAGCCCAGACTTCCCTCACCCCAGCCACCTCAGTCAGCTTCTCCAGGGGAATCCCGAGGTGTTCCCAGGCCAGCCGAGAGACATAATCCCTCCAGCGTGTCCTGGGTCGACCTCGAGGTCTCCTCCCAGATGGAAAAGCCTGGAACACCTCCCCAGGGAGGCGTCCAGGCGGCATCCTCACGAGATACCCGAGCCACCTCAACTGGCTCCTCTGGACATGGAGGAGCAGCGGCTCTACTCCGAGCCCCTCCCAGATGTCTGAGCTTCTCACCCTATCTCTAAGGCTGAGCCCGGCCACCCTGCGAAGGAAACTCATTTCAGCCGCTTGTACCCGTGACCTCATTCTTTCGGTCATGACCCAAAGCTCATGACCATAGGTGAGGGTCGGAATGTAGATGGACCAGTACGGGAGGGACGGCAGAAGGGTTTTCTTTTTTTGGGGGGGAGGGGAAAATATGTTTTCACTCACTAACCAATGGCTGCTTTACCTACAAGTGATGATTATGAAGTTGGTCCCCATGAGACATGGAAACGTGTGTGTGTGTGTGTGTGTGTGTGTGTGTGTTAGAAGTCTGGTCCTGGTTTAATAGTGATGTTCCACAGGTAGGACTTTTGGTGGGGGGGGGCCCATAAAGTGGGAGGCCATATGCCACATGCAGAACAGATTCATTATATGTTTCCTTTTGTTGTCCCTCTACCACTTCCTCGCCACAACAATAGCAGCCAGTTTTGTGTGTATCTAACATTTAACACCTACCTTTCAGAAAGATGTAAAATCAATCCCACAATCAATTTCATGTTTGGTAAATCACATTGTGTGGACTAAAATAAACATTTGCATCACCTCCTCCCGGTAATGTTGCATATTTCTAGGAGACATGTCCATAATGGCATATTAATCAACAGAGACACGCTAAATCAGTTGCAAAAGCTATTTTGCCCACATGACAGGCGTAACCCTCAGTGCACCCTATTAGGAAATATGCCACAACATTTTTTTACATGTGCAGTGACATTTTTACACACACAGACCTTTAGTCAATGAGGTCCAAAGAGAGGAAACCTAACTATAAATAACCAACAAACATTGAGTTCTGTGATTATATGGATATATGGAGAGGAAGTTTGGATTAATAAAAAAAAAATAATAATAATTCTTTTCATTACTGATATGTCGTCTAAGTTTGATTCCTTATTGATGTTCTTATTGATTCTAATGGTGAATATAGTACAAATAACTTTGATTGCATGAACTCTTTAATGTCAATTATGTGTTAAAATGTTGCATTGTATTGGAACAAACCTCATAAATAGTTTTATAGGCGTATTTAAAGGAGTGTGACATCTGTTTGCTGCAGCTTCTGAGCCTGGTTGTCATTTAAATGTAATTCCAGGACATGGAAAATATTCATATACAATAGTAAAACAATGAGAGATGGCGAAATTCATAACAAAAATCTTGGCAGATCACTGAGCCTCATTAACCGGTTGAAGTCGGTTACCGAGAAAAGAAAAGACTTTCTTTGTCGGCTCACACACACACACACACACACACACACTCATAGCGATTTACACACCACAGCACTTCAGTCACTTTACTTTTTAAACACGAGTCACACTGTGAGGTCGAGCGATGTTATGTTAAAAGCTCATTTTATACCTTCACACACAGAGAAAACATTCAATGTTACAGTAAATTCTGCTGCTAAATATCGAGGAAAAAAATAAACCTTAGCGATGTCCACCAGCCTGCGTCAGTTCTGCACAAACTCCTTTTGCCGTAGCCCACCCGTCGTGTCATTTTAAGTCGGCCTGTCAGATGGATAACACAACTCATCCACCGTGCTTTTGGGTTTCATGGTGACAACTTACTGTCCGTGTCTCTACCTGTTAACTCTAGAAGTTCTATTACCTCATGTGTTTCGTTTTTCGGTTTGAGCAAACGTTCTAAACTGGTGCGAAATGGTCATAGCACAAAGATTAACTGAGTTTTCTGTCTTGTGTTGCTAAGGCTCAAATTCATCATTTTTAAAGATATGCAATGATGCAGTGGAATGACTGATGGAGGCTGTTTGTTTTCTTTTAAACCAACAATAGAAAATTATAACCAGACAATGTTGATGCGGTCAATGGTCATTAGTTAACATCCCTAGTATTGACACAACCTGCAAGAGTCTGTGACAGAAGATGTCTTGCTATGCAAAAAAATGCATAAAATCCAAGTAAAATGTCTCCTGAACCGACCATAAGTGTTTCAAATCATGCCTTTTAGGAAGGACAATAACTGACTCTGACAGTAATTAAGTCTAAAACAAAGAAAAATCGGCTCAAAACACGGATTTCCTTCGCGCTCACGTTAGGTATTTCCCCGTCATGTTTGGTACCGTTGGAAAGATGGGGATTCCCTCTAGACAAACCTTAAATATAAATCTATGTAATTGTAGATTTGAACCAATGGGAGGCCTCAGAACAAAGCCTTCTTGAGTAAACAAAATCCCTTGTTGCTCGGGCAATGTTGAAAAACAGCTTCTCATTGGTTGAATTAGTGTCACGCATGCGTTTTTAATAAACTTTCAGATAAATATAAAATCTTAATTTATGTGTGTTTTTGTGCTGGAGGGTCACATATAAGACTTACATTGTACTGTATCGTATACTCTAGTTTTGCCTTTTTATGTTTCACTAAATTAATAAGCATCACTGTTGGGTTTTTTTTCCACTGTGGTGTGAATACGCTGCTTGTATATAAATGCTCATTTTATGTCTATTCTTTTTCAGTCTCTCTCTTGGCTGCTACTAAGTACTTGGCTACAGCACAGCAAATTCAATTGTTTCCTCTTTATTCATGCATCATTTACAACTACAAAGACACCCGTCTGGTCCTTGACTTCCCAAGCATTTAATTCTCACTTCTCTGTTTTACACATTGTTCACTTCCTACATATCTTCCTCTCTTTTCTTTCTCTTAGGTTTTTTTTTTTTTTTTTTTTTTTTAACACAATTGTTCACCACGTGTCTCATTTTCTGGATCGAGCACAGCTGTTTTCCTGGGATTGTCCACATTATATCTGCCCTCTGCTGCTATGTGTTCGCCTTTGGCTTTAGTTCGTCCAGGTGTTTTACTTCCCTAAGCAGTGAAGCCAACTCTACTCACATTTTCCCATCCGCTAAAACCATAGACCAACAACACATTTAAATCTAATATGCACAGAAATATGAGCGTATTACAGATGTATTTATTTTTTTACCCAAAGGGAGAAAAATAAGAGGGCAACACTTTTTCTGCATATTTTACTGACTGTGTCATCCCCCACAGAGCCAAGGCATGTAATTAGTATAAGCTGGCAGCATTGAAGATTTATAAGGAAGGCCCCATTTGGGAGTCATGAATGTTGGCCAAGGAGAATGTTGGTCATGTACTTAGACACAATATCCACTGACCTTGTTGTGGTTTGAAGCAGCTGAGACTAATGTAGTGTATGTCAATGTAAACGACAATTGTTAATACACATATATTATAAGTTACATATATGAATAAACTATACACTACAGAGTTCAGTGGCTGCTGATGTGAAATATTATCATGATTAAATATCATAGGGTAAATACCAAATCAATATTTACAGCAAGAAGGTCCCTGGTTCTATTCCTACACCAGACCTTTCTATGTGGAGTTTGCATCTATTCTCCAGGTACTCTGGTTTCCTCCCATCATCCAAACACATGCACTGATAGGTTAACTGGTTAATGTAAATTACCCATAGGTGTGAATGTGACAGTGATTGTTTGTCTATATATGTTCAGCCCTGAGATGAACTGGAGACTCATACAGGGTGTACCCCACCTTCACCCATTGTAGCTGGATTAGACCCCCAGTGACCCCTGTGACCCTAGTGAGGATAAAGCAGGTTCAGATGACTGAGACTGTTATTTACAGACCAGGCTGGAGCTGATCCCACTTATTAACAGGCCTGAATAGCTACATTTACATGATGTTTTTTAAATTCTGAATTATTTATTCAGAATAAAATCATTCCGAATTAAAGTTTTTTTCTTTCATGTTCACATGGACATGTTAATTCCAAATCAAGGTTTCCATGGAAGTGGTTGTATTCTGCTCTAGTTCATTCTGCTTTTAGAGCTGGAGGTACAGAGGGTTCTAGATTTAAAAGTCATTAAAAAATGTTATACTGTGTGAAAATGAAAAAAAAAAAAGAAAATTAATGAATAAATGAATGGATTCAGTTCAGTTTATTTTGCAAATCCTTTAAAAATACAAATACAATTTACAATTAACAGTAGACATGGTCTTGTAAAAAAGGATAATTCCAGGAGCTTTTATAGCTTATAATCAGGGGTCCAGAAACACAAAAAAAACAATATAGTATATATCATGACAACAACAATTCCCATTTCTAACCTATCATCTAACCTAATGTTAACTCTAAGGTGATGTCACACAAAAGTCTATGGTTCGACTCAAACAATGACACAAATATCAAATGAATATTTGATATAGAATGAATATTTAATATATGAAATGAATGAATGAAAAATAAACTCAGGTAATTAACAAACTAATACTAGTCATTACTTTAGTTATTACTTCATGGCAATAATATCTATCTATCTATCTATCTATCTATCTATCTATCTATCTATCTATCTATCTATCTATCTATCTATCTATCTATCTATCTATCTATCTATCTATCTATCTATCTATCTATCTATCTATCTATCTATCTATCTATCTATCTATCTATCTATCTGTCTGTCTGTCTGTCTGTCTGTCTGTCTGTCTGTCTGTCTGTCTGTCTGTCTGTCTGTCTGTCTGTCTGTCTGTCTGTCTGTCTATCCACTGCAGTCACCACTTAATGTATCAAAGGGTTCATAAATATCTACATAACAAAATTAAATCTATAAAAACACCTGATATTCACTGAAAACTAAATTACACAGAATACAAATGGTGATAAATTGCTTTAGAAATGGATCTGCAGCAGACGTAGCATTGGATTTGTATGGGTTATACTACAATAAAAGCATTGTTCTACATATTATATTCCATTCCACCAGTGACATTCTCCGAAATTCCACTAGATTTTTCTCCCGGACCTTTTAAGTCTGTTAGTTTATTAAATAAAAACTGTCATCTCCACATTCACCATAATTACCCCATAAATTTTCAACCTGTCCAGACCCCAGTGGAAGGAATCTTCCTTCTCTAAACACGCTGCAATGATTGGGTGAGTCCAGGGTCCGCCTTTTCCAGACCCCCCAGGACTATATAATGCTGCCCTAGAGCCTCTCAGGGGTTAGAGGAATGTGATTGTCAAACAAACCCGTGGGCCCTGAACACCAACTCTGCTTACATGCCGTCACAAATCCATGCAGACCCAGTGAATGCGTACATCAACCTGCACCTATGTTCCACACTATGGTTGATTTGTCTGAGAAGTACCTGGAAAGGTAAGGGGGGGGCGAGAGAGAGAGAGAGAGAGAGAGAGAGAGAGAGAGAGAGACAGTGGACATTACCTGTATGTTTGTTTGAGTTTTGGCTGCACTTTGATTTTTGGCCCAAAAAAAAAAAAGTCAACAGGAACACACACACACACACACACACACAAACACACACACACACACACACACACACACAAACACACACACACACATGCGTTGGTGGGGGCTGTTTTCCATCCTGCAGGAGCTGTTGTTAACAAGCTTTTAGGAAATGATCTGACCTCTACGTGGATCTCATTTGGTCGTAGCAATGAGGGAGAATCCCTTATGAGCCTGAAGGGTCACAAACTATTTCGGAGGAAGTATCTTTTCACTCTTAACTGGAGGCTGTCTCTTTTTTTTTTTTATTACGTGCAGCCTGGATTTCAGGAATAGGACTCACTCATGTGGTCTTTGTGGCTAGGAAGGTGAGTTTGTTCAGAAATAGAGCTCTTTTTTTTTTTTTTTTTTTTTTTTGTCTTGATTAAGGAACACTGCATGTGACGTGTGTTATATTTATAGTCCAAATTTGGGACAATTCCCTTTTTCACAGTTCTTCTAGGAATAATGTAGATTGACTTGCTTCTCTTGAAGTGCTGTTGGGATGTTGCAGAGGCCTACGTCTTGTTTGTTTGATCTACACGACAGTACAAGACAAACTGAAGTAAACTAATGTGTTCCAGTTTATTCTTGGACAAACATTAAGTTACGTGTGTTTTGACACACACAATTTTCTAAATGGTCAAATGAAAATATGTTGTGATGTCGTTTTTCTTCTTCAGGTTTTTACATCTATTATAGAAAACAAAAAGATAGATGATGTGATGCTGTGGATTTGCCTTGTATGGTACATTGTGATCTGCCGTATGTCTGTATGTGTCTGTCTGTCTGTATCTGTCTGTATGTATATATGTCTACAACCCCCCACCCCCACCCCCCCACCCCCCCACCCCCCCACCCCCATGTGCTCTCAGAAGCCTTTCCCTGAGAGTACAGCCTACTTTTCTGAACACCAGGAATAGCCGTGGAGGTTCTATTAATGCGTTTAATATGAGCCAAGCAAAGTGGGAATAAAGAAATAAAGAGTACGGAAACCTGCGGATAATTTTGGAACTGAAGACCTCTCACTCCTCCACTCGAGTGCGTCCGCCTTTTGGTCCTGCGCAGACACAAAGGAAACGTCATTTGTGTTGTGCCCTTCCTGCTCACATGTGCAGGCTCTAAATAGTTAGCTTGAGAGGAAGTGGAGCGCGATTTTCTGAGAGGTCTAGCATGTTACATCAAAAAAGATCCTAATTTGATAATCCTCGACTGAGCATGTGTCAAGCTGAGAATAGGGGTCAATGGGTGCAATACTGTACATGAGGAGTGTGCTGAATGTTAAGTAGTTACTAAGCATTGAAGTGTGATAAGCACTTTTTAATGCAAGGATTGCATAGTTATTATTATTATTATTGTTGGATTTTTTAATTTTTTTATTGACAAATGGTTGAATTTATTAATTTAGTAGTCAACAGGTTGTTAGTGACATCATGTACTTTTGTTTAGGGAATGTTGTAATAAATGTCCAAAATGTAATAACTTTTTCATTTCATTTTGTAATAAACTGTCAAAGTAATACATTTGATTTGAATGATTTATTTCGAACATGTGCAAAGTGCAACAATAATCAATACAACAACAATAATAATAATAATAATAATAATAATACTACGCAATGACATGTCCGAAAAGGAGTAGGATGAAGCATAAGCTTATTTATTTGGAATAAATAATAATAATAATTGTATAATAATGTCATTTATAATAATAAATAATTTGTAATACATTTTGCCACATTATGTAATAAGTTATTCCATTTTACAGCAGCAGGTGCTTTGGTGGTGTGGCATTAAAACTCAAGGAGCTTTTTGGGAAACATTCCAAGTGCTTTATGCTTTGGCTGGTAATTAAACACATTAGACATGGACAATTATATTTTTGAAGTAGATATTTTGTTGTTTGTGGTTAACCTTTAGAGGCAATTTCATATTTGTTTAAAATTAATCTTAGTGGCTAAATTATCTGGTCACAGCATCTCCGTAAACAAGCAGAAGACACTTACGTTGTTTAACCTCTTTTGCCCCAAGGGGGTTTTCTGGCAAATTCAGCCTAAAATGCATGCCCAAATTAAAGTAAAATACAATTGACAAACAAACTTGCTTTAGAATTGTTATTACATAATATATTTTCTAGAGAATAAAAAAGTTGCAAGTGCATTTGGGTGGCTGTGGCTCAGCTGGTAGAGCAGGTCATCCGATGATCGAAGGGTTGGCGGTTCACATCCCGGCTCTGGCTGTCCACATGTCGAAGTGTCCTTGGGCAAGACACTGAACCCTAAGTTGCTCCCAGTAGGGTCAGGCAGCGCCGGTGTCTTGGCAGCAGCCGTCTACTGGTGTATGAGTGTGTGTGTGAATGGGTTTCTGTGAAGCGCTTTGTGACCCATGTCTGTGAAAAGCGCTATACAAATAAAGATTACTTACTTACATTTTGTAATAATCTTCTCAAAATGTAATAACTTATTACATAATGCGGCAAAATTTATTACAAAATGCAGCAGTTTATTACAAAATGAAATGAAAAAGTGATTACACCGTTATTCCAAGTGGTTTATGGTTTGGCTGGTAATTAGACATATTAGACATGAACAATTTGTAATTACAGGTTTATTTTGGAAATACAAATGCGGCAAAATTGATTAAAAAATGCAGCTTTATTACAAAATGAAATCAAAAAGTTATTATATTTTAGACGTTTATTACAAAATGCAACTCAACAACAATGCTTAAGTATTTGCCTGTTAGTTTGACAACCTTTGTTCGACACTGTAAACAGTTTTTGCTGCTTGCATGTTATTACCACCTGAACAACATCGCTAGAATCAAGGGTTTTCTGTCCAAACCAGACATTAGTTTTTATAAAATACATTCTAAAAAAAGAAGAAGAAGGACATATCTAAAACATACAGGACACTGGGCCACGTGGACCAGATTTGAGAACCAGTGTTTTGTGTAAATGTCACACCTCACCTCCACTACATGACATGCTTTGCAGGAGTACTGGCATATACAAAAACCCAGTCTTGTTTTCAAGAATAGATGTGGTGCTGTATATTAGTGTAATAAGCAGGAACATAAATCATTAGCTTGTGTAAAAGCTTCACATCTTTCCAGTGTTGACACCAGCTATTAGTAAAAGAAAGCTTTGTAAGCACTTTCTGGTCCTGCTGCAGAGTTGAACATGGAGTATTTATTGTTTCTCTTTGCAATTTCCAGTAACACCCACATGGTGGCAGAGTACAAACATCCATTTTCTTTTAAAGTGAATGAAGTCCTGACATTATTGTCAGATCGGCCCCATGCAGGCTTAGTGCTTAAAGTTGCCTAACAGCAACTCATAAATAATCAAACCTCTGTTGTAAGGCCAAGGAAACATTTTCCAATCTTTATATAAAAAAACACATTTCTTCTCCTCCCAGCATGCACTGGCAAGACAGAGGCTCCCTTCGAGTCGACACATGCATGGGTAGAGACCTAATTGCCTTGAGTACAGGCAAAAAATAGCACAATCTAATAAATCCCACCCTGATGTTATGAGTTTATTTAACAGTGAGAGAGATTTTATTTGTGTAATAATGTCCTTCAGACTGACAAGTGTAAGCTGTTCACAAGGGTTAGTGAACTGAAGCACCCTGTAGGTTTTAGAAGGAAAAAAGAGGTTTACATCTTTGTTCAGAAGTTTCACATCTGGTTTGAGCTCGATTTCATACAGGACTTTTTTTTTGTTTTTTTTACAACAGTGGATGAGTTATGTCTTGGTGACGTTGTTGGATGTTTGATGTTTGATGTTTCTATGGCGAAGGAGGATACACTGCATTGTGTCCATATAAATGTGTGTTTTTATACTATATGTATTGTATATTTAAAGTTTTAAGTTTGTTTGCCTTGAACACTTTAATCCCTGATGAGTTTGAATGGATGGTTTAGTTTAAAAATTTGGAATAATTCAAGTTTTTTTGTGTTATTTTACTGAGAATTGTGTTCATGGAACTGATGTACATGTGTCAAAAAGCAACTGATTTAGAAAAAGAAAAAAACTAAAACTACTGGAACCAAATTACAACACTAGTAGTCATTTATTCCTTTTTTTAAATTATTTTTTTGTTGTTGCATTTTTTCATGTTATTCATTATTTTGTGATTATTTATTATAGTTTCAGTTGATGTTGTTGCTTATATTTATTAATTTTTTCCATGTTGTATTTATTTTAGTATTTTTCTTCCATTGTGTTCTATTAGTGTCGTGTCATGTTACATATCATTTTGTTAGTTTAATATTAATTTTTGTTCATTTTACTGATCACTTTGGCAGTTTTTGTTCGTTTTGTTGCTTATTTTAGCTTATTTAAAAGTTTTTTACTGTAGAATTACTTCAGTCTTAGGAGTTAAAGGGTTGTGATTAATTAGTTTCTTGCATTTTTACCTGCATTTATTTCATGATAAATAAATGTAAAAAAAATTTCGTTTTCACCTTCAAAGTCACTCACTCTGTAGTTCATTTCTAATATGTTGACTCTTATAAATGCTTTCAAACAAACGCCTTTAGCTGTTCTGAGTCACCTGAAGTAATGTTCACAGCTCTAAAGCCAAATCAATGCACGTACAAAGACGCACTCATCCTGATGTAAGGGACCTATTCAGCCACTCGTCCCTGCAGCCCAGGCACTGGTGTCGTATCATAACCGTATATTACTCCTTTTCCTATGCTACAGCAGTTGGAAAAACTCACATCAGACAGCTGAGTGTGTTCTCTGTTCACCTCAGTAACCATACAGCATGACCACTGCACATTTACACATGCATAAATGAGCTTCTCACACACACACACACACACACACACACACACACACACACACACTGGTGTAGTCTGAGAGTTTTAAGGTTCTTTGAAAATCATGTGTGGCCGTTCATTCGTTTATTAATTTATTCATTCATTACCACTTTAGCAGAGGTGGTTAAAGTACTGATGTTCCGTACTTAAGTAGAAGTACAGCTACGGGTCTTAAAAAATACTCTGGTAAAAGTAGTAGTACTGGTTCAACTCCTTTACTGAAGTAAAAGTAAAAAAGTACAACTTCTGTATTGTAATAAAGTAAAAAAGTAAAACTGCTTTTTTTTTCTCCTTTTGCTATGGTTGATATAATACTTATTTAACCAGGATAAAATGGAAAAAAATTCAAAAATATCCAAAAATGAAACTTTAAAAGTGAGTTACTGTATATGATGTGTTGTACTCAGTTTAGTAGATATGGACAGGACAGTTGATTTTTAAAAAAGCCTAATTATGAGATAAAACAATCAAAATTATGAGAGAAAACTCAAAATTCTAAGATAAAAAGTCAACATTATGAGATTATAAAGTCAAGGTTCAGTGTCTTTGCTCAAGGACACTTGGACATCCAGAGCCGGGACTCGAACCAATGACCCTTAAGTCATTGGACGACCCACTCTACCCTAACACCCCCACTTCTCCAACCAGATGATTTCATACCCTCCACTTTTTCCTGAGTTTATATATTGTATCGTTACTGGATCCAGGAAACAGACACAGAGTTGGTCTCACCTACTTTTTATTTCAGGATAAACAGTTACTGTCGTCACAATCACACCAAACAAACATAAAAAACATTTCGGGGCTGTTACAATATCTATGGTTTAAACTGTTTACCCGCCCGGGTGACACAACAATATATATAAATGAAGTGCACCTCAGTTCGCCGGTAGTGTAAACAGCTCTTCTTCGTGGTGTTAACAGTCATCAACCAGTAAGTAATGAGAAATGTTACTGTTGTTAAACTAAGTTAACTAAACTATGTCTTGTTCTGTGGTTCTCATGGACATGGACAAAACATTTTTGTACGAAAAAATAGGTACAGTGTCTGTAAAATCAGTGTCAGATTTTTAAAATCCTTATCTCATAATTTTGACCTTTTTATCTAATAATTTTCGACTTTTTAATCACACAATTTTTACTTTTTTTCTCATAATTTTGACTTATGAATTGAATAAATTTTTAATTGAGGAAAAACAAATTTTTGTTATTATTTTCAGTCATATATTACTTTTTTAATATAAAAAATGTAATCATTAATGGATAATTTTTGGTTAATTTTCTGATGATAGACTCATGTTCCACAACCTAGAACACCCCCACATTTTAAATGACTGTGACACCCTTGACTATTTCTGAAACTCAGTATTCACAACGTAATAATATATTGAATTATTCTGAACGTTCAGGTTTACAGTGTGTGGATTTCTTCTCCTATAATTATCCAGTCAAACATTATTAGACATTCATTACTCAGCCATTTCCTCGTCGTTGCCTTTTTTTTTTCTTTTGCTACTTCTATCTGGTTTGTTCAGCTCATCCGGAACATTTCCTAAATATGTAACACTGCAGACTTTAACACACAAACACACTTATTTCCTCTGTGCATGTGCATGGAAATAAGCACCTATAATTGGAAGCTCTGTTTCTTAATATGGGGTGTACATGCTCTCCTGAGGGTGCTGGTTGGCAGTGTTGGGACATCATACAGTGATTAGGCCACACCACCCCACTGCATTATTAGCAGGTCAGTCAATCCACAGTGGAAATCAAAAGCAGATACTCCGGAAATGGGTGTTGAGTGAGGTCACATCCCATTGAGACGGCACATGATCCAGGTTGGGAAAAGCCAGGACATGTATCATGGGATTATGGGAATGTGCAGCATCGGTAGAAAGAAACGCAGGTGGTTTGAGAGCTGGTGTATTACCTGGAGCATGTGCAGGACGTTTTGTTTTTTTTGGGTTTTTTTTTTTGGGTGGGCAGTCAGGGCAGCTTTGGGGTGTCAGTGCAGGGGAGTTGAGGAGGTCATTGTGCCTCGTTGCCTCTCAGCGTCCCCTCCAGACACATGGAGGATGGTGTGATGAAACAGAGCAGTGAGGATTGAGTCTCTCTCCTCCTTCTCGGCTACATTCACTCAGTCCCTGCTAAGGAATCTGCCAGGGACACATCTACACCTAAGACGGCTAGAGAAAGATTAGACTGACACAAAGGGGAAGGAGCTGGACTTCCACCATTTGCAACGACCTGCCCTCGACCACACCAAAAACACCTGGCTGAAGACGAAAATGTACAAAACACAGCATTTACTTTTGATCTTTTCTGGCATTCAGTTGGATTTACAGAACTGAAAAACATGGATTTGGATTGTTTTGATTGTGGACTTTGGAACCGGACACTCAACAGTTTCCTTCCATCTCTCCTTTTCTTTCTTCCTCTCTCACCTCCTTCCTCTGTCTCCTTCTCTCTCAGGGCCAAAGACATGAAGAATCGGCTGGCTTTCCTGCGGAGGAGGAATGAATCCCCAGGAAGTAACCCAGCCGGCAAATTAGACAAGTCTATGAAGTCAGTCAAGTAAGTGGCTACTTCCTGGCAGCGTGTCCGTGTGGGCATGTTTTCTGGGTTTAACCACAACTGGTGACGACTCGGTCTAAAACAGACAGACGTGGGCAGCGGCAAGACTGAAACTGGTCTCGTGGTGATGATAGAATAAACTATGTGTGAGTGAAACCAGGCGTGTCACAGGAAGGAAGACACAACAATCTAGGTTTCATTAGAACAAAACCAAATGATTAATTCCCAAATCAGTAGATTAGATTAGATTAAATTACATTAGATTAAATTACATTACATTAGATTTCAGTTCAATTTATTTCGAGCACACAAAATCATCAATACGTCAATCAACATAGTAAAAAAATATATATATATATTAAAAAATTATGTACTTGAAAAGGAGTGGGAAGAAGTAAATTTATAGATTAGATTAAATTACATTAGATTTCAGTTCAGTTCAATTTATTTCGAGCACACAAAATCATCAATATGTCAATCAACAGTAAAAAAAAAAAAAATATATATATATATATATATATATATATATATATATATATATATATATATATATATGATGTACTTGAAAAGGAGTGGGAAGAAGTAAATTATTAGATTAGATTACATTAGATTTCAGTTCAATTTATTTAAAGCACACAAAATCATCAATACATCAATCAACATGGTAAAAACTATATATATTAAAAAATGATGTACTTGAAAAGGAGTGGGAAGAAGTAAATTTATAGATTAGATTAGATTCCATTAGATTAGATGACTTTATTAGTACCCAGTGGTAGATTTGGGTGATTTAGGAGGAAACGTTTCATTGTACAGTGTATCATAACAAATAAAGTACTTTACTTTACTTTATTTACTTATTTTGATTTGCAGTCAAGTGAACTCTGCTCGTACAAAACATATTAAACATTTGTTTGTTTGTTTGAGTTTATTTGAGCAGATTACATATGTTGTAACAGTACAAGTTATAGTGATTATATAATGACATCTCAAAATGAGTAGGCTGAAGCAGAGTTGCTTATTTTTGCCTACCCCCATTCCATAGTCACAACCCATACATTCATACTTAAACAAAAAATATATTAACGGAAAAATAAATAACTTGGTTGAAATGCATGGTTCCTTGATCTGATTGATTCATTGCTCTCATCTGTCTACATTTTAAATAATTAACAAGAGTGTATGCTTTAAGTTACACAAACTTCCCACTCTGAAAATCATCACAATGAGCATATGTTTTTTGGTTCTCTATAATTATATATTATTTATCTGTTTGTTTGTTATTTAGTTCATTTAGGACACACAGCAAACAAGCATTTCACACCGAACATACTGTAAATACAATGTGCATCTTATTAAAGAAACAAAAACATGGTGACAGACATAGAAGATTATGTTAAAATACAAATTAAAACAATTGTGCGATTTATAAATATATATATATATATATATATATATATATATATATATATATATATATATATATATATATATATATATATATATATATATATAGTGAGGAAGTATATAAAACAATACAAATGCTAAAACAATAAAAACATGATAAAATACATTAAAAGTGTTATCACATTCTATGTTTAGAGGATGTAATATTCATTTTGTCTAACAGCAGATGGAATAAAAACTTCCTCTGACACGTTTTGTTTTGCAGGCCGTTGGGTTGTATCTGTAGCACGAGCTTTAATTCCTCATGTAGTGGATGAAAGCCGACTTTTATAATGGACTCAGCTATCTGCTGCAATTACCTGTTATATAAAGATTCAGGGCTAAGATGGGACACTACGATGACTCTACTGGACCTTTTAACTATTTGGTTAAGTGTATTTTTGTGTTTTAGAGACAGGCTGTTAAACCAGCACATCAAACAAAAAGATAAAATAGATTCAATAAATACTACTACTACTACTACTACTACTACTACTACTACTACTACTATATTACTTTATTACTGCTACTACTACTACTACTCCTACTACTACTACTCCTACTACTACTACTACTACTACTACTACTACTACTACTACTACTATATTACTGCTACTACTACTACTACTACTACTACTACTACTACTACTATATTACTGCTACTACTACTACATTACTGCTACTATTACTACTTCTACTACTACTACTATATTACTGCTACTATTACTACTACTACTACTACTAATAATAATAATAATAATGACAAAACATAAAATGATGAAAGTTGCAAAATAGAAATGTAGTATACTAAAGTATTATTATTATTAGTAGTAGTAGTAGTAGTAGTAGTAGTCATAGTAGTCGTAGTACTTGTAGTAGTAGTAGTAGCAGTAGTAGTAGTAGTAGTTGTAGTATTTTGCCATTTTCAGGTTCAGATTCAGAATACTTTATTCATCTTAACAGAATTTATGGGTTACAGTATAAGAAACATTCCAGACAAATATAATCAATATCACATTATATTTCTGTAATTATAACAATGAAATTGAAATTCTTAGAGCACATCAATAATAGAAATTGTAATTGTGATGTCCTTAAACACTTAATTACATTTGATTCAGATAAAAGCTTTATAATAGCATAGCCAGTATATTGAAATAAATGCAAACACATATCAGACTGTGCAGAAACTAGAAGCAGTCGTCACATAATGTCTACAGTCATGATAAGAAAATAGAAGAATAGAATAAATCTTTACTGAACATTGAAAATCAGTTAAACCACTCTATTCTGTTTAACAGCAGATAATTCAAGTGCAAAACTATATATAAAAAACTATATAAAAGCTATCATACAAATTATACTGAAAATCTATCCTGAAACATGCACGAACTTTATAAAACTACAAAAAGCCCTGAAAATATAGAAAAAGCCGACTCTACACCACACACATAACTGATATGCAAGATATAAAGGACATATGTACTTAGTAATAATATATATATATATATATATATATATATATATATATATTATTACTATATATATATGTGTTCTGAGAATCTCTATTTCTGGTTTGGTTTGGTTTTCTCCTCTTTTTTTGATTTATTTATTTATTTTTGTTGGTGGTTGGGTCACAATGTTTGGTTGCAGTGGTACCACCTGTTTTTTTTTTTTTTTTTTTTTTTTTATTATTTATTTAATTGTCTGCATTTTGTTCTCATTGTTTAACTCCACAGAAGGGGGGGGCAACATTGTTTGAGATCAATGCATATTTTAGTCTTGCAGCCAAATATTTTAATATTTAGTGCATCTGTGTGACCATCATCGGTCCTCCCTGAAAGCTGAGGAGACATCCTTTATTAGAACTCGCTGTTATAAGCAAGAGAGGGCAGTGCTACACCTCAGTGATGTGTGGGGGAAACAAAGACTGGACAAGACGGACAGGACGAACGGGGATAGAAATTAACAGGCGGTGCTATTGCAATTAAAGACTGCAAGGTGATGTGTTAATCCGCCCATTGGTTTCTGTCCCCGTTCGTCCTGTCCGTCCTGTCCAGTCTTTGTTTCCCCCACACATCACTGAGGTGTGGCGCTGCCCTCCCTGGATTATAGTGGGGAGTTTTGGTGAGGGATGTCTGCTCAGCTTTCGGGGAGGACCGATGATGGTCGCACACATACATTGAATGTTGAAGTGTTTGGCTGCGGGACTAAGGTGTGCATTGATCTCCAACAGTGTTGACTCCCCCTCTGTGGAGTTGAAGAATGAGAACAAAATGCAGACAAAAAACAAAATTATGTTGGTTACCTACTTTCCTATCTGCTCATTTGTTGTTGGGTTTTTTTTGTTCTTTTTTTTATATGTATGTATATGTTTAGTACTTCAATTATTTATTATTATTATTGTTGTTGTTGTTGTTGTTGTTATTGTTATTATTATCATCATTTTTGTACTATGCACTCTATTGCTATAAGATGAATTCAGGTTAATGTGGAAGTGAAGAAGGGGTAGAATTAAATAAGCTTATGCTTCATCCTACTCCTTTTCGGACATGTCATTGTTATTATTATTATTAGTAGTAGTAGTAGTAGTATTGTTGTTGTAGTGATTATTGTTACGTTCTGCACATGTTCGAAATAAAGCATTCAAATCTATCTAATATACCTTGTATGTGTATATACCTTGTATGTGTATGTGTGTATGTATATATATATATATATATATATATATACATACACATACAAGGTAGAATTATAAACAATAGCAATGCAATCGTATGGTGAAAAAACTGTGAGATCTATCAGTGATGTGTTTAATATGGTGTTAGAGGAGACATGAGGTGGTATAGAGAATAAGAAGAGGCAGCAGGGGGCAGACAGAGTCCAGAGGGGGAGGAGGTCTCTAAGCCCAAAAGCACATCCCCATTGGCAGTCCCAAGCTCCGCCCCTCCCGCCTTCCTAGTCGCAGTCAGTGGACATATAAAAGGAGCTACCCCCCACCACAGAGAGGCAGATAGACAGGCTGATGGCTCACAGAAACACCCAGCAGTCACAACTGCATGTGAGGACAAGATCAGCACATACACACTGAAGAGTGGAAGGAACCAGTGGGGACATATTTACTTTCACGGTCGTCTCTTCAGCGTAGACACAAGTTCTGCGGATGGGTCACACAATGAGAAACCTGGCTGAGATGGGCTTGTTAAAGAACCGCTCTGCTTTTATCTGCAGGCCCACCCCGGAGGAAGCGCTCAAATGGGGAGACTCACTTGATAAGCTGCTGGCACACAAATGTAAGTTACTGCAATGTCTCATTGTTTCTCTCATCTGTAAATGCATGAAAAGTCAGCAAGTTTGAAGTTGTTGTGCTTTGGATGCAGCGTAGTCTTAGACATAGTCACATATACTCACAGAGGGAACGAGTGGGGGAGGAACATGCATGCAACCCATGTATGGATTACACACACACACACACACACACACACACACGCTGTCACAGTTGGCTTTCAGCAAGTTTCCTTTAATCCCAAAAGACATAGAAAGAATGCAGCTTTACAACAGAAGAATGAGGGGACAGACAAGAGCAGGCAACCGGCAAATGGGTTTCTATTTTTATTTTCCACTGTTCCCTCCGAAATCATTTCAAAACACACAGAGCTGAAGGGAAGCCAATTCTGCATCTGTTTCGGATTGAGTCCCCCCCCCCCCCCCTTTTTTTTTACCCCAGCCCCCCTCGTTTATTCGCTTTCTTCCAATTTCCTCAGTTTCACCTCTTACCTCACTTCTTCTGAGCAAAGTGAGGTAAGAGATGACTGCTCGCATTGGCTCTGTCTTTATCAGCGTGGGTGATTCATGGGAACGGAAAAGGTGCAGAAGGGAGCAGTGGGCGGATGCAGGTTCCTGCTATTCTTTCTTCTGGAAGCCTTCTTCCTAGAATCATTAACTCAACCGAAACTTTACAAAAAAAAAAAAAAAAAAAAGTCAAACTTCCAGAATTAGAGCACAGGACCCTATTTTTTTTCCCCCACTTAGCTTAAACAGCCCCCTCTTTGTTCTTTTATTAGCCAAAACATACATGTCACACTGAATACCTAAGGAAGTAGTGGATCATGGGGTGATGTCACCTAAAGGATGTCAAGGGCTTGAATATTTTCTGTGGTTTTTCAGGGTTTTCGCGTCTCACTTAATTCCAACCACATGACTCAAAAGGGCCAGAGTTATTTTGGAAGCAAAAACTCCAAGGACTGTTTCAGTTATGAGGTTGCCATGGTGCTATAGTCATCTCTCCTCTTGTTTATTCCCCTTTCCTCCTCCTCCCCCTCCTCCTCCTCCCCCTCCTCCCCCTCCTCCTCCTCATCTCTGCTCCCCATCAGATGGTCTGGCAGCATTCAGAGCTTTCCTACGCACAGAGTTCAGCGAGGAGAATCTAGAATTCTGGCTCGCATGTGAAGAATACAAGAAGATAAAGTCGCAATCCAAGATGGCCTCGAAAGCTAAGAAAGTCTTTGCTGAGTACATTGCCATCCAGTCTTGTAAAGAGGTGAGTGAGACTGTAAAAGAACGCCGTCGTAACTCCAGAGAATGATCCCATTTTCCTTCCTTTTTTTTGTCAAAATGCACGGTCCTCGCTGACGTCACATGTCCTTCTTCCGTAGGTAAATCTGGACTCGTACACTCGAGATCACACGAAGGACAACCTGCAGAATGTGACGCGGTCCTGCTTCGACCTAGCGCAGAGGCGGATATACGGGCTGATGGAGAAGGACTCATACCCCCGCTTCCTGCGCTCAGAACTCTACTTGGACTTAATCAACCAAAAAAAACAAAGCTCCACCTCGACTTCATCTTCGTCATAAAATAAAGAAACACACACGAGGAGGCATGACGCAAAGAAAATATGGGCAGACTTGAAAAAAAAAAAAAGTAGAGTGGGGGCGGTGGGTGGTGCGAGGTTCTATGTTTGCCTTTTTTTTTTTTTTTGTTTTTTACAGTTTTGTTTGTGTCACCCTGTCCACTATGAGTTTTGTTTTGTAGTTACCATGTGTGAGGATGCAGCAAAGCTATGGCACTGCAAAGGAATGTAGTTTTTTCCTGGATGGATGGATGTATGGATGGATGGATGGATGGATGTGTTAGAATCTGGTTTGTTTTGAAAGCCCTGAACTGGGTCCTGATTCAGGATTAACTTGAGGCGAGCCAATCAGGAGATCTGGATCATCAAGGTCTCAGGTTTACGATTTATTGGCATCACATTTAAAGCATACAATTGATCAGCGCTGATCCTCAGCCAAAATCCAATGTCCCCTTGTTTACAGTAAATCTGATAATATGTTCTTCCAAAGTCTTTCTCCCCACCCACAGATGGAGCATAAGTTAATGGTCAGTTTCTCATTGGTTCCCTTGTGTCTGACGTGTGTTTGTGTTGAGGTTGGAGTTCGTGCCAATTTGGTGTCTCTGTTCGTCCTTGTTTCATGGCTGAAGATTAGTTTGTTCCCAAACATCTTTGTGTGGCTCCTCCTGTTATCATTGGCCCATCTGACCTGACTCATATTCTCTAGGATGGATGGATGGATGGATGGGTGGATGGTTGGACGGATGGGTGGATCCAGATCCATTTGTGAGAGGTGTTGGTGCAGGAGCTGGATGCTTGTCTGATCACTGTTGCTTTTCTTTTTGTTGGTTTTGTGAGTATCAAGTGTCTTGTCCGAAAGAGAAAAGAAAATATTTGTGTGAGGGGGTTTTGTCCAGTTGTACTGGAGAGAAGGAGGGATTTCTCCCAAAAAACAAAACAAAACAAAACAAAAAACCCTGCAGACATGAAGACAGTCCGGTACTGTTTTGTCACTTATTTTCCCCCTTGTTGCTCTTCCTTTTAAGTCCCCTCCATTTCTCCACAATATTGTCTTTGAAGCCACTTCAAAGCTTCCGGTACGATGCAAAAGTCCTTTTCTTTCCTTATTTTTTCTTTTGCATTTTCCCATCAGACTCCAAACTAAGTTAACTGAGAGGTGGACGACGTTCCGCCTTTAAACACGTCACCCTCTTCAAAGCTTCTGTAAACGGTTCTCACCGTTTTGTCATGTTCTGACTGTGGAAATTTACTGTGAATGTTGGACATAAATGACAGAGATGGAGACAAGGCACAAGCGGAGAACACGCATGTATAAACAATGGACAGACGGACTGAAGCTGTGATGAAACGCAGATACGTGTCGCCGTCGCAGTTAAGTCACATTCAAAGCCAGAGGTGGAAAGAAAGAGAGAAGGGGGGAAAAAAAACAAAAAACGTCTGGCTTCCTGCTGTCTCCAAAGACTGTTTACAACAAGGAAAGAAAATTCAAAGTGGAAAAGAAACATGTTCAGCACAGCCAAAACCACATTTCCTTTAACATTGTAGCTCATTGTGGACTAATGAAGGAAGCATTCTCAGGACAGGTTCCCAGTTTGGTTTCTCTTCTGTTACAATTTTTGTACACATTCACTGTTTTTCTCTGTGTGTTTCGGGTCAAATCAACACCTGTAGTTCTACTGAGTAATGCTCAGTTCATGGTCTAAGTGTTAAAAAAAAAAGAGAAAAAAAAAGAAGTTGTACAAAGTTTTTTGCCTATTTATTTAGATGATAACTCGCTGGATGCTTCTCACCTCCTCCTCTCCTCCAAAGCACTCAGCTAAAAGCTCTCACTTCCTTCTTAACCACCAAACAGGTCCAATGCTGTCCTGAACTTTAAGTGCAATATTTGTTTTTTTTTGTTTTTTTTGTATTTTATTTTAATATTATTTGTAGTTTGTTCATTTATTTGGATAATTATGAATTTTTATGGAGAAAAAAAAAGAAAAACGGCTTTAGCTCTGTATTAACTTTATTTGTTAAGAGAAAAAAACAAACAAACTTAGAGCTATAAGGTTGAGTTACGACGTAAACGTTCAAGAACCGTAAGTAGTTTAATAAATTTTAAGCAAACGATTCTAACTGTATGTGATCCCCTCGCCGGCAGCAGGCAGCTGGAGGGGGGCGATGTTATGGTTGTAAATATAATTCTTAAATAAAATTATGTGATAACACATTAAAAACAAACAAAAAGCCAATAGGTCTCTGCTGGTGAGAAACATGAGACCCAGCTGCACCGATGTAAATATGAGTCTCAGAACTATAAGATGACATGTATTGTTTAAAAACCCAAAAGGTGAACGAGGGCGGGCTCTGTCAGTCCTTTTCCCCTGGTCATACACTGCTTGTAAGGAGTTTTTCTGAAATGCATTTTATCATTTTCACTGTTTACAATTCAAAATGCATCTCCTATGATAGCAAGTGAAAACAGTAGTACATTTGGTGTCATTGCTAATGATAAATAAACCAACCAACTGATGAAGTCACTTTTCTTGTGTGTTTGGTGTTCTCCCCCTCCCCCCCATTAATGCATTGTGTTCTCTGATATCCATATCTGTTTACATTGTACAATGCTGTACAATGTGCTTTAGCTTTGGCAAAGTTTATCCATTTACACTCGTTCTTTTCATCATACCCTGAAAACCTTAACCCTTTGGTATGACAGCTATAAGATGCACAAACAATTGACAAACATTAACACATTTACAAAAGTGAATGAAACCTACAGTATGAGGTCAAGTTAATGCTTTTATCGGGGTCATGAAAAACTTCAAAACATAATGTTTAATACATTCACTGAAAAGATATAGAAAAGTCACTGAGCATTTTTTTTTCTGTAATAAAATTAACAAGACTGACACAAGGACATTTTAATCAAGGGGTTTCAACGGGTTAATGGATGGTTCAGCTGCTGTGGTGCCTTTTTATTATTTCATTAAAAAAAAAAAAAAAAATATATATATATATATATATATATATATATAGGAAATAAGTCAAAGAAATGTGAAGCATTGCAGATGTTAAAATAATTCAAATTTGAGTCCTACCTACTTTAAAAGTGTACCTGTACTGCTCATGCTTATGACATTAACTGTGCTTTTTCTATTACTTATAAGCAAGAGAGGTACATGTGCTTGAGTGCAAGTAAACAAGAAGCAGTCAGTGAGTGAGACTGAGTGGAATCCATGACTTCACATTTGTTGTTTATGCAGCTCTAGGCTCTGGCTAGAGACACAATCCAGCACTGGTCGATAATGTGTCATCTTAGACTGATATCTGCTTCACAGGATCAATGACCACTCCATTGTAGCCCAGGTAATCAGACAAAATTACATTACTTTGTCACGACTGGTTCTGGAGCAGCCTGTGAAAGAGGCAACATGTTGCCTACCATGAATGACTTACAGAGCAGTGACTTAATATTTGTGTATGTTTGACAATCTGCTATAACACTAGTATTATACATGATCTTTTGAAATGGCTACAAATGAAAATTCACTACAAGTACACTATAAGCTGAATACTACAGAACAGTAGAGAAAACATTCAGGCTATCTGCCTAGTTGCAAAAGTCAGTGTTTCCAACCTCCATTTTCTTAGCATATTTATTTGATTTTGTTGGTGACCCCTCTGGAGCAGGGGTCACCAACCCTGGTACTTGACCGCTACTGTGCTGCATGTTTTAGATGAGGTGCCTGCAACCCTGGTCCTAGAGAGCTGATGTCATCCATGTTTCAGATGTATCCTTCTTCCAACACACCTGATTCAAATCATCAGCCTATAATCAGCTCTGCAGAAAACTGATAACCACCATCAGATGTGCTGGAAGAGGGAAGCTCTTAAGAACCAGGATTGGTTACCCCTGCTCTTGAGACATGTTATCAATCGAGCACCTTGTTTGATGAGAGCCCATGAGAAATGTATTAACTTTCTCATGTTATTTGAGACTTTTAGAGACTACATCTCTAAAACAAAGCACAGCACTGACTATAAATCTCTCCCAGTGACATTGACAGTTTCCTCTATTGCCTATTTTTAGTCCATTTAGATTGTTAATGAAAAGCTGAAAATGTATGTTTTTGATTTAAATGAGGTTTAAAATGATTATTAAATGTTCATTAAAAACTGAACCAGAGTGGAAAAAAACTGAAAACTAAGAAACTAAGAAATATATAACTTAAGTAACTCTTTCAGGGTGTTTTTTTAGGGGGGTGTGTGAAATTGGGACATTAAAATAAACAACAATTAACAGAGTTTATTTTAGTTCTAAACCTTTTTAAGGTGTTTATATTCTGTATCTGTAACACAGTGTTATTCCTCTTTCCTATAACATTCACTACATTTACATATAGATTTACAATTATGCAAATGAGGTGATGATATAATTTAGCAATTTTTAGGGCAGACAATAGATGATTTTAGTACTGAGGAGTTGAAAACACTGCATATCTTTGCTCAAAATGACTTGACTTCTATTTAAAACGTTTTTATTTTTCAGTTTTTGTCAGTGACACAGATTTGGGTTTGGCTTGGTCTCAGCTTGGAGACAGCTGTCCTCTTCGTCTGAAAATGGGAACAAGTGAGTGTCACTGGGGTTCTTTCCGAGTGGATTGATAAGCAACAGTTGGGTGTGTGTGTGTTTCTGTGTGTATTTTCCTGTTTGCATGGCAGACTGATCAGTGTGAACTGGAGTTGGAGACAGTAACAGAGCTTAATCTTCTTTAGCAGCTGCCATCTGTTTTGACACGGACACAGTTCCTTTTTCCAAAAGGAATTGTCATGGACCCTCCTAGTATCGCCTCCCCTGGCTGGCTTCCTCTTTCAGCCGACTCCTCTCTTTGTCCTTAAAACTCACACTTTGTATTTTTAACATTTTTCCTATAGTGAGACAAGAAAGGTCCTCATCTGGAACTGGATTCTTTTACCAAATCCTTTTGTTGGAGCTTCCTTCCTCTCTGTCATCTGTGTAAACCATATCACAGACTCTGTCATTGTTTTCAGATTGAGCTATAACATGCCAGCTTGCATTTCCTGGCCCGTTTTCCTGCGTCCTGTTCTACCAAATATGGTCGTCAGAGTCATTTCGACTGTGACACTGTTTTCTTGTCAAGTGAACATTTGTCATGTTGATGTGAAGTAACTTGAAGAGTCATTTATCACAGTTTGGTTTTTAAGGGGTTTTAGATGTCTTGTTTAGTTGTAGTACATAGAAAAAAATGCCAGTGTTTGATTTATTTCCTGCTTCTGTCAAGTCTAGCCCTGACTGACAGCTTGAAAAATGTGTGTATACTGTTTTATTATGTGTTTTATCAGAGTCCTAGAAGAATGATGTGGATAATGTAGATATTTTTCTCCCTGTTTAGGTTTCTCATTTACATAGAAATGTTATTTTGGGCCACCAAAAATTTCATTTTTGGGGGGGTTGGAGAAAAAATAAATAAAATAAAAGACCCCTCCAGTTTTTATGTATCAATGTGTTCAGGGAAAACAAAGACAATGGAAAGCAATGATATGGCAGTGATTTTTCTCATAGCTACTACTGTTTTTGGTTTTTTTTTCTTTCGTTTTTTTGAAAAAATGAAACTGCATGAAGCAAAGTGCTGAAACAAGGTCAGCACCAATCCCTTTAGGAAACGTATCTGTAGGGGAAAAGTGGAAACGATTCTAAGGGCCTGAGCACTGACAGGGGTCCATGGCTGATAATATATATATATTTTATTTTTAATAATGTTTCCCTTTTCAGATTTTTCTAATGAATGTCAAAATGTGATAATTTAAAATAAGATAATTAAACATGGTTGTCGATTTACATAACTGTTTTATTTAGTTTTTCATCATATTGTTATTTAACCACCCCCTCTTGCTAAATGGTACAGTCCACTTCTGGCAAATACGAACCAATGACTGTCCTTCCGTCACCTGTCACTTGGTGATTTTGAATTCTGGCGCTTTTACACTCTACACAGCCTACCACCTTGATTGTGGTTTGGTCTGGCAATAAAATGTCAAAAACACAGTTGAGCGTTTTCCAGGCATTTGACAGAAAAAGAACAAAGCCTGTTACTATTGCTAACTCACAGAGCAGCTAGAATGAAGGCGGCAACAGTCAGGACGGGAGGATGAGTTAGCTAGCTATGCCGCTAGCTCTTCTGCGTCTGGTGGTTGGAGCGGTTAAAATAGGTAGGAACATTATTACCCTATTATTATTATTATTATTATTATTATTATTATTACGTCCGCCAAGGAGGTTATGTTTTTGCGGGCGTTTATCTGTTTGTTTGTTTGTCTGTCGGCCTATTTTATTCTAATTATTTTTTTCCATTTACTGCAATGTAAAATTTCAAAGTGATCCAGAATCTCTTCCGGATCTTTACCAAAATCTAATCGATTTATCCTTGTGCAATTCCCAAACTATCCTGAAAGCTTCATGGAATTCTGTCTATAACTTTTTGAATTATGTTGTACAAAGTCAGACAGACAGATAAATGTAACCGAGGGGGAGTTTAGGTCTCCGCTCCTTCCGGGAGGCTCTTGGGGGGCTAAGATCGGAAAATTAATGAATGGTATTCAATGGGAAATAAAATGCTAAAATAGTATTTGGTTTGTCATGTGCCCTGAATCACACACATTATAATTATTGATGCTTCAACTGCTTCTGTTAAACAACGGCGGATTAATTTGTGAGTAAAACCCGTCAAATTGGACTACATGCCTTGCGCACATGTGACGTCACCATATACTCCACACCACAGCTGAACGGAGTGTGACGTCATACACGCGACGCATTGTAGTCTCTTACTAAGCCCACATAAAACCGAACGTCACTTTTGCCTCTCATCAAAAACGGGTGGTCTGCCTATGCCACATCAAACACCTATTATTAACCTCTATCATATGTGTATTTCAGAGCACTTGTCAAACGTAATCGGAATTTAGCTTGACTTGCTCCGTTCACTCCCATATTTTTGTGAGCGAAGCGCCTATGGACCGGAAGTAGAAGGGCGTGACTTAGCCTCCCCACATTTCGAGTTATTATTATTATTAGTATTATTATTAGTATTTTTATTTATTAAGTGTGCTTTTACCATGTGTCTGTGACTGGTGCGCCATCACCGTAATGTTTGTCTGGCCTGTTTTCATCTATGTTTCCATAGGTTACGCTGTCACCATCCTCTGCTGCATCCTCATTTTTTCAGTGAGTAAAAATCTACTTTGAATTATGGAATTGATTACAATCGTTTGATTGTAATAGTTTGATTACAATCGTTTGTTACAATCGTTTATATTTTTTGTTTAGAAGTGTTCCTCTGCACAGAGATGCATTTATTTAGGTTATAATAACAGCAGTTTATAATGAGCAGGGTCTTCTGTAAATCCCGACCACTTGAAATACGTAATATCTCAGAATTATTTTATTGATCCCAAGAGGAAATTATTTTTCATTACAACAGCTCCTACTCAAGTGTTCAAATAAGTGTCATAAAAGCAATAAAAAAATCAATGTTAATCAGTATAAATAAACATTAACCAATAAAAATTACAATAGAATATATAATCATATGGATAAATATAACAAATATAATATATACATATATACATATATATATATATATATATATATATATATATATATATATATATATATATATATATATATATATATATACAGAGTGAAAACGAGTCAAGGGTATTGCACAATATTCTTATTCATATAGTTATTACACAGAAGGAAGAGTTGAACAGTCTGATGGCCACAGGTAGGATATATTTCCTGTGGTGTATTGTGGTGCAATCCGTCTGGTGCTGAAAGAACTGCTGTGTTTAATTAACCAGTACATTATGGTTGGACACACTCCTTCACTTTGTGAAACATCCTCCTTTCTGACACCTCCGTCAGCGAGTCCAACCTCACTCCCACAATGTCTCGGGCCCTGCAGATCAGTTTGTTCAGTTTGTTGGCGTCTGCTACCCTCAGCCTGCTGTCCCAGCATACCACAGTATAGAACATAGCACTGGCTGCCACAGACTCATAAAACATTGTGAGCATTGCACCTATTGCACTATAATGGTGAATTTGGCTTTATATTAAGTTCACAATAAGATTAAAAAATGTTTTAGCAAATGGACATAGACTAGATAAGTGGTTGGAATAGAGCTCTGAGTTTATATATTCTGTTTTCACTTTCACATGTCCTTATTTATCCCAGAGTTAACAGGCTAAAGGTTCAGTGTGTGCTACTTAGTTGTATGTAGTGATGATTTTATGGATTGGAGACAACTGGATACCACTTGTCATTGTCACCTACAGTGGTTGGAAAAACGGTGTTTGCTGTCCTGGGTTTTTAACCATAGATAGAGCATGAATGCACCTTAAGCCAAACAAAAGAGAGTCCACGACTGCAGAGACAGATCAGACTGCCTGTACAGACAGGCTGTCTCTCTTGGCCTAAAAATCACTGACTTACATTTATAACCTTAATTTTAATATGTATTCTATGAAAATGTATTAATTTATACCCAACAGGCTATTGTCATTTTTATGTGTACCTTTTCTCTCAGTTGTACTGCTTTCAGTACGTGTATGTTGCTTTATATGTTTTGTGCAATCAGATTTCAGTCTCTGTGTGTTGCCAGGGTTAATCTAATCTGCGATGGACCTTCAAAATGAGTAGTAATGGTCCGTGTAATTTAAACTGTATAGCATCTGGACTGTTTCTTTAACCGATCAGATTTCAGTTTCACGTCACAGGGTCAAAACCTATTTGAAATGCCTTTGTTATAACCTTTTGGCAAGGTAGAATTTTCCAAAAAAGTGAGGAGAGGTCAGCCCACTCTGGTGGTAGCTAGCTGGTTAGCAGGTATACACTACCCTCAGGAGAATAGAAACTTATGCCAGGAATATGACTGGACTCAACTCAATGCAGTTTTCCTTTGCAAAGAAAGGAGTTTGAATTTCGTAAATAATGAGCATGTCTGCTTACTGGGGTTTTGAGCCCCCAACCAAGCCTCCAAGACAGCTGTGCCTGGAAAGCACTCCCCACCCCCAGCGGCCCTAGCCAATCATAGCTCTTGAGTGAGATTTTTATGTTTTTTCCTAAGGAGGACTATGCAATTGTACAGTTGAGCCGAGGTGAGTCATCTGTACCCTGATAAAGTTATGTATAATGTTGTGAAATGTTGTAAACTGTGTGTAAATGTAAATACTGCAATTGTCATATAGGGTATGTATGGTCACCTGAATAGGCAGGTATGCTAATGAGGTTTAGCATAGGAATCGGACTACTTTTGTATTTGTTTTTAAAAATAACTGTTTAAGCTGCATGCTGTTTGAATAAAGCTATGTTTACTTGAAAGGGCTAGCTAGCAAGCTAGTTATCATTTAATGTCTAAGGTACCTTTAGCTAAACCGAATGTTAAGCATGTATTAGCTATAATAGTCAGTCTGTAAGCTGGCAGTTGTGTGAATTTACATTAAGTTGGCAGGGAATACTTTTAATATGAATGGTGTTTAAGATGGGTCTTTTGGTAAGATGGGTAATTTTAAAAGCAAATACAAAAGCAGTTTGATTCCTTTGCTAAAACTCCTCAACAGTAAAAAGCTAATTAGCTCATTAGCATACTTGCCTTTGCAGGTAAACATACATAGCCTATATGACAATTGCAGTATATACAGTTACACACAGTTTACAACATTTCACAACAGTACACAGGTTACAGCTAAATAACTTTATCAAGGTACAAACGACTGACCTTGGCTGAACTGTACAATTGCAGAGTCTTCCTCAGGGAAAAATACAAAAGTGCTGTGATTGGCTAGAGTCGCTGGGGCGGGGGCTCAAAACCCCTTAAAGCCCCCAATGAAGGCCCAGGTACTAAATGCGTAGCCCGCCACCAATAAACACAAACAGACGATTCTCACATAGAATCAATCATTAATTACAGTGATTCTCATTTCCATATTATTACACACTAATGACAAAATAATTATATTAACACTTTAGAATTACAGATCACTAATAATGTTGTAATTCTGTGGTAATTTCATGGTAATAATGCCTTTGTTACCATTTATTACAAGCTTTTTCCAGTGCAACTACACTGCAGTTTCTAGGTAATAACGTTGCAAGCAGCTTTTATTAATACAGACATTTATCTGTTATTTTAGTGTAATTTCATAGTAATAATCCTTTGCAACTCCTTCTATCAAGTAATTTCAATGCAGTATCCTGTGCAATTACTCTGCAGTTCCTAGGTAATAAGTGATATAAACAGCTTCCATTTAAAGTACAATAAAATGGTAATTATTTGAAGTTAATTGGTAACACTTTACATTACTTAAATGTAAATGACATAATAATGTCTGCATGAATGAAAGCTGCTTGCATCATTATTACCTAGAAACTGCAGAGTATTTGCACTGGAAATGCACAGAAACTTCTTATAATAAATGGTAACAAATACATTATTACCATGAACTTGCATCAAAGTTACCATATAATTACCACATTATTAGCTATCTGCAATGTAAAGTTTTGCCATACTTATTGTTAATGCATTCCATTAGTTTCTATAATTAAATCCAGAATCTTTTTAAATTTCACACACTGGACTGTATTTGGACAGTGTGTAGTCCCATAAACTCAGAGGACTGGTATTTATGGGCCTTTGCCTTCTTGTCTGTCATCTATTTGTACAGCAGCAAAGGGGCTTAAGCTTTGATTAATCCTTAATTCTCTGACCAGCCTATTCTTTCAACTCTTGGCAGGTTTACAAAGGAAACATCACATCTCCCCTGGCCTCAGAGGACCCATGAATTGTGTGTGTGTGTGTGTGTGTGTGTGTGTGTGTGTGTATGTGTGTCTGTGTGCATATGTGTGTGTGTTTGCTGAAGGCTCTACCCAGCCAGCAGGTCCATGTGGGCCCCAGAATGATCACATTTGGGCAGCATATAAGGGTCCCATGTAGTGTTTGTCTGGAGTTTCCATGGTGATCCAACATGTGTTTGCCCAGATCAGAATTGGAATCACAGGTCAGAATATGTCAAATATTTTTCACACTATTTACCTTAGGATATTTATCTCTGATCTTATTTGGACGACTTAAATTCTATGTTTTTCAAATATCTTAACTCGCAAGACTTTTTATTCTTAAAATAGAATAGAATGTCTTTTTTGTTATTGTACAAGCACAATGCAATTGGAAGTGCAATCCGCTGTGTGTGTGTGTGTGTGTGTGTGTGTGTGTGTAAGCAGTAAAAAAAAGTTTTTTTTTAAAGATAAAAGGAGTAACTTAGATAAATATAATTTTCTATCCAAAAATGGCACCATTTGCAGGGTGTAAGACAATAAAAAAAATAAAATAAAATAAAGATAAAATAAAAACACCATCATATTAATACTATCCATCTGTTAATCACTTCTGGTAGTGTTTAGTGCTATTATGGCCCTTGGGTAAAAACAGTTTTTGCTGTTTACTGATATTTGTTGTCGGTCTTTAAATTCTTGCACTGAGTCTGACAGCTGGACCTCAATTTTGTTGTACTTGGTAAAATGACAAAGCGATTCTGATTCAGATTTTGATTCTGATAAGGGCAAATACATGTGGTGTCACCATGGAAATCGTGGACAAACCCACATGGGACCCTTATATGCAGCCCAAATATAACCCTTCTGAGGCCCACATGACCATGCTGGCTGGGTATGTAATCCCTGAGTGGAGTCATTTTATCTTTACACCATTGTGTCAAGTCTCATTCACACAAATAAGAAAAGGAAAGGCCTGAAAAAACACATTTGCTAAAGAAGACCACTTTCTTCTAGCCTCACACAGTAGTCACACCACCCTCTGATGACGCCTCCTCATCTCGCCTCTGTCATACTTTAATTTTGCGGTAATTTGGCTAATAGACTACAAGTGTAAGTGTGTCAAGTCCTCAGTCTGGATGAGTGTAAAGTAGATCCTGGTCTGGAGGAGCTGAGGGCCCCCCACTTCCATTTATTGTGGAACATTTTTGCACGTGCATAGCTGCTCGTGCTGGGTGTTGTCAGAGTTTTCCCTCATTAAGATGTCACTCACTTGGAAAAGCAAATGTCGTCATTGTTCTCAGTCGCGAAGACTTTAGAAAGGAAGGGGAATGTGATAGTCAGTCTTTTCCCAGTGGTCTAATCAGAATCAGAGGGGATATATTTGGACAGACTGTGTACACAAGTGTAACTGATAGCACTTTATAATAAGAGCAGCTTTATAAAGACTTCACGGACAACTGTAACTTGTTGTTTGTACCAAAGAGTGAGTCTATGGCTATGTTTATACGAAGACTATCAGAAGAGAAGACGCAAAACTGGCATCTCATCTGAACCTTTTTATCTGCTTTTACACGAGCGTTGTCATTAAGAAATATCCATGCATATGGTGACACAAGAGTATGTGGAATTGGATTGGATATGCTTGCCAGGCTGCTAGATGGGGCTGTAATAGAACACTGCCTTGTCAACATGCATGAGTAATAACAGTATTTTTGCATTTTCGACCATGAGTTGGAAACGCAACAGTGGATAGTTTTCAACATTTCCACTCTGGAATGGATCGTCAAATTTGTGTGTTTTCAACCTGTAAAAACTCAATTCTCGTGTAAACAAAAGGCACTTCTGATCGAACATTTTGTCATTTTTAGCCGCAATCGCCCTCTTGTAAACAGATCCTATATAACAGTCACTGTTCGGCCTCAGATCTCACTTCTATTTCCTTAAGCAATTTCCCAATTGTGGGATGAATAAAATACTTCTATTCTATATTTATTTTGGACCCTACTCACATAGTATCCCTCTGATGCATGAATTATGAGAACCTTACTCGCTGTTTTTTTCCTAAGTGTTTTTATTCCTCTTTACGCATGAACAAAGCAATGTGATTGAAATCTTTTTAATGAACCGATTTTTTTATGGAGTTGCAAAAATGTCCACTCAGCTGGATAACATGTGTTTAAGATTTGAAGCAAAGAAATGTGTATTTCAAACGCAATATCAAATCACTATGAAATAAAACATTCTGAAACAGTTTTTGTACAGATCAGGTATTTAAGGTGGGGTGGGAGATGTTGGAAAAAACAGTCCAGCAATTCAACATAAGTGACATTTTGAAAGTATACACTCCCTCCTCTTCTTCAGCCCACCCCTCAAAACCATGCCACGATTCACAAATACATGAACGCGCATGCTGCCTCGAGCAGTCACGGAAGTTCACAACCATTCACAAGAACTCACGTCGATTAGCCAACAAACAACACCACAGTGGCTATTTTTGTCAATATCTTTAATTTTCTCACTGACGGAGTGAATACGATACCCATAACCAATTAGTGTGTTGAAATATTATATAATCATAACGGTATAATATTACCTATCGAGTAGAAACATGGCTACCTTGGCATCGGTTTTCGAGCCCCTTTTCCTTGTTCAGCTGACGCCAATGCCGGAAAGCTGTAGCGATTACCACCCTTGTCCTGTTCTGTTCTTCGCTCAGCTTCCTCATGGCCGTAGCTTTTTCAAGCACTGGTTTTGCTGCTGGTTGTAGTCTTTTCTGCCATAGCTGCTTCTGTGAATGTGCAGAAGGGGGAGGGACAGGTGGGGGGGTTGGGATATTTGATGGATGTATCAGCAGGCAATCAGTGTGAAGGTGATCAGTACAATGAGTTTTGCTCTGGTTCCACCCTCTACACTGGATTAAAACATTTCTCTTTTTTTGGTAAATGGTAAATGGTCTGCACTTATATAGTTCTTTTCCACCTTCATGGTGCTCAAAGCGTTTACATTAGCTTCACATTCACACACACACACACTCATACACCAGTAGGTTTCTAAGGTCTAAGGTCAGTCCTACTGGGGGCCTAAGTCAGGGTTCAGTGTCTTGCCCAAGGACACTTGGGTATGTGGACAGCCAGAGCTGGGACGTGAACCGCCAACCTCTCGCTCATTGGGCGACCCGCTCTACCAACTGAGCCACAGCCGCCAATTTTGCAGGCATTCTAGTTCAGTGTGTACTATGGGAGCGTGAAGAGGTTTTCAAGCAATATGGGAAAAAAAATGCTCGAAAAAAAAGGTCTCCCACTCAACCTTTAAGAAAAGCCAAGTTACAGTAAGGGTTTGAACTGACTGATATGGAAGTAAAACAACAAAACCCATGAATATACAAGAGAACAGCTGTAGAAGAAGTGTCCACTGGTGTGACCAGTGTGCATCAAAGGGTTAAACACTGACAACACATCATCTTGTATTGATCATATGAGTGGAGAAGATTGCTATATGAAGGCTCGGTCAGTCCCAGTATGTTGGTTTGATCAGTGTAGTAGCAGTTGCAAGGAAAAGTGAAGTACCCAATCGCTGGACCAAAAGTTCTGTATGCAAGGTCGGAATGTTTCCCTGGAAAATCACCAGTGTTCTTGTGGATGTCAGGAAGATATATTGGTCACGCATTTAGAATAGAAATCATTAGTTACCGTTACTGACAAACGTGCACTTCTTCATGAGCTGACATTACTGCAGGTGGTGGGGACTAACGGCACATAGTTCCTAAAAGATAAGAACAAATTGCAGTTTTTTGACATAAAAAAACAAAAGTCTGAACCAAATCTTCAAAATATTCAGTTCTGACTGGGAGAACAAAGTAAATAGTTTGACCTCAATTCAAGATTCTGCAAGACGCTGCGGTGAACGTTCAGAGGCTGCACTTTTGAAGGTCAGTGTGACATCATTGAGGAGGTTAAAAGCCTGTGTTTGAAGATAGCTGTCGATGATATGGAATAAGAAACAGTGCGCAATGTCTTCAAGCATAACATTACAGCACCTCAATTCTGCAGAACGCGAGATGTGTTACCAATCTGCATCCCTGGTGAAATTATAACCTAGTTTATCGCACAGAGCTGCAGACACGAGGCACCGTCGAATAACAGTCGTCCAAAAACTTTCCACCCACAACGCCTTTTCACAGCAGTGGAAAGAGAGTGTGCCTGAAGAGGACAGATGCATTCAGATACAAAGACTCATGAGGAAGCAGAAAACAGCCACACAGAGAGGAGTGGAATACATCATCTAATAGAAAATCATCCATAAATACATAGTTTTGTTTAAATTGCCTCAAGTGGTTTTTTTATGTAATTTTTTTCCACATTATTTTTTCAACCATGACTATGATTTTAAAATGTCTACCTTTAAATTTCTCAAATATTTTTCGCACCGACTATAAATAACAATTTTCTACCACAACTAATAAATGACTGAGACAAATAGTAAGCATAAATTAATGTATAACAACTGCTAAAACTTGACAATTACGACATTTATGTTTATTTTTTTTATTCTGAATGTGTGTGTATATATATATATATATATATATATATATATATATATATATATATATATATATATATATATATATATATATATATAAATAAAATTTGGAATTAAATGTATTTCCTTCATCTTCACATGAACATTGTAAATTCCTAGATTAGTACATAAACATACATTTTCTTGTCTAAAATAGCCAATTTTTCCTGACTGGCATCTGAAGCCTTGTGTGTTTTCAGTGCAGATTTTTGTTATAACAACATCTCCATGATGACATACTTTTACAACCTCCTCTGCACTGCATCTGTCCTCGTTTCTTCTTGCCTTTTCCCTGCTCACCTGATCATCACCTTACAAAGAAGACACGTGTCTCATTCTCCTTCAACTTCATTGAATACATATATAGCCTGAGTCTGTTCATAAACACCAGTGGGTGAAAAATACTGGCTCTCCTATTGAATGTAGCAGCTTTTCAGCCTTTATCCTGTTTGCTTTTGGTGTATTTTTCTCTCCATTTTTGTGCATTTTGGGAGCTGTTTTGAAGCACAAACAAAAGTAAATCTTATTCAACCTAATTTCCCATCGGTGTATTATCCATTTATGAGGGGTTTTTTTTTCTGCAAAAACAACTAAAACATTTGCATCGCTTCATTCACGTGCACATGTGAATATGTGAAGGTCTGCAAATATATAGACATGAATTTGAATCTTTTTAATTATTTGAGTACGAGTGTGTATATGGGAGAGTTGGACATGGACATAGAGAGCAGTGTTAATGTGTGGAAGAAAACACTACTCATTCTTGACACATGACCAAATTTTCTATGAGATTCAAGGAGCCACAGCTGGACTGAGTGGATACAGCTGTGGACCCTGGACACCCAGAAAAAAACACTTCATTTACGTAAATGAAAGTGAAATTGTGAAACAAAAGTGTCTTAAAATTCAGTTCACCTCAATTTTATTTTGAGCACACAAAATCATCAAAACATCAAGGCATCAATCAAAATGGTCAAAAAGTTTTCTTGTACTCGAAAAGGAGTGAGAAGAAGATTCCTATACTTTAACACAGGTTTATGTCCTTTTACCATTAACACAAAGCATCCATACAAACCATTTATTGTTTTTCATATTCCTATTTATTGCAATAATATCTTATTTTTATGCGTTCTTCTACATTATAAGTACATTTTTACTTATTCAGATAATGTTCTGTATTTTATTATTTCATACATCCTTTTAAATGCACAATTTGAAGACTTTTGTCGCCCAGAAGAGGAGGAAAACTTTTTTACATTTTAATCCAGATTATTCCACAGATGTGCCCTCCTAACAGAGGTACACTGGCTTTTTGAATGTGTTCTACACTTCATTTCAAATTCAATTCCCCTTAAGTTACAGTCACTTTTCCTGGACTGGAACATCTGTAATGTGTAGAGGAGCATGTGGTCATGAGTTTTATACATTATAATAAGAGTCGATGTGTGTGTCATTTGTATATATTTGTAGGTGACGAGCAATGTGAGGGATGTATAAAGTATCTATCTATCTATCTATCTATCTATCTATCTATCTATCTATCTATCTATCTATCTATCTATCTATCTATCTATCTATCTATCTATCTATCTATCTATCTATCTATCTATCTATCTATCTATCTATCTATCTATCTATCTATCTATCTATCTATCTATCTATCTATCTATCTATCTATCTATCTATCTATCTATCTATCTATCTATCTCTCTCTCTCTCTCTCTCTCTCTCTCTCTCTCTCTCTCTCTCTCTCTCTCTCACATTGATAAAAAGCCACGTTGCTTTTGTGTCCTGCTGAAGAACAATTTGTGCTGTTACGCTGGTGTTTGTTGTACAGTGCAATTTTAGTGTCAAGTACTGGTGACGGATTCGTTCCAAAAAGCAAATGCTCCTGCAGTTAACTACTGCTTGTGTTTTTCTCCTCAGTGAATGTCATCAAGCCATCTATTAACGTTACATAAGGGAGTTTCTGTCAAAGGCACGAGAACTGGACTCCAGATCCATGACTCAGAATCAAGATCAAAGGTAGTTTTATTCACAAGAGTTGAAATGATTCATCCACTTTAATTGACCTAAAAAATTGTTCAGTTACAGTTTTCCTGAATTGAATCTTCTTTTCCTTAAGCCTTACAACTTCCTAAAAAAATACCTCTGGATACCCTTGTGTGCAAAAATGTCCACCCTCAACAAACCACTATAAAATCATCATATATTGACATTTTCTCTTGATTGTTTTATAAGTCTCTTAAACAACCCCCCTCATCCAAAACTATCAAACATTCAATGTTGTTTTTGTTTTTTTTAAGATTTCAACCCCTTAAATGCCACTTTAATAATTAACTAGAAAAGTTCAGCTTTTTTTGGAGGGTATAAAAATGACTTAAGGTAAAAAAAACAGAGTTTATTGTTACTATAACAGTTCGACCTCAAGTCATTTTTATACCCTCCAAAAAAACTGGACACAAAGCAATCCCAAGTTTTTTTTTTAAATAGAACCAACAGACAATGCATTCAATGACAATGGAGAACACAGCAATACTAATAAAATAACCATGTAATGACTCCTGTAAAAACAACCAAAAATGGTAGAGGGAGGCATAAGGGTTATTTTTTCTGGAGCTAAACAGGTCCCTCTGTTGTGTTTCATACGGATGCTTACTCCAATAATTGTTTGATCAAATTGAATTGAAGAAGATAATTGCTAGACCAGTCAATTACAAAATAATCAATAGCAGCAGCTCCAATATTATTCTTTTTCATGTGGTTGTCTCTGTATATCACATTTAGAAATGTAACCAAATTAATCTTTGTGTGTTTTACTCAAAGGTTTAACACATGACTTCTGTTTACAGTCAATTAGAGTAAAGACAAAGATAATCTATGGTAGAAATGAACACTCCAAAGACAAGTCAACATTCCTGCTGAGAAAGACAAACACACATATCATTAACATTAAGACAAAGGATATCAACAGGTTTGTGAATATATGCAAATACTGACCTTTTCCCAGCAGCAGGTTAAGGTAGGATCTATTTCTATAGCACATTTAAAACCTCACAAGCTTCCCAAAGTGCTATCTAAATATGTAAGTAAAAAAATCCACATAGTAAACTAATAAAAACATCAATAAGATATAATAAAACTGATCAAAATGGATATAAAATAATAGGATAAATAGGATCACAGCTTCCCAAAGTGCTATCTAAATATGTAAGTAAAAATGCACATGGTAAACTAATAAAAATAACAATAAGATATAATAAAACTGATCAAAATGTATATAAAATAGAACAAAACAGATACAAAATAATAAGATAAATAGGATAGGAAGATCTAAACCAGGAAAGGAAGATTGAAAGATTAAAAGAGGGAACTTTATGTGCCACCAGTGGTAATTTTTAAAATATCTATTTTTACCTCCGCCAAGGATGTTTTGTTTTTGCTGGAGTTTGTTTGTCTGTTTTTAGCAAAATAACTCAAAAGGTTATGGATGGATCTTTATTCAAATTTCATGACGTGTTGGGAGTGTCACAAGGAACAAATTATTAGATTTTGGTGATGATCCAGAAGAGATCCTGGATTCTGGATCACTTTTAAATTTTACATTGCGGTAAATGGAGAATAAATTTCAAAGTGATCCAGAATCCTAGATCTCTTCCAGATCATCACCAAAATCCAATCATTTGTTGCTTGTCACACCCTCAACACTTCATGAAATTTTCGTCAAGATCCATCCATAACTTTTTGAGTTATCTTGGTAAATAACAGACAAACTCTAGCAAAAACATAACCTCCTTGGTGGACCTCTCTTCATTCGGAGGGGGGAGGTCTTCCTTGGCGGAGGTTTTCTCTCTCAGAGTGCTTTTCTAGTTTCACATGTGGTGTGTACAGCTGCATGTGACGAAGGATATTATGCATTATTTATTTTAGAATTTTAAATAAAAACACCAAAAAAATCCCCAACAGAATAATGTATATGTAAATGGTTCCACTTTAAACCTGAGGGGTGCTGTCCTGGTTCATTAAAACGCACATGAACAGAATCAGTAGATATAAAAGGAGACATCATAGACCACTGACACAATTAGATGTTTGGACAGACGGGCAGTGGAGCACTTCACAACAAAACACTTAAAATGATGAATGCATTAAGTACAGTTACACTAAGCTTAAATAATGCACTTAACTAATAGGATTATAGACAACAGAAAACCCACTGACCTCATCAGATTAGTCCTCTAGGTAATGAAATCCTTAAAAAAAAACAAAAAAAAAACACCCTTCTTAGTAACAGCTCTGTAGATGACCATGTTGATCTGACAGTTGGGAGTTGCTCCTCGCCTCACAGTCATCCATTCCCAAACACTGGATCATTTTTTTGGTCGTCAAATACATGTCTTTTTATAACACACAAAGTCCTTCTTCGTAGCAACCAATAATAAGAGCCGTCACAGTTTGTGTCATTGAAAAGGTCGTGCCCCCAATCCCATGGTTTGCTACCGGAGACATGACATGATTATTAAACGATGGAAATGGAAATGCAAATGAAGGTGGCAACAACAAGAAGCTACAATAATTCAGTTTGTACCTCATGCATTTAAATTTTCAGGAGAATATTAATAAATGCATTCACAAGGGCAATGATAAAGGTGAAGTACAAGTCAGGACTACACTTAGCTTAGCCAAACTTAATTTTAAAGTAATTAAGGAACATGAATTTCAACATTATGACATGGTAAACATTCATTCATTCCTTTTCCAAACCATTTAGTCACAGGGGTGCAGGCATCTATCCCACCTACCATCAGGTATAAACAGATGAACAACCATTTATTCTCACATACACACCTATGGGAGATTTAAATTCACCTACACTATGTAACTTGACCTATTAAGGTGCATGTGTTTGGATGATGGGAGGAAGCTGGAGTGTTCAGAATGAACCTAAATTGGCAAACAAATTCCAAACAATAGAAAAGCATAAACCTCCGCCAAGGGAAGAGAGGTCTGCCAAAGAGGTTATGTTTTTGCCAGAGTCTGTCTGTCTGTTAGTTAGCAAGATTACTCAAAAGGTTATCGACGGATCTTGATGAACTTTACAGGGTAGGTTGGTAATGGGGAGATCTGGAAATTATTCGATTTTGGTGCATAATCTGGGGGGGTCAAGATAACTCAAAAACCTATGGATGGATTTTGATGAAATTTTCAGGATCACCGCCAAAATCTAATCATTTCCAGATCTCTCCATTATCAGCCTACCCTGTAAATTTCATCAAGATCCATCCATAACCTTTAAGTTATCTTGCTAACTAACAGACACACTGGCAAAAACACAACTTCCTTGGTGGAGGTAATAATCAGTATTAATAGTAAATATTATATGGTAGTGCTCTCCACAGAAATTCTGAGCAAGGAGACATGCCAGCGATGGGAGGGTGCAGTGATAATGTGTATGTGTGTAAAACTACTTGGGCTGATGTTGTTCATGCAACATTTAAACCAGGCATGCCCAAACGACTCCACAAAGGGCTGGTGTCCTGCAGGTTTTAGATGTTCCCCTCTTCCATCACACCTGAAGGTCATTAAATCTTTATCAGCCTTTGAAGAGCAGATCATCAGTTGAATCAGGTGTGATGGAAGAAAGAAATATCTAAAACATGCAGGTTCCTGGCCCTCAAGGACCAGGATTACCCACCCCTGCTGTAGGTTTTTGTCAGACTTGACTTAATTAATCAACTGATCTCAGTCTTCGGAGAGTCGATTGGTCAAATCCTTGGTCGGTTGGAACAAAAACCTGTAGCCACACTGGACCTTTGTGGAATAGTTTGGACATGCCTGACCTAAACACTTGTAAACGCCCAGCACAACAAACCCCGCCCCCCCTTGCACACATTTTACGTGATTTGCCCTATTTGTTATCATTGCAAAAACACATTTTTGGTGACTGTGACCTTTGAACTCCAGTCACCAAAATTTAATGGGATCTATTCTGGACCACCTCGCACCTTTCCTGCAAATTTCATGGAAATGAGTCCAGTCGTTTTTGTGTAAACCTGCTTACAGACAGACAGACGGACAAATAAACAAACAGAACACAAAAACAATACCCCTCTCCTGGGGTAATAAAAAACAAAGCAGGTTACAATGAAGTTCCATGCAAAAGCTTTTATTTCATCTGAAGCACAGGCTCTTTTAAATTTGTTTTTCACTGAGGTACTCACATGAAGGGAGTGTAACCTAGCGTCTGAAGAATGAGCCCTGACAGCGTAATGTGTAAAGGAAAGATGATAGTTTAACTTCAGAGGCACATCATTACTCACAGCTCCATCTTCAAAACACACACACACACACACACTCAAGTGCATAACACACAGACAACACACTTCCTGCTTTCACAATAAAAGCACTCCTTTTTCCATCCTGTCAAATCTGCATCCAGAAAACATTTTAAGAGTCCGGACCATAGAAATCTTACACAACGCATGTGATCGTTGCATATGAAATGAGCACACGCCCCCTCATGCTCTCGCCATCTGCTAAGTCAGATGGATTTGCCTTTTTATTTTTTATTTTTTGTTACTGAGGCACTCACGTGTGTTCCTGTGTGAACCAAAGGTGTAAACTCGGGAGTGAAAAAAGAATGGCTTCCAACCAAATGTGACTCGGTTCCATCGTTCATGTTAGTGAGTCAGTCAAAAGACTTGGTTTGTTCGTGAACATCACAACTCTATAGGACAACGATTCTATTTTTAATTTGAATTGCCTTTCACAATGAAATGTCTGTTCTTGGTGACCTATACTCCTGTGCAACTTATGTATGTTTTTTCCTTCTTTATTTTGCATTTTTTGGTTGGTGTGACTTACTCTGGATCGACTTATAGTCTGGATAATACAGTATACAATTTAAATGTCAAACTATGTGCCCACCTCTTCCTATGGTCATGAACATTGATTGGATAATGACAGATCTTAGATGTAGACTGTATTTCCCTAAAAGATAAGATGCAGAGCTCTGCCACCACAGGGGACGTGCCAATGCTTCTCAACGTCCAGAGCATTGTTCATTTTGTTCCCCATTTTTCATTTTAGTCTTAGTCTTTTGTCAAAGTTCATTCTTAGCCACTTTTATTTCTTCCCCATTTTTCATTTTAGTCTTAGTCTTTTGTCAAAGTTCATTCTTAGTCACTTTTAGTCTTTCCCAAATTATTTTTGTTAGTCATATTTTCGTCAACTGAACGTCTCAACATTTTAGTCTACTCTTGGTCAGACATTAACACAAGGTATTTTAGTCCAGTTTTAGTCAAAACATGTTGGCCTTTTTCTATTTATTTCAGGAATATTCTTGTGTATGAATACATAGTTGTACTTGCTACTTGAATACGAATAAATGTGTCATTAAACCCTTATACCGGGATTCTAGCAGCAAGGATTATCTTGATAAATCAGTGTATTTATGCTTGCCAGTTAGCTTACCTTAATATGTGGGTGACTGAGCGTAATTTGCCTTTTAAGGTCGATGGTATTTTTCTTCCCACATATATTGCCGTCTGTCAAAATGATGCATTGGGATTTGTTTTCTGCTTGTACATACTGTACTGGAAATGGGACCAAATGTCCAGTGGTTTTTTTCCTTCCAAGAATGATTGGACTGCATGCAGCGTCTGCAAGTGTAAGCCACAGGTGTGCAGCAATAGGATATCACACATGTGACATTGCCTACGCAGGCCTAGAAGAACTCCGGGCACAAATTCATGACAGCAAGACTGGATATCACTTTTATTATAAGAGATGAAATCGAGGATTATGTTTTTATTTTCATTTTCATCTTGTTTTTATTCATCGATAAACACACATTCGCACAGTTATCATCAGTGTTTTTAGAACAGCTGTGTCGTCTCGTGACTTCATCATGGGAAAAAGGGTTGTCAACGAACATATTCTGCCTCGTCTCGTCAATCGAAATTAACACCAATCCAGAGGAACCAGCTGAGGTAGTTCCCAAATTTAGGAAGGATTTCTCCTGGATGACTCACTGGGGAGGGATTTTAAGTATGTCCAACTGAAAGAAGACCCTGTGAAACCTTACGAATTAAGTTGGATAAGCAGAAGAAGATGCATGGATAGATAGATGAATAATTTTTTACTGGAAAACATCTCCAGTGATCATTACAAGTTACAGCAGCAGTTATTACTTTATTACTAATGTATTACTTAGTTGTAATGTAACGTAAATGTCAGTAAAAATGATCAGAAAAGTAATGTTTTTAATTGTCTTTTCATACATCAGATTGGTTAGGTGTGCTTCAGAGGCAGGTTTCTGAAAGTAAAGCATATAAAATGTTTGAAATATAAACGTTTTTCAATGCAAGAAGACTCAATAAAGCATATAGTGCAGTTCATTAACCAGCATCTGCATGTGATCCAGGCTTTGCTGTGTAGCTTCAGTCTTGACAACAGCTCCAAACATGCGCTCTGAGCCAGCATTGGCACCATCTCCTCCTTTTAACACCATTGATTGTGAGTCTTGATTCACATTAATGAGCTGTTCTGGGTCTGCCAGTGTGTCATTCAAAGTAGGGGGAAAGAAAACCAACGGAAATGAATCAAGCTCATGATGTCACCTCAACATGTCCTGTTGAAAAACATTGTTTCAGCGTCTAGGCCTGACTCACAGGTTGGTCCATGTGTTATTCACATTTTCTTCTGGGCTCTGAGTTGAGTGATAAAGTTGAAGTGAACTAAACTGATTTACAGATTTTGTTGGTGCAGAGTTTGGGGAAACAATCACTATTTTCTAGGAAAAAAAGGAATCGTAGAAAGAACACTCATTCAAAGAAGGTATTTTCATCATTTGTTCTTGTTATTGAAGCATGAACAGAATTCTAAGAAGGATATATTTTGCAGAGTGGCAATTAAATCTGTCTTTAATAGTGTCATTACGCTGAAAACCACTTTTATACACTCCTTTTAGAATCAAATGGGTCACCCTGAGTTACCAACACATGCTGCGTTTGAAAGTGGTGTGTCTTTGAGGATAATAAGAAAATCAGGGAAATGGTCTTTGATCTTCAGGTGTGTAGCATAAGAGGTAAGAAAAGGATCCCAAACAACAGCCAAGAGCTTCATCAAAACACACCTGAAACTACTGGAGAAAATGGTGTGGAGAAAAAAAAGTCCTTCCACTGTGTCACTAAATTTGTCAACTTTAAATGGAAAGAACAGGTGAAGTTCCAGGGCAGTGAGCTGAGAGGAAAGGACTTCAGTGTCAAAGATCAGTTCCCTAAGGAGATCCAGGACCGACGTCGGGTTCTGTTCCCAGTTCGGCACAAATTCATGGCTGAAGGCTACCAAGTGGTCATAGCTGTGGTCAAACTTTTCGTCAACGGTTAGTTTTACCATGGGACAGATTATCACTCCCTGGATTTTTGTCCGTATTATTTATCTCTTATTGTCACTGTCCTTTCTTTTAACCTTTAGTTTCCCTCACATATTCCTGTCCAACAGGACAACAACACTATATGTCTATATTAACAAGAACAGAGGTAGACTCGTCTCATCATCTAAACCCGTTTTATCCTCACCTGGGTCACTGGGGGCCTAATCCAGCTACAATGGGTGAAGGCGGGGTACACCCTGTATGAGTCTCCAGTTCAGGGCTGAACATACTGTATCACTCTCACATTCACACCTATGGACAATTTAAATTAACCTATCAGTGCATGTGTTTGGATGGTAGGAGGAAACTGGAGTACCTGGAAAAAACCCACGCAGACACAGGGGGAACATGCAAACTCCACACAGAAAGGTCTAGTGTTGGAATCAAACCAGGGTCCTTCTGTCTGTGAGGCACAAGTGCTAACCACTGCACCACCGTGCTGCAGACTGACTCACATTAGAACAAAAATAGACACACAATAGCACAAATCCACAATACACACACACTTAATGCTTGTGGGATTAAAACAGATGTGTATGTATCAGGGAGCACTAACACCAGTCACGTTATGAACTCGCTGAGGTTTGTCTCTTAATGTGCATGGAGCTCGTCCCAGAGAAAAGAGAATCAAGATTTTCTGAATTCAATAATTCCTCTAACATGTAGACAAATAATTCCACTTTAACATTATTCCTGTCATTCTGCACATGCTCCTGGTCTCCTCGCACATATTTCGCTTTGCTAACTCATCGATGCATTAATATGTTGATTCGGTCAAGCTGCTGCTTCGTAATTGGCACAAAAATAAATCCAAAAATTGCATGTCGTATTTGGTCTTCCATGTTGATAGTTGAAACTAACACAAAACAGGGAGTGGATGAGATTGTTTACTTCCAGTAGACATCCAGATGTTAAGCAACTATTCTATCCAATCAGAACCCTCTGTACCTCCAGAAAAGCACAATTAACTAGAGCGGAATACACCTGTTTCCCATATAAACCTTTGTTCAGAATTAACACGAAAGTCAGTGGTATCAAACATCACTAATGTATTCGCTAAGGTTTTTTTCTTTCATATTTTTTTTTAACAAATAGTGTAATGTTTGACTTCAGGTTGTTGTTTTTATGCAGTCCACTCGTTCCTCTATCTATACAGTGTTTCATGTGGCACTTTTTGAATCAACCACAAACCCAAAAAGAACCAGCCCCTTAGTTGTCTAAGTGGTCTTTTAAATGAAGGCTTTGTGATTTTTCTTTAGGCCAAACATACCTTTGCTGTTTTCCGATTCAATGTCCACAGCACTTGCTCCCAAATCACATCAGCCTTCTGTAGATGTTCCGTTGCATACCACCGATGATGGATTTTAAAATAAGGATCATGACCAGATCTGATAGTTCTTTCCAAGAATTTTCTTTATCTCTCATGTCTTTAACTCAGTTCCCTTTAACTGCTCTCTCTTAATCATATTTCACACTGTGGAAACTAAGCTGAAAACACGTTACTATCTTCTTCTAGCTCTCCTCTGAACTGCGGGCACCAACAACTTTGATTTTCAGAGGCTTCAACAACTGCTTTCCCATAGTTGTTAAGTGGTGACGGAAGGTTTGAAGAGTATGAGTATTAAGAATTATTATTATTTAGCTTTGAGCAGCACACACTTTGATAATCTGACACTTTGGAATAGTTAAGGTACCAATCTTTTTACGTGGTGCAGGTAAAATAAAGTTGGGAGAGTGGAAGCTACGGAAACATACAAACAAAACAAGTAATGTTTGGGACACATTCACTAAGATTTTTAAAGATGATGAGGAGCTCCCTGTGTTTTCTTTTCTGTGGAAACTGGGTTCAAATGTCTCCTTGGATGTTACAGGTTGCTGTGATATTTAGGATGACATAGTTAGATGCTGGAAAGTTCACAGAGGAGTCCGGAGAAAGTTACTATTGACTAAACAAAATTGGGGATTATGGAGCTTAACAACTGTTGTCGCTTCTGTGAAAAGTTTAAAGATTGCTGACGTTTTCTGATATTCTTCACTCATCTTTGATAAAAGTAAATCACCACCTGTTGTTGTTCTTCTATGGTTGTTTCCAGTTGTTTCTTTCCGAATCGTTGCAGCGTCACTTTGTTACACCTGACCCTCTGACTCTATACTTCATTGTGATTCATCGGCCAGTTTCAGGGAAATCGAGCCAAAGGTTACATTGAGCAGAATGCATTTCCGGAAGCAAATTAGATTTGCTACCACTAGGTCTAGCGTCTAGCACGGATAGGCTAGGAATCAGGATCCTTAGGAGAAATATTTTTTTCAATTCAGTTTCATCAATGTTCTGCCAATCATAATACATGGCTGCCTCAAGGTTATAAGGAGAGGAAAGCTAACTCAGACAGGCTTGGGTAGGCAACCATCTACCTTGACTGGCTGGGGTGTGAATTGTGATAACTGATAAAAATTCCATTTTGTTTACACTTCATAGGTGACGGTTTAGAAATGATTGTCTATATTATCATTGGGTGGTACTAAATATATCAAACTTTTTTTAAATGTCTTCTAATTTTCCACAGAAGTAGGAGAGTGTGTATGTTTTTACTGAATAAAGGGAGGGAGGTATTTGCCCTGGTGTTTTAGTGATTAAATTTTTACTCTTTGAACATCGTATTGAAATTTGCCAAGGAGCCTATAGAGCTTGGCAATTGACATCATTATGCAGTGCATTCTGGGACATAAATAATAAAATACTGCCATATTATATATCCAGCTGAAGCCAAAGCTATTCAGTCTATGTTTGAAGTGAGTCCGTATGTTGAAAAGTCAAATAAATGAAAAAACATTGGCATGCAAAAACAATTTCCAACCGAAGGTAAGAATAAGGTATATGGAAAGGGTCACCATAATTGAAAATATAAAACACATGGCATTGGATCTATGATAATGGATAGACACACAGGGTTTATGTTCAGTTCGGAGAGATTTCAAAGAAAAAGTCACTTTTCTTTAGTTTTCTCTGGTTTTGATTCCAAATTCAAAGTGTCTATTGTACAATGAAAATCTTGCTTTGCCATCCACAATGAATGTCACAACAGCTTAAGATAAGTAGGCTATATAAAAAAAATAAAATATAATGAGTTAACTTGGAAGTTACACAACCAAAAAATATAGAGGGAAAAAAGAGCAGAAGATATCAAGTACTATTACCAAGAGAAAAATATAGAATGACATAAATATGCTACGTCTGGTAATTGTTCAAACTGTCAGAGGTAAATAACACACAGGAATGTGTGAAACTGCCTAAAGTAGGTGAGAATTTAATGTGCAAAATTGTTCCACAAACAGTATGAGGTCTGTGATAGTATGATATACGATTAACAGTATGAAATATTAGGTGCACAAAGTGTCAGAGGTATAATCTTCAACTTTAATCTTCCTTTAATTATGAACATCAACATTATCAGTGAATTCAGGATACGAAAATACTTCATTTACAGTGGAGAAAAACTAAATGTAATGTAAAAATATAATAATAATCATTTAAGAAAGGCTGGATATAGAGAAAAAACTATTGGGAACTGCCACCAAAGTAGCACTGGGTCTTTATAGGTTAAAGCACAGGTCTTTCTGATTTCATCTATACATTTTTTTTATTTTTTAGTTGACACAAAATATTGCCCTTTTGCTTGAAATATTACTATCACTTGTGTCTTCTGGCCTTTCAACAAGACTTGGGCACATGTAAAGTAATATAGAACAACCAAACTATCTCATCAAAAAGGGTAACCTCCTCATCCATACACTGAAGCAACAAACTGATTGGTGTTCTGTAACAGTGTGTACTTGTCTGAACTATCCATTCCTCTTTCTACATGGACCCTCAGGTGGGTTATAACATGTGTCAACGCTTTTGCATCAAGTTGACATCTGCCTTTAGTGAACACAGCCTCAGTACCATAATCACCTTCCTCTGCAGCTCCAGCTTCATTCCCATCCCTTAGCTCCGCATGTCAGTCTGACGATGTGGGTGCCACTTCAAAGTCACTCATATGACGAGTTGGAGCCCAGTCTGGATAAGCCTCATCTGTCTCATATGCTGGATTGAAGACAAAAGTATCCATGTTGAAACTACGGATTGCAATTGTCATAGGGCAGTAGCATTTAATTTCAAACTTGATTTATATGACAAACCATAATGTCACAATAATGGTATGGCCACACCGAAAACGAATTTTCGCATCCACACGTTGAGATTGTGTACAAAGTCAATAGAGTGATTCGTTTTGACAGAGATTCATTTGAAGCGTTCCTGTGGTGCGATGGAGGAGTTTCTGCGGTGCGTTGGAGCGGCACGTTTTGCTGCAAATCCGCATAAACGCCGGAGTTGAAAATATTGAGCTTTTCAGGCAAATTAGCGTAACACCGTGCTATGAAAGCCAATCAGCGTTGAGATGCTGCCAACATCATTATGGAATGATGTATGACGTTCGGACCGGCCCAGAAGGCGGCAGAAAGAAAAACTGAGTCTGAAATACCGGTGAAAGCGGACTTCATCCAGACCGAGTTCCTGGAGGAGGTGGTGGAATTCCCCTCTTGGCTCTTGTGCAGGTGAACCCAAAAGCGACTGTGTCTGGGCCTTGGACGTGTGGGACCTCCAGAGCAGGTATAGAGCAGTAATCCAAGTGATCTGAGCCATAGTTCAGGACAGACTGAAATGGAGGGACAGATTTTGTTTGTGTTTATCCAGCGTCCAGACTCGGGTGTGTAGGCAGCGCGTTACAAGCGTACACGCGAAAATTTGCATTTGGTGTGGCCGTAGCATAAGCTTGGACATGTGACCCCACCATGTGATGTTACCACTTTGGTGGTGACCATACTGGAGGTGGCGACACTACTTAATTTATTTACAATGCTTCCACTGTGGGCCCAGTGAGGATGTACTCTAGTTGTATGTCTCAATTGATATCCTCTTTATGTTTTTTACCTCTACAAACTCTACTATGCTCACACGTTGCTGTGTTGTGGGGTGTAATAGCGCAAGTAGTGACAGTGATGGGGGGGGGTTTATCTTTTTACCATTTTCCTGCTTGGAACCACACCTACACACCTGTAATGCTAAGGAGATAAAAATGGACACACATTTTTCATTTTCCTTTAAGTAGGAAAACTGTAACAGTAAAATATCAGTAGATATTGTAACAAATGATAAGGGGAACGCTTCAGTACGGTTCATTAGCAAAACTTCTCAGTCATGTGCATGTCATTTCTGTACAGGACAGGAATGTATATCATCTGAATGTTAATCTGTATATCTGAGGATGTGTGTGTACACATGGCTACATGCTTTTACTCAGGTGTGGGTGGATGTTTTCCATCAAGTCTGATCACTGGCTTAAGTACACCTGAAGACACGTGTTGAGACAGTAGAGCTTGGTTTATCTCTGCTCTGACCACCACAGTGTTCTCATTCGGTTTAATGAACCGATGATATGATATGTGTACAGGTGTATGAATGTATAGGTGTAAAGACATAGTAATATATATTATAGGAAATTTTGTGTATGAGATATTTTTGTATCATTTTGATAAACCAACATGGTTGAACATGATGAACATGATTTATATATGTTTTTGGCATTTGTATTATTGTTTGGTACAATAGGGGTGGGAGATAAGTTTTTTTTACTTCTTCCCACTCCCTTTCGAATACGTTACTTGCTTTCTTATTTTTTTAATTCAGGCTATATTGTCTTTGTCTTGATTTGATCAATTATTTGCTTTTGAAAGATCAAATGTTTTTGTGCTTGACGTATTCGAAATAAAATGACTAAACTAAAAAACTTAACTAATGAGCTCCATTTTTCAGCTGTTCGCTTCTACTGACTTGTAACAGCGAAACAGTTAGTAAATGTAGGCGCTGACCCCACACACTCACGATAGGCAAATATGTCCGCAATAGAGAACTCAGATGAGATAATCCAAGACAACCAGGAGCTGTTCTCTCCTGGATTCTTCTGAATTTCAGGGATAGTTTGTACAGGATTGAGTCCTGGGACTTTCTGGCGGGCATCTTATCTCTAAAATGGCCTGGGAGCTGGACGATATTCCTATAGACAAGGAGACTTAATGTCTCTGCTTACCCTGTTGCTTAAACAACCCTGAAATGGACTGAGTACTGCAACGAATGGCTGGCCGTCTGACTGGAAGTATGTCTAGATGGATGGAAGACCAATACGTGCAAGTGGTCAGAGTTCAGGCTAGCATTACCGATTAAAACTGACCAGCCTTTGTGGAGATTTGTAGACTTAGATTTTGCATTAATACTTAAATGACAACACTGGGTTTTTATCAAACTGGGTATTGGTGCAAGTAGTAATCACATGCATGAAATAAACCAGTTGGAAGTTGTTCCAAATCTATCATCTCCCCACTCAGCCACCTCGTTTGCTCGGGATGGCATGCTGTTGGAGGCTTGGCAGAGGTTTGTGTTCTTTTAGTGTTTTCTAATGTTTTATGACGGCAGAACAAAGACAGCTCTTCACCTCACCACTCAGGGTCAAACTCCTCATTTATCCTACACTGCCATGTGTCTCTGGATTATCTTAAAGCTGTGACTTGGAGCATAAACTGAGGCTCAAAAGAGGCTCATGTGAGAAAGACTGGGGCAGTTTGGACACCAGACAGTACCATTGATTTTCTGCCACATGACCTGAGTGATGTCTATTGTGCCACAATTATTACTTCATTTAAAATATTGTAGTTGATATTAAAAAAAATAATCTGTACTTATAGATTCAGACTGAAGAAAAAAATTCTCACACAAACTGAGAGATCAACTGACTTTCCTAGGAAAGTCGAGCAATGGTGGATCCAGAAAAAATGGATAGGGGTAAAGCCCAGTCTCAGAGACCTAGTAAGGATTGAAGGAGGTGAAGGGATCAAAATAAACATTAGAAATGATTTCAAATCACATAAAATGTTATTTATTTTATTATCATACACTAATAACACAATTTAACCCCATCAATATGAACAGTATTGGAACCAGAATTACATTTAATAAGGTTGGCCTCAGTTATAGCATTGATTTCCATTGCATTCTAAATAATGTTAGATTCGAAACAATAGGCTACTACAGTAGAGGTATTACACCAGTGATCCCCAATAGGCGGCCCGCGGGCCGGATGTGGTGTGGGCCAGGATACAGACTGGCCCACACCAACTTGTGAGCAAAACTATTCTTTTTTTTTTTTTTTTTTTTTAAATATTGTAACCTTGCGACATTAGCGCCGTCATCTCTGCCCCGCATGTGTTTTTCTTTTTTCTGGTCTTTTTTTCTCTCGTCTTTTTTGGAGTGCGTGAAGTGCAGCTCTTTTGCGACATATGTTTAAAATGGACATTGTCATCACTACTCAGCCATTACCCCATGTGGTGGGCATCTGGAGGTGCGCACAAACACACACCTGCTGCAGAACCGGGCAGAGCGGAGGTAGCTGCACCTGCTTGTGTTGGGTTGGTTGGATATTTAATTGAATGTTGTGTGCCTATAGTGAGTAGATTTTTTTTTTTTTGTGGGAATGTTTGGACATCGTACAATATTATGTATAACGGACTATGGGGGTATGAAGCTATGTGTGTGTGTATGGAACTATTATGTGGGAGGTTACAGTGTGTGTGTGTGTGTGTGTGTGTGTGCTGGAGTGGGTGGATGGATGAGTATTTTGTGTGGGTACTGCTCTGTCTGTTTTGTTGTTTTTAAAGTTTATCAATGTCTGCCTATCCAACTGCTTTATTGATATATTTATTTATTTTATTTATATTTTATATGTATTTTATGTATTACATCAACCTGCCAAAGGAACTACAGGTGGAAATTAGTAGGAAATGCTACAACCTGGTACATCCTTCATTGGTTAATGTTTATATGTACTTAAATAAATAAACAAAATAAAAATGTCGTGTGCATTTGTAGATCCACTGAGATCTGTAAGTTATAATGAAAATGTAGAAAATATAAACAAAAGCCTAATATATATTTTAAAAATTCTGCTCATTCTTTCACTTTGATCATGTTATTCACATTATTTGAACGATTGTTTATACATAGAAACATTTTCATTGTTCAATTTTACTTTTTCACTCTAAAATATAGAGAAGAGTTTGGAATTGACATTATTTATGCATTATTATGTTATTATTTCACTGGTTTGCCCCAAATTTAGCTGAACATGTCCCCTGAACTAACATGAGTTTGACACCCCTGGGGATGCCCAGGACATTTATCAGTTCTCTTCTTCTACTGTTTATTTGTTGGTTGTTTGTTTTCACATTCATAATTTATGTTGTATACCTGTTGTGAAGCACACTGAGTCTGCCTTGTGTATGAAATATGATCTATAAATAAAGTTGAGTGAATTGCACCATGTTGAATTGTACAAAGTTTCAGTGACCCAGTTTAATGAATATGTGGAAAAGCAGGATGCATTCCTAACTGTAAGTTGCTATGGCTGTCATGGCTGTGACCATGGAAGGTAATGAAACACCTTCATTCAATGAGTCACACTGACTTTCAGTACACTTTCAATGTAGTTTCTTGGAGGTCTGTGTTCTGCCTTGAATTTAAAAACATAACATGTCTACACTTGTCTGACACAAAATACTGACTGACCCCAATATGATCCAATATGTAATATTCGCGAGCATGAAACAAGACTACAATTGGTTTGACTGATACATGTGTGATAATACAAGATTTTTCACATTTAGTATGTTTAAGGTCAATGCGTCTAAACTGCAGAGCTGTAATAGGGTTACTGCACTGTGTCCAATTGAGATACAAAGTCATCATGAGATTTAAAAAATTGTAAAATTAAAAGTCAAAATTGTGAGATAATAGTCATATAACTATAATATATAAAGTCACAGTTTCTCTCTTCCAATGATTTTTCCCTCTGGAGTGACTTATTTTTGATACTGTTACATCTGTTTAGTTTGAAAAAGTAATGAGTTTATTCTGAGAATGTAAAGAATATAAAGTACAGATATTTGACTATTATTTGTTTGATTTGAGATGATGTCATACCCCCAGTTTTTCCTGAGGTTATGTATTGTAGCGTTCCACTAGATCCAGAAAACGGACACAGAGTTGGTCTCACCTACTTTTTATTGCAGGATAAACGGTTACTGTCGGTCACAATCACACCAAACAAACAGTAATAACATGCGGGGTCGTTACAATATCTATGGTTTAAACCTTTTACCCACCCTGGCGGTACACCAGCATAAGGAAATGAAGTGCACCTCAGTAAACATCAAATGTAAACATCACGACGGTGCCAAGAAGGCCTGGGTTCAATTCCTGGACTGTGCCGGCCTCTCTCTCCCCATGTCTGGATGGGTTTCTTCCGGGTGCTCCAGTTTCCCCCATCACCCAAAAACATGCTTGTTTGCAGATGGGTTCCCGGGCGCCGCCCATGGGTGCCCACTGCTCCTTACAGGTGCCCCAATGGCATGAAGGATGGGTTAAATGCAGAGGAAAAATGTCATTGTACAATGTATAATGACAAATGATACATTTTGTCATTGTTAAACTAAGTTAAATGAACTATGTCTTGCTCTTTGACATATACCGTAAGCTAATTTGCTGACAGTATGAGGAGCACTTTTGGATGTTTGGAATAGGAGGTATGGAGGGGCAAGTTTTCATTCTTATAGTATTTCTGTCAAAAGTTTTGTTCTTCTTGGAATAAATGTTTAATTGAGGAAAAACACATTTGTGTTATTTTTGGCCATATATTACTTTTTTAAAAATAAAAAACATTAATGGATAATTGTTGGTTAATTTTCCCGATGATAGATTCAGAACATTTTGCTCTTGTGCCACAATCTAGAACTCCCCCCACATTTTAAATGACTGTGACGCCCCTGACTAAGGAGATAGAGTCAAAATCAGTTCAAGGGTCAAAGCTGAGAAAAAAGGTCAGGAAACTCTGGCATACTCATAAGAGGAACTAAAGCTATGTTTGATCAGAGATGATCAGAAGAGAAGACTCAAAACTGGTGTCTCGTCTTAACCCTTTTATCCACATTAACACGACACGAGCTTTGTCATTAAGAAATGTCCGTGCATATGAGGACTTAAGAGTGTGTGGAATTGGATTAGATATGCATGCCAGGCTGCTAGATGGTGTTGTGACAGAACACTGTCTTGTCAGTGCGCCTGCGTAACAGTAATATTTTAACATTTTCTACTGTGAAATGGAAACACAGCAACAGATAGTTTTCAAGATTTCCACTCTGGAATGTGTCTTCAGATTTTTGTGGTTCCAACCCATCATAAAAACTCAGTTCTCGTGTAAAGGAAAAGCACTTTTGATAAAATATTTTAGAATTTTTAGCCGTAATCATCCTCGTGTAAACAGCCCCTCAACCAGAGTTGGTTATGTGGCTGCCAGATGATTAGAGACAGCTGGGAGCAACAGGTGACACTGATATGACTGATTAGATGTTGCAAGGTTAAGGAGAGGCAAACATGGACAGATAAGTAGTAATATGTCACCTGGAACAGGAAAGTTACCTTGTTTTCCAATTAAAATAGCATGTTTGCACCAAATGCTTTTATATTTTAGCTGAGTCATTGATAAAGTATGATATTCAAATTTATTTTTAACGCTGTGGAGCATCTTCTACAAAGGGCTTTGATTTCAATTACAAGAAAGACTTTGTTTTTTCTCACAGTGATTACACAAAAATCCTCCTGTTAAAAAGTGGGGGAAAAAAGACAGAGCATATGAACACCTATTTATAGTGTGTTGAGCTGTTTCTGTTTCCAGTTAACTAATGACAGCTATCTCTTTGCTTTTCCTGACAATACTGAGCCATAAAAGAGTCATTTCCAGTGGTCCGGTGCCTACAAAGCTTAGGGATGGGACTTTGCCCCAGCTGTCAATAAAAAGCTTTTATTATTTAGAACTGAAAATTAAAATTGGTGTGAAAGAGAAAGAGATGCAGGAATGATATACTTGTTACTTGTACATTAAATATTTAGTATTCAAGGCAGCTTACTGGAGATGGAATGGATTAGTGCTTTAGAATAAAAAAATCGATGTGGCTCATAAGGAAACAAACAAACAGATGTGGAGGTATATTTAGAGCATTTACAACCACAGACACACACACACACACCAGCATATAGGCTGTAGTGTACTCTAATCAATACATGGTTTACACATGGATTAGGTGTACCGAGCTGCATCTGCAGGTGTTGTACCACGGCTGAAAGATTGATCCTTTTTCCATTTCTGTGTCGCACTCATTTGGTTATGCAACAAACGTAACACTATCCAGACACTAGGTTAGATCTTCTTCCTTTCCAGCTCTTGACTTTTCATTCAGACCTTTTATTAACAAAGACAAGAGAGTTGGAAAAGTGGAGACCAGGTATGGCTTTAATGTGAAGAGGTGTAATACGATCAGGAAGTGTATCTATTTAAGAAGAAATAGGAGTCAAATATTAAATTTTTTGCTGTTATTCTGAAAAATTGTTAATACAGCATTTAAATGCAAGTGGCAAAAACAAACAAACATGCACACACATATATTAAAGGAGCCAGGGTGAACACCTTCCACAAAGAAAATATTAAACTTTTAATAGCAATTTCTCCAATTCAAGGACCTATAGATATCTGTTGTCGTAATATTTAATGTAGAAGCTCGTAAAGATTTATTTGTAAAAAAAAAAACAGGTACCCCGACTATTTTATTTTATTTTATTTAATTTGGATTTATTTTATTTTATTTTATTTGTTATTCTATACGGCCCTCTAGAATGTTGGGACAGCTCCCATTCACTTTAATGGACATTCCCAGAGTTCTGATGTTTTTTCAATAACTACCCTCTGCACCATTAAAGTCTGCTGCCAATGCTAATGACTTTTGTCACTTCAGATTCACGTTCAGCCACTTTGAAAGTAAATATTGTGTTGTCTGTCTTTTCTCAAAATAAGCAGTAAAAAGCTGTAATAATAACCCCTAGAATCGGTGGGATAATGTATCGCCCACGGGTTACGATCGAAAAATATTACCCTTCGGGGCGGAACAATACTGTGCTTTTTGGCCCTGTGGGGAAATATTTTTCTGATAGTCACGCGTGGCAATACATTATCCCGGACTAAGGTTCCATTCTGACTCTTTTGAGGTGAGTGCAGTTCTTCATGCCGACCAATAGATGGCGCATGTTGCGCAATGAATCAGAATAGAGTACAGGTTGTTGTACCAGAGGAAGAACAATTCAAACTCATCTGTGTGACGTAATAGCACCAAATGTGCGTTTTTCTATTCTCTGATTACATGTTGGTAAATATAAATTATTCATAAATATAATGCAGGTAGTGAGAGTATGTCGGAGATTGTTTTGTATGGAGTATGACACCAGTTTTAAGCGTTTCTGTGTTGAATTTGATAACGTGTTTTAAGCTAACCTGCTAATGCTAGCGGTCAAGAGCACTGTGGAGTCATGTCCAGCCGTTTGATTTTCCTTTTTCTTTATCATTTAGAGACATTTAGGAAACAAGGTTTCAGACAGTATGTAATGTCTTTGTTATTTCTGTGACTGAATGTGCCAATTTTGAGCTTAAATGCTAGAAATCGTGTTGTAGAAGTGTACGGTGCTATTGTTGGGAACAGTGGTGGATGTTAAATGGTGACTGAAATGATTTTACCTCCGCTAAGAAGGTTATGTTTTTGCCGGCGTTTGTTTGTTGGTTAGTTTGTGTACAACATAACTCGAAAACTAATGGATAGGTTTTGATGAAAATTTTAGAGTATGGTGGTAATGGGGCAGATGAAGAAATTAGATTAGGTGGTGATTTGGGACCCCCCCCCCCCTGCACTTCCAGAGTGCTTTTCTAGTTTAAATGTAAATTCATGGTTTCCTGTTAAAAATTGTTGTACTTGACTGTATTTAAAACTACATAAATTTAAAGTGGGTTAAAAAAGAGTAAGTCATTGAATGATGTATTAAAGTGATAATATTAATTTGTTCAAATTACAATTACAATTTATGTGAGTTAAAATTATTCTCATGAAACGTGATTGTGTTTTGTGTGACACGAATAGAAAATAATAGCAATTACTATGGACACTGGATAAAATTAGTCAGTTGATGATTTGAAATGATTGAAGAACAATAGAAACTGTGTGAAGTAACAGCATGAAATGTGTGTTTTTCTCTACTCTGGTCACAGATGTGGCACATATTGCCTTCTCCTGGATTGCTACTCAGGGGAACAACATTATCAGCAGTCATTGAGTACGTTCACCTCTATTCCAGGTGGCTGCAAAAACAAACGGAGGGTGTGTGTCACAATCTTTGGTAAAATATACACCACAAATGTGTTACATACTGTACATGTGAAGAGCATCCTCATAAAGTAGAATTAATACAATGCTCCTCACTACTTTTTGCAATTGAAATTGCACCCTCACCATGTTTACATTTTCACCCCAACACCTACACTCACGCACAAGTGCATGTTAGGACTGTGTGAGGAGATAGTAGAATATGGAACAAAAGCAACTGTGTCATGACAATGCAGCTCGTCCAAATATAAATTCCAAATGCTAAGGACTAATGCTCCAGCTTTAGATTATTTTTTATTTCTTTTTTTTTTTTTTTTTATATAATTGATTGATCTGTTGATTTTTTTTAAATAGGATTTTATTAAATGGTTATTTGAATAAGTAAAAAAACAACAAAAAAACTCAAACTTTGTAACCAATTTCTGACAAGGACAACTTATCTTTTATTCCAGAACCACCTGAAACAACCACCACAACAGGTTTAAACAACATACAGTATATAAAGTGTATCTATAACAGCCGAATAAAGTTAAACACATCTGTAGCTATAAACAACAACAAAGACATCAAATGACATCTACAATCAATATGTGCACTGCAGTCTACAACACATCTATACAAGTATAACAAACCCTGCCCCCCTCACACACATTTTACCTGAGTTGCCCTATCTCTTATCATTTTGAAAACACATCTTTGGTGACTGTGACCTTTGACCTACATTCAACAAAATTTTCCTGAAAATTTCATGAAAATTGGGCAGGTAGTTTTTGTGTAAAGCTGCTTACAGACAAAGTTAGATTTTTAATTTTTTTTTAAACCAATTCATCCATCTGTACTCACACTTTCATTAAAGAACTAAACAATATTTCAGTTTTAAGTTGTCATCTGCGCCACCGTGCTCCACTTATTCAGATACAGTTCTCAAGAAAAGATGAAAATAGGCCTACGAAAGTATAACGTGGCTCTTCATTTACCCACAGCCTCTTCTGAGTTAAGGGACGGGGATTGAGTCCCAGATTTGGGCTCCAAAAGCTAGAGCCAGATGGGTCGGTCCAGGCCCCCACCAGTAGATGAGAAGATGGGTCGAACTGACACTGGAAACTAATTGCCAATTGGTAAGTAATACATACCAACTAAAGTGTGCAGTTAGTCTACTAACATTTTTGAATTGATAACCAGCAGTGCATGTCATGTCCCACAGACGCCCTCACAGAGCTGCAACTGCATTCAATCAGATCTACAAGTCCCAAATTGATGTTTGATTCTTCTAACGCTACTCACAGCTGTATCACAAGTACATGGACTTCATCCACAGAGCATGTCCTGCTTCCCACACACCACCACATGCAGCGTACCCCATAACTGGGCTTTGAATTCCAGTAAAAGGTGGCTAAAATTCTGGTTGTTTTGGCCAAACTACTTGCACCCGTGACGGCTCTACTGCAACTTGTGGGTAACATCAGCGATAAAAAGGGATCGGACCAGGTGAGAGATCCTCTTAATTTAGGTTCTGGCACATAACTGGTCGACCAGCAGGTGTACACACCACCATACTAGCATGCAACAACGACAAAAAAGCCATTTTAAATACACATTTTCTCCTTTTTTTCCCCTACACTGCATGAGGTTTTTGTTTATCCTGTCTAATCTGTCACAATAAGCCTCTGTGTGAAACACAACAGTGGGACTAATGTTTAGCAGCAGTGAAATTAAGGAAACAACGCTTTGATTTAGGAAAATTGTCATCAAATATATATATTTTTTAAATTGATTCGTCGATTGTTTCAACCCTATTAAGGACTGTGTCAAACCACCTACCACTGAACACCAAATGTCAATGGGTTCCAGAAAGGATAAACCCCCTCATGAGCCATTCATCTTATTTGGGGGGCACATTGAGGAGTAAATGAGCATCTCTAATATTGTGTACAGTAGGTTCCCCTTTCTCTTCAAAAACAGCTTTGACCTGAGGCCTAGTCTCCACCAGACCTCTGAAGGTGTACTGTGGTCTGTGAACCAACATGTTAGCACCTGATCCTTTAAGTCTTGGAACCTCTGAAATGGGAGGGATTGGATATGTTTATTTAGCACATTTCACAGATGCTCAATAGGCCTGATATTAGGATGTATTTCCTCAGTCCACTTTCCTTAGTCCTTCCTTAATATTTTTTTTGCTCATATTGTATCTGAAAGAGTGCCAGTCAGTGTTGCCTATGGACTTTATCCATTCCATGAAGTGAACACTGTTAGCATAATACAATTTCTTCTTAGTTTTCCCCTGTGACATCTTTCTTCTTCCACAAGTAGAAGCCCGAGATCTCACAACAACTGGATATAGTAATATACAGTTATTAAGGCTGGAGCAGGGTGTTACATTTAAGGGTTAGGGTTAACGTTTAGCACAAGTGTTTTGTTGTCATAAACTCTATGGCTGTGATGACTTTGGCTGTTGGCTGCTAGCTTGTTAGCTCGCTTTTCGGATACCCTGTAAATTAAATTGTAGAGTCCTGAATCGAAATATGTAGGCATCACATACCATTATAACCAGTAGTACATATTTCATATTTGTAGCATATTTAAACTAAATGGTTCTGCAAACACAGCATCCAGGAAGACTGTGGTGCAAGCTGCTTCTTAGAGCTAGCCGGCGGACGTTCAAAATTTAGCATTATTACCATCTACAGGATGGACGGTAGAATGTTATGGCAAAAATCTCTACCATGGACAAAAAAACCCCTCCATAAGGTATGATACCTTACATACCGCCCATTACTACTCTGCTGGCAGCGGTTGAAAACAGCATATTCTGTGTTTTCATCTGGAGAAATGTTCTGTCATTTCCAGGTTTGCATATTGTACGAGTCCAGAACATACGCTCAAGTTGGTAGTTGACTTTGTGTGTTCTTCACACTTTTTTGACCATGTTGGAGAGATGGGATCCGACTGACCAGTAAGGGTCAGTCAACCTAATATGTCCAACCTAGTGAAAGGTGTGAATCGTTAAAGCGTGGTTTCCAGGGTTGGGGCGAAGAAGAGGAGGGACTGTATAGTTTAAAAATCTTACTTGCGTGGAATTGCTGGATCATTTTTTTTATCTCATAAGCTGAGGACCATCACCCAATAAAACATATAATCTACACAGTAATGCACTTTTAAAATGTTTATTTTTTATATATATTTTTTTTAATTTTTCAGGTTTTTCCTGCGTAAATAAGTATTATGTCATCAATAGCAAAAAAAAAAAAATGCATTTTTACTTTATGACAATTTACTTTTACTTCAGTAAAGTAGTTGAATCAGTACTTCTACTTCTACCAGAATATTTTTTCCACACCAGTAGTTGTACTTCTACTTAAATACAGGGTGTAAGTACTTTTATCACCTCTGATAGATAGATAGATAGATAGATAGATAGATAGATAGATAGATAGATAGATAGATAGATAGATAGATAGATAGATAGATAGATAGATAGATAGATAGATAGATAGATAGATAGATAGATAGATAGATAGATAGATAGATAGAGTCAATCTGAAACTGAATAGTCTAAAATATTATCGAAGTTTTCCCTTCTAATAGTGGTTCAGTACTGTTTCATTGACTTCTTAAATCTCATTGCAATGACAAAGGATTTGGTCAAATAAGATGGCAAATAAACTTAGAAATGCATGCAGTGATCAACACCATGTGTTTGTTTGTGTATTGTCAGTGTGTGAAACCAATGCTCTGTATAAATCTGGGCTTCATCCACTTGGTGCTTTGTCATTTCACCAAAATAGCATAATCTCTGGCACAGAGGAATGGAAACGAAAGTGAACACAGTGATTGTTACTTGCATATGCAGAAGACTGTTCTACAAACAGCCTACATAATCTGCATGTGGCAAAGTGCTCACACACCGATAGAAAAACCTCCTCTGCTGAAAAAGTAATACTTAGGAAGAAAGCATCAATCTGCATTCAGCTGCACCCCCCCCCCCAAAAAAAAAAATAAAAAAAGTTTATCATTCATCAGTCAGAATGTGGTAACTGATGGCTGGATACACTAAAGGGGATTTCAGGTCTTTCCATCTTGGCAGTGAGTCGCACATCTGCAAACTGGATTTCCCTGAGGGTTTGTGTGTCAGCCAAGTCTGTGCAAGTTAATGTGGAAGGCAGAGAAGTTGGCAGAGGCGAAGTAAGTCCACTTAGGCACTTTTCTGTAATAAATGTGCAGGACACTGTTGTCCATTCAGAGAAACAGATACAAGTAGCGATGGAAAAAATGATGCCACAGTTGCTGCAATTTACCATCATAATAAATTAATTTACATAATAACTCTTAAAGCTGCATATAACTTTCATCAACAATTTTTCTTCAGATTTTTAAAACCCAAGTGATAGCCTCCTTTCACCAGTTCATTAGTCTTACTGCGCGCACGTACCTAAATCACTTCCCTCATGACCGACTTCGAAGTATACTCCATCACAAGCTGCCTGTTTGTGTACATTTCAAACCAAAACCAAACCGTCACTCTGACCTTTTTGGAACTCCACGTAGCTGCAGCAGAAAGAAGAAATGAAACCATGTCTGCGTTTGTTGCTGCAGCAGCCATTGTGAAGCTGCATGAAATTCCCATTCCCAGAATACACTTAAATAATCAGTTTGTGATGCATATGCAGCTCTAAAGGTATCATTCTGCTGAAAACCACCACATTAACTTTTGGAATCTGATGGGTCACCCCAACTTACCAACACATGCTGCCTTTGACAGTGGTTCGTCACCTCCACTGGCTGCATACTGCATTCACAGAAAACAAGAGGAACGAGGTACCCAGAAAAAGCCGGGCCTTCTGACATCAAATGAACTTTAGCGTCACCCACGTGGGGTTAAACCCCCCGCCAGCATCGAATCTGAAGTAGCATTCGCATTAGCATCTACAAGAGAAGACCGCACCACAGTAGTTGCTGCACAAACTGGAAAAAAAATGGCGGCTCAAAGTGGTTCATGTGCTCTCTGTGGAAATAAAGCCTCCTTTATTTCCCTGCACATTTTCAGAACAAGCAACGGCATGAAACCTAGCTGGATGCTACTCTGGTAAAGGTAAACACACACACAGAAACTATTATTTCACAATTTTCACTTTTTATATCATAATTTTGACTTCTTATCTTAAAATTATGCATTTTTATCTCATGTTTATAACTTTTTTTTCTTTTTATCTCAATTGTGACTTTTCTTCCTCCATTTTATCTGCATTTCCTGCCCATATCCACAAAACTGAGTAACTGTGACTTGATCAAACACATTGTCTACACAGTCACTCACTTTTAAAGGCTTTATTTTAGATACTGTTGAAATTTTTCTGATTTTAGACATTCATGACAAAAAAATCAGTTTTACTTTTTATTTTATTACAATTGAGAAATTGTACTTTTTTTACTTTTACTTAAGTAGAAGAGTGGAATCAGTACTTAAACTTTTACCAGAGTATTTTTTACACAAGTAGCTGTACTTCTACTTAAGTACAGAATTTGAGTACTTTGAACACCTCTGACCTGTAGTGGAAGGAAGCAATCATAGCATTAAACAATGTACCATAAAAGGAGGAGTGAATTTTAAGAGCAAATAACTCATTTTGGAGTTGTTTCTTTGTCTTCAAATCTGACAGTGGTTTGACCCTGCTCGGTCTGCAGAATGTCACCCACGGAGCAGAGACCAGTGCAGAGACAGTCCTCTTGATAAGATCTTTTGCGGTGTAGATGGTATGTAAATATATGATCTGAGGATTACTTCTTTCTTCGTCAAAGTAGTGAAAATGTCAGATTGATTTAGGCTCCAGATGTTCCCAATCAGCTTAATCTTGAAACATAGCACATTGGCAAAAGCTTTTTTTTTTTTTTTTTTTTTTTTTTTGTTTGGTTAGCTGGGACGAGCTGGGACAGCAGTGGGGGTTGCAAGTATCAAGTCACTATAAATTTCTTGCTTATTTTTCTATTTACGGGTAGTTGGAGGGAAGCTCTGAATCGCAGTTGTCCTCCGTTGCAACATCAATACACTTGTCCAAGCTAATGGTGGCTAGCATTGTACATTTTTGCCACTGAGCAGAAGATGATTTTCTATTATTGGATGTAAAATTGAAAATACATTCTTTAGGTTTTTATTAGTGCATATTCATCTGAAAATATGGCTTTGTTTTCTTTGCTTCATAGTAATATATTTGTATCTATGGAGAAAGCAGATTAGCATTTATTGTATTCACCCTGGTGCTCAGAATGAACTTCCTCCACACCAGTTTTCTCATTTATCAGAGGAAGTATTCAGTGTCAGGGTCCATTGTCGCCCACTATGGTCTGAATGTTTGACTGGAGTTCACATCTCCTTAAAACTCATAGAATGTACAAAAACTACAGGCACTAAGCACCACTAAATGTGTCTAAATATCACTCATAAAGATTAAACTTTGGTCTACACCCAGATATGGCAGAAAATGGTAATTGGAATTTCAAATAGTGTTTTGGACTAAAAGTCACATCCCAAAGAAAAAATATATAAATATGTACATATATATAATTTTTTTATTTTTATTTTTTAAGTATACATAACGGAGGGCTGTGGTTCAGTTGGTAGAGCCGGTCGTCCTATGATTGAAGGGTTGGCGGTTCGCGTCCTGGCTCTAGCTGTCCACATGTCGAAGTGTCCTTGGGCAAGACACTGAACCCTAAGTAGCTCCCAGTAGGGTCAGGCAGCACCTGTGTATCGGCAGCAGCTGTCTACTGGTGTGTGTGTGAATGGGAGAATATGAGGAATTGTAAAGCACTTTGGGCACCAACTGGTGTATAAAATGCGCAATATAAGTACAGTCCATTTACCATTAATTGAGCAAATAAATAAACATTAAAATATGGAATAATTTCTGCATTATTTATTCAATTTATACATTTATTTTTGCATTTATTTATAATTTAGTCATGTTTTGTCCCGCATACATGAATGGCAGCCTGCTTCCTCATTATATACACACACATATATATATATATATATATATATATATATATATATATATATATATATATATATATATATATATATATATATATATATATATAGGTAAAGAAAATAGAGTTGTCACTGGTAAACACTGGTAAAAGTTCTGTTTCGCTCATATTTTTCTCATATATGATGGTGAGTTATTACACACATACTGGTTTATGTGCATTTATATATTAGATTTATAAATACTCCACCAGAAATACATCTGTAAAGCCAATGTCTTGTTAAGTGCACAGTGTTTTGAATTAGTTCTAATAGGTCTGAGACAAACATTCCATTTTGGTACAACGGATTCTCTCATGAAGTCTCTGAATATCAAATTTTGACCAAAGACTGTGTCTTAGAAATCACAGCCAACCAGTATTATTACTTAGCTTTTCTTTTCTTTTCTTACCACACTTGGTGAAGTTTCACTACAGGTATTAATGGGCATTTTACTTAAAGGTCAGTGTTATGAGTAGTACATTGTATTCTGATACCCAATAAGTTGAAATACAATGTTTTTTCACTTCTTCGCGTGGAATCATGTATTCTTGATAAACTGCAACTGGGACTCAGTGTATCATCATTACACCAGGTTAAATGTAATGTTTTAAAAAAAATAGAATGAAAAGAGAAATGGGCCTGAAAACTAAATTATTCCAACTTTATATGTAACAGACTACATCATATGCAGTCATTCACAACAGAAACAAACAGCTGAGTACACTGGTTTTTTTTTTTTAAGATTGTCTCAGCTGCTCTTCAAATATTTTCCATTCCTTAGAAGGGACTTTCTTAGAAATATTCACTGAAAAGCCATCATTGGTATCAGTGTTTCAGTGTGTGTGTGTGTGTGTGTGTGTGTGTGTGTGTGTGTGTGTGTTTTATTTATTAATATGTTTGTTTGTTAGTAGCAAACAGAACACACACACACACACTAAAATGTTGCCAGCAGCTGCAGTATGAGTGCGAGTATAACCTTGGAAGTAAGACTCTAAAACACATCCACAGCCACAATTACCCTTTAATGACTTGTTTTATGGTTCAAATGTCAGCAACTATTTCCAAAAGGCTCTTCATACATGTGTTAGGCAGATAGTGTGAAAACACACATGCACACACACACACACATATATCCAAGCTGGGAGGTTCTCGGTGTGTTGCAACAGTTTGTTAGCATCTTGCCTCCACTCTTCTTGTTGTTTGTCTAAACTGTCAAGGGTGGTGGTGGTGCGTGTTTTCAGAGTATGGTACTATCAAACAGATGTGACAGTGACACGTCCGCAGCTGTACGGATTTAGCCCACATCCTGTCATTGTACTACACAGTATTTTAACAGTGTATTCTTAGGCTCTCAGATAACAGTGGTATGCAAACCTTGAATAAAATAGAAAACAGGGGCAGGGTTTAACAAAGCAAGCCCAGCATCAAGTATAACACATATGTCAAACCCACAGTGTAATTATAAGGTCATATCAAATGTGCATTAGAGCTAGCCGTTTCGAGTCAAGACCCACCTCGGGCTTCTACTCCAGCTCTGGTCCATGCATACCTCCTTCCCCACTCTTACAGAACAGCCACAGTTCACGCCTATCTACTAATGTTACATTTACTATAGATTTATGTTAGTGACTAAACAGTTTTCTGATTAACTTTACATCCTAATATTGCTAATATGGTTAGCTAAGCTCTTGCTTCTTTTCCTTTAGTCATGCTTCAGCCTCTGAGAATGCATGATTCATGCAGGAAGGGCACCCACAGAGGGGGGAGGGACAAATGGTAGTTGAGTTTGATAAATACACCAAAAGGTGTTCCAATGACTCCAACAATTTAGAATAATCATGCCAAACTTACCCAGTTTGTTGCGTTCTTTTCAGAATGCGTCGTTTTTAGATTCCAGAATATGAATATTCATGAATCAATGATTGACATACCTGCCAGCCAATCGTGTGATTAGTTTGACATTGACAGAGCAATTTGCCAGGGTTTCTATCAACATGACTCCTGCTAGAAAGCGACACTTCGAGAATGACTCTGTTAGCTGCATTAGCAATAAACTAGTGTATGCTTGTTCCATATTTCAACTCAGTCACTATTGACAAACTACTTTTCCATGCCATGTAATGGTCCTTGATGTGCTGTCAATAAGGGGTAAAATGACAGGCACTTAAAAGGTCCTGACATGATAGCAAACATAATCATGTAATAAGATGAGCGTACTAAGTGAATCAAAAGACATATTCCTCCCTCTGAGTGTAGGCAAATTTTAATTTATTTCAAAACACTGACCCTGACGAACTCAAGACAGCGTTAGGCGCTGTAGTGCTAAACCACAATCAATCATTAGCTGCCATTGCAAAAGGAATATGGAATCAGAGAGCAGGATAACAGCATAGAGAAACCGTGACCAGGAAATGTGTAACCACGTCACTGTTGGAAAATCGGCGAAACCACATGCGAATCAGCTGATGCCGATACACTTAAAGAACTCAAATATCAGCCAGTCGATGTAACAGTAGACCCTTAGTATTGATAGGAGGAGGGAACTTAGAGTGATTGACAGGGTTGAGGGTGGGAGCTTTCGGACCATTTTCTTTTCCTTTTTTTTTTGGTTTCTAAAATGTTCCCCTTCATCAACAATGCCATTTTTGAGGTTATATAGAGTGAAAAAAGTATAATCGTTGGCCTTCAATTTGGGGTGTAATTGTTTACAAAAATCACTGTTTAGTACGCCCCTCGGTTTTGATGTCGTGATCCGGTTCATTTTGGGTACAGTATGGAAACAAAATGCTAAACTATTTTCTTCCTCAGGCCGGTATTTATTAAAAAAAAAATTCAATTTATGAATGGAAACAGTAAATAAATTCAAAGTGCTGCTTGGTACTAGTAAGTTAAATGAGTATAAAACTATTTCCTTCCACAGAACGGTGCTAATTAAATGTAGCTTCAATACATGATTCCAAATATAATATTCCAAGTCGGCAATTAGATCTTCCTAAATCCTTCACACGAGACCCCGTGAATACAGATATAATTTAATTGCTGAATCTATGCAAACAGCCCACTCAGACTGCTGAGGTGTTCTCCAAGCTTTTTCCTTTTCTTGGAAAAAAACTTTTCCTAAAACGATTCCCTGAAAAGCCAGCATTGGCATCACTGTATGTGTGTGTATACTTGTGGTGAAGAGACATGGCAACACACACATGCACTGAAGGCTTGGCTGCAGTTGATAGAAGACTTAACTATATTCTTGAAAGTAGACTCCAAAACAAACCCACAGCCATAATAATCTTAAGGTAACCGCAACGGGTAGAACACTCCATGATCAATAAATGCTTATGTAGACATGTTGATATGAAACCTCAGATATCGATTCATACATTTCTGTGGTTTTTATAAATGTCCAACAGAGATGTTATACTGCTGGACCTGTCAGCCTTGGAAGTATTTGCAAAATGGTCTTCCTGTGCAGCTCTGGGAAAGTTGGTAGTTCTGTTGAGTATATATTGAGTATTTACTGCCTGTCCAAAAAGTTGCTTAGTGACATTATTACCTAATTCATATAGTTCTAAATGTGCATGTAATTGTAATAAATGGTGTAGGAGAAAAGAATGACATTGTGTTAAGAGACAAAAAGCTAGTATTAAAAAAAACGTAGATATATTTAGGATTACAAATGAACTATATACTGCCATTTTTTTTTTTGTCAAATGGCAGGTGAGTTTGATAGACATATCACTGTGGGGGCTCAAAATGATTGGATGATGGGGTTTTTTCAGTCCTGTCCATTTCACAGGTGACTATGTTGTATGTGTGTTTAGAGCATTTCATTAATGGGTTGTAATTAGGGTATGAAGGGGATCTTAAAGCAATACCATAAAAAATGCTCCAAGAAAACATCTTGCACCCCACCTTTAAGTCTCTGTTTTTCTCACATGCATTTTATGGAATAGCTACAGTATGTGCTTCATAATAAAATATCATCGAGTAATTATTACATTCAGGTACTGACGAGGCCCGGACGGCCCATAGTTAATATCTGTGTGTTTTGGTTTAGTACCGCTGCTTCAGGCTGGAACTCACTTTAGTTATGTCAGACACAAGGGACAGATCTGTTGAAGAAAATGTTGCAGTGCACTTCTGAATCTGTGCCCTTTGAGCTGTGCTTTTCTAATACTGTTTTTAAAAAGCATCTCTTACTTTCATAATATGATGGGAAGAAGAAGACCTCTTTGGTGGTTGGACAGTGATGGAGTCACTGCTGTTGAATTACGCAGTAGCAGTCGGAGGCTTTAGCGATGACAAATGAGCTTCTTCCACTTCCTTTGGATCTATTTCTGTTTCGCAGACGCTGTGTCCCATATGTTTAACTGGTGGTTTGAAAATGTGCAGGTATACAAGGAGCTGCAGCAGTTTCATGTCTCCTACACTGTTTCCTCTGAGTGTATTCAAACCACAGGAGCTCTATTGGTTTTCACTATGGCCAAAGGGAACCTTTTAACATCCATTATTTTTGTAGAAGAGTTTGGAGTGTGTTTATAACTGAAGAAGTTTAACAGTAAAAATGCATGGATTAGACTCGAATTTCATTTTCTGGTTTCTGTGTTTAACATGTGGCTGAAGCACACAGCTTACATCTGTTTAAAGGTCTTCAGCTGGAGCATTTTTTTTTAACCCAGAAAGAGCCAAACATCTACATTTAAGGTTTTAATAATCCACCAACCCTATTAATACATACAAATTGTGTAAAATACAGTTTGTCATTCTTCCATGGTCATCAGATATGACCCATTTGGACGTTCACTGTCATCTTCTACAACATTGATTTCCCACTAAAACCCTTGGAGTTGAAGATATGACAGTGAATGGACACACTTATCTATATATAATTCAGAAAATCTCTGTCTGTAGTGTCTGTTTGTCTGTGGAATGCCTAACACCTGCACAACTACACCACATCATCTGAAATTTGGGGGGTAACTTTCCAGTACTGTGGTGGATTGCAGTGCACAGTTTCATACGACATACAACAACAAATAAATGAAACTAATTTCATGGCTCTTTCTAACTTTGCCACTCTGAACATTGCCAAGTCCCGCACCCTGATTTGAGCTGGGTGTGCGGCTTTGTTTTTATTTCTCCCAACACGATTCTGTCATTCTCGCTCACACACCGAAAGCGAGTGAGAGAATTGGGTACTGAAAGTCACTATAGATATTGAACTGGGTACGGTAGTAACCAGACTGAAATCTATCATGAGTGTCGGTACCACATATGCAGCTGTTGTTTAATTACACCCTTCCCTCCACTGTTAAATGGAAGCGCACACATGCAGTGGTGCAGGCAACAACATGTCAAAGGTGAAACGTGTGGTTACAGTTCACAGGAAGTTCCAGATGCTTCCATATGCTATAGGTGTTAAATACATTTACATGTAAAGGCTGGAATATCACTGATTTAAAGAAGCACTTGGTGACACACAGTGTTTACTAAAGCTTCTGTGAAGAGCTAAGTAGCTTAGGGCTATGCTAATAACTCTAGCCTAACACTGTGCTAATAACACACTTGGAAATGAGAGATCCAAGAGATAAATCTTCAGACCAGCAGATATCGGACCATGACCATAGATCAGAGTCCTGCACCGGTTCGGGTAACCGCGGGTGACCCGTGGGTGAACCGCAGATTTTCACAAAACGGGTGAAAAATGTTGTGCTGTGTTGGATACGGGTTCGGTTCGGGTCGGTTCATAGGCTAAAACGGTTCTTTAGTTTGGACTTGTATAGCTGCCTCCTGTCGGCTTCCTTCTTGATGCATTTTTCAAGCATGTGTGTTTGCGTGTGTGTGTGCTCGCGCGCACGCGTGAGCTCACGTATAGAAATAGTTTTTGAATTTATTATTTGTCTGCTCCTGTTTAACAATATTTTTATTTGGCTCTGCCTTGGCTATGTCACTGTTCAGTATATTCGTGGCAATACATTTTGTATTTAAGCTGACATTTTCTTCCGGGTTTGGGTCGGATATCTGGTTCATTTATAGCGGGTCGGTTCGGGTGCGGATTTGTAATTTTTTTTTCGTCGGAAAATGGGTCGGACACGGATTTGAACATGACGGGTACGGGCGGTTGCGGTTTGTCAAAATCAGAACCGTGCAGGACTCTGCCATAGATGTGACTTCTTCAACTGGTGGCATGAGATGTGGTTGCTCCACTTTTTTCTGATTTGATCTAATAGCCTTTGAATTTACTCTGAGCCTTTGTGAACATCTAGACCAGTAGACTGGTCCGTGGATCAATTGGTGCCGGGCCGCCGGCTGCCTAATATGTATTCATTATCTGAGTCTGAACAATCTTTTATTTTGAAAAATGACGGGATTCTCTCGGTTACATCTCTGTCACTTGAACGGCAAAAATGTAACCCACGTGTTAGCAAAATAAGTAAAAAACAGGTGTCTTTGGAAAGTTTCTTTCGAAGACAAAAAGGTGCACTGAAGAGACAGAAGAGCCTACAACTTCCAAGAAAAAGAAAGCTTTTAACAGACAACCACAGGTGTTGTACTTGAAATATAGATTTATCGTGACAGGTGATTACCACAGACAAAGCATGTGTAATTTACGGCGACCAATATAAACAATCTACGTACGTATGTACCCCCCCCCCCCCCCCCAGTCCGTGGTAAAATTGCAAAACGTTGACCGGTCTGCGGTTATAAAATGTTTGGGGACCACTGATCTAGACAATCAGTAAATTAAATACAGAATAATCAAAAGTAATGTATTTAGTCGTACCATACATTTCTACTTAATGTCACAAGTTCTTCCACACTGAATGCAAACATTATACAGAGACAAAGCAATTTTATTTGATTAAGTTAAAAGATTATTTCAAAAGTTGAAAAAATTCAAAAAATCTGATAAAAACATGTCTGAAAATCACAATTAGACTAGCTGAAATAACAACCACAAATGTATAAAAGTAATAGGATTTTTTTTAATCTAAAATAAAATTACATTAAAAATATCTAAGATAAAAACAACAAATATGTGCACTGTAGTCTTTAGCACATTTGGATCTAACTTAAGATGGAATTAACATAACTGAAATAATAAAGACAAATGTTCATGTTAAAGCTAATAGCGTAAATAAGTATGTGATTATTCCAATGGAACAAAGTTAACATATAGATATTTTCTTCCTGTATGTCCTTGTCTCTTCAGAGCTATCCTCCATGACAGACAGTGGACCATCTTCACTAACAGTGAAGATGTCAAACAGACAGATACAGATAAATCTTTCCTGCCACTTGCCATTTCTGTTTACAATAGAGTCACCTCTGGCTGATATTTAAATCCAGCCATGAACCTATTTCCATTATGCGCATTACTGTTATATATGCACCTCCATCCTACTGCAAAATGATAGGTTACATTTGGCATTAGTTTAATGAACCTTACTGTTAAATTATGCAAATTTCTCCACCAATTCTATTTGTATTTGCTCCTAATTTGTCGTGTTTGGTTTGCTCTTGTGTTCCCTTTTTGCTTAATGGGGTTTTGAGTACCCAACCAAAACCTCCAAGACAGCTGTGCTTGGAAGGCACTCCCCGCCCCCAGTGGCTCTAGCCAATCGCAGCACTCGAGGTAGATTTTGCATTAATTTTTTTTCCTGAGGACTCAGCAATTGTACAGTTCAGCCATGGTGAGTCGTCTGTACATTGATAAAGTTATTTAGCTGTAACCTGTGTAATGTTGTGAATTGTGTGCAACTTGAATAGTGCAATTTTCCTATAGGCTAATGAGCTAATGAGCTTTTTACTGTTGAGGAGGCTTAGCATAGGAGTCAGAATGCTTTTGTATTTGCTTTTAAAATAGTTGTTTAAGCTGCATGCTGTTCGAATAAAGCTATGTTTACTTGAAAGGGCTAGCTAGCAATTGATACCTGTTATAAGTACACCTATCTTAAACACCATTGATATTAAAAGTATTCCCTGCCAACTTAATGTAAATTCACACAACTGCCAACTTACAGACTAACTATTATAGCTAATACATGCTTAGCATTTGGTTTAGCTAAAGGTACCTTCGACATATATGCTGTGAAGTTGGTCTTTTTAACATGGCCACCTACTGGACAATTTTAAACTGCAATTTTTGTCTCTTTCAGGTTGGCTTCACTGACCACTGTCTGCCTGAGGTAGATTTTTGGTCTGGAGAAACAGATACTGCAACAATAATATTCTGTTGGTGTTTTTTATGACAAATAATGTTTTACAATGTATACATTGTAAGTTTATTAGACATAGACTTGGGTGTCAGTTTAAATATCCATGATCGTCATATAATTATGGCCGTGTTTTCTGTTCCAGTGAGTTTCATAAGCTCATTGCTTGTTGAACTATGACTGTATTACAAAAAATAGACATATTCAGAGTTAAAGTTATTTTGCAGCTGCACAGTGGGGCTATTTATCAAACCACACAGTGCGTCATTGTTTGCTGAAATGCCTCATTATAAGCGGTTGTACACAGTCATAAATCAAACTGTTATTTATGTCTCCTTTAAGTTTTCTCTCAACTTTTTCTGTCAGGAACAGGAACAGTATAGTAATATGACAAGTATTTCTGTAATATGTGCATATGACAAATATTCATTTTGCTTCTAACATTTGAACAATCACAGAGATGTACAAATGTAATTACTATATGTGCTAATACAGTTTTTATCTGCTACGTAAAAGGATAATGCCTAAATGTTTGTACCAGAAAAGCAACTCTGTAAGGTATCCTTGTTCCCTCACATTTCAAATGTCAAGGAAAGACCTGAGTGCAGATTCAGTTAATCATGTTAAACATAACAGGAACACATGTCCTCCCCTCGCCTACATACTTGTTACCTAATACCACATTGGTTAATGTCAGCTTGTACTGCCAGCTTTTGTATGGGGGGTCAAATTTGACCAAGTCTGCAGTTATGCTAAAGAAACAGAATCTTCAGCTCAGGTAAAGAGATAAAAGTATATTCTTCTTTAACATACTAATGTATGTGTAGTGTTCAGTCTACACACATAGAGTTGAAAAGCACATGCATTCTTTAACACCCATTAAAATAGAAAATCTACAACTGCCGATTACAGTCTTGAGCATCTACCTGTTGAAATCTTTACATTATGTCTATATACCCGGCATTCCATACTCAATAACAGTGTTATCAAATGGCCATGAATTGCACTGAAAGGCCAAATGATGCTTAATAGCACTCAGATGCTTGTCTCGCTACTTGCTGGCATCAAATACTTGTTGCACAAAGAGGCCCAATCACTCAAGGCTGTCGGAGATTCAAGAAACTCTCTAAGCTCCTGAGAGATCTGGCAACACTTTGAATGTCCCCCTGATTGGAAAGTGTCAGTGCTGATGTCATTTGTTTTCCACTGAGAGTGTTATATTTCAGGGTAAAACTAGGACATCTGCACTTGTGACTCATGCTTTAAATTTAAACCATAGTTTTGCATTGGAGCTGTGATCAATGAAGAAATGTCAGGCTAAAGGTCAGAGTGATGGAAGGGCCAGGATTGGGGATTAATGTCAACAAACAATAATGAAAAATGCATTGGAGAAGGGGTTGGTTGGAGTCCTGCACTGAGGTGTCAGATAGTTAGAAAATACAGACCGGGTCCCTAAGGTTTTGGGTTGAAATCAAACAATCAAGATGTGACTGAAGTGTGAAGTCAATCAGTCAATCAGTCAGTTAACTTCTGCACTGCTTTAATCTCTAGAACAGGTGTGTCAAACTCATTTTAGTTCAGGGGCCGCATTTAGTTAAATTTGATCTGAAGTGGGCCAAACCAGTAGCCTAGCCATGCTATCCCAATTCATTACATGTATAGGTTTAGTTGTGCTTCATAGTCAGGGGAGATGGGCTAAAAGGTTGTCTTTCATCCTCTGTATCCAATATGACAGTACTATAACCAATCAGCGTACTCTTTAGGATGACGTAGTTAGAAAATGTAGAAATGACAGACCAAGACATAAATCTTCAGACCAGGTACTGCGGAGATAATGAACCATGACAGTGACAGTGCGAGTCATTTTAATAGCGACTACAAATATTACTAATTAACTGGTACATGTGAATTCCTCTGCTAGTGACATGAGATATCGTGCTAGCTTAATAATAATAATAATAATAATAATAATAATAGGTTAATAGTAATATCAGAGATGTGGTCTCAAATTTTGTGTGTTTGTCAGACAGACTGATTCAGTAATTATCGGTTACATATTGATGTTACGGTTCAATCACTTATGTCTCTGATCGTAATTTATTTTTTATTTTTTACAAAGTACCAATTTAAATACAGTTTAGGAACTGATACCATTTTGAAAGTACCAATTTGGTACCAGGGTTGAATGAAACCCTTTCGGTACCCAACCCTACTATGCCATGTATGTATAGTCAATTCATTACAGGGCTGACATAGAGATGAACAACCAATCCCTCTCATATTCACACCTATGGGTAATTTTAGTTTTACCAATTAAACTATTACTGCATGTCTTTGGATGGTGAGAGGAAACTGGAAAACCTGGAAAGAATATATATACTCCACACAGAAAGGTACAGTAACTGGTGCTGGAATTGTGGTTCTATAACTTTATATGTACCTCTTAATATATTCATTATCTGTGTAGTATTTAAAAATAAGTGAAATGCTGTGTTCCAGTACCCATTCTCTCCCTACTTATCATACTTAGTTTGGGTACGTAAGGGCATTCACATTACGATTTTGGAAACAAACAAATGTACTTGAAGTACCCAGATGTGTACTCACAGCAGTCAAATTTCTGAGTGTATAAACATGTACACTTTTTGCACTTCATAGCCGCCATCTTAGCTACGTAAAGGAAGAGGTGGAGCTAGGTGGGAATCAACTCAGCTCACAAATAGTAAAGATGAAGAAAGAAATGTCTGCAGCTTCTGCACCTGTGGAACTTTTTGTCATTTCTTGTGCATGTAATTGCATCCAATGTTTTTATTAAAGGGCAAATCAGCAGACAAGAAAAGTTTAACTTTTGAGCATTTTTGGTTTGTTTTAACGTTCTTTGGTGAGCTGTAGTCGTGATTGTCATTTCAGGTAAGTGCACCATATAGTATTGGAATTGAAACAACACTTACCCGCTGAAATATGTACACTTAGTAAGTACGGAAAGTGTACTGTGTGTGAGTATGCTTATTGATATTGGAACACAGTAAATGGTCACAGTATGTCACTTTTGTTTAGTTATTATTCTGTGGCGTGAACTGGAAGCATGCTAACACGAATGGACATGTAGCACCACCTGGAAGTGAGTGGAACACTAATTCTAATTTCTTTGCTGGCATGTAAACTCAGACTTTTGGGAAACTCCAGTTAAGTCCTAATTGGAGTAAGACAATAATTAGAATTTCTAAGTGTATGTAAACATACTGACAAACTTCATCTGTGAAATTACTTAAACTTGATTCCACACCCTTGGCTAGGGTAGTCTAAAAAATTGCTAAATCTAGCAACACAAGTGCTAAATTGGCATCAATGGATGCAGGACTTGTCATCCATATTACATATTGACCATATTGGAATGGAGAGGTGAGAAGTTATTTCTGAGGTGTTGACAATGAGAAAAGAGAAGAGACAGGACCACTGGTGACTGATTATGTAACTGGGTTCTGTATAATTTTTTATTATCCATTCACTTTCCATAACTACTTAATCCTCTGGAGGGCCAAGGGCAGCTGAAGCCACCCCCAGATGACAGGATGTGAAAGGCAAAGTGCATTACGGACATGCTGTCACTGACGTATAGAGACAGAGAGCCAGCAGAGAACCCATGGAGACGCCACATAAAATCCATATTCCTTCTGTGAAAGTACCAACCACTGCACTACTCTGCCACCATGAACTTTATATAATCAGTGAATTTGAATTTTTTATTTTTTTTTTCGAACCCCAGGTCAGACCAAAATTTTGCAATGAGACCAATCCATTCTAGAACATCACTGAAGTTGACAGTATCACATTGGTAAATGTGTGCTGTGACAAAAGCTAAAATTGGTCCAACAAAACAGAGCACACATTTTTAGTCACTATTTAACAACAACTTTTTTTATTTTGTTTAAGCACAGACAACACTTTAATGTAGCTGAGGGATGTTAGTAAAGCTTGGTCTTCTATGTAAAAAGCCTGTAAAGATGTACCTGGGGAAAAACGGGTGGACAATTTACTTCGTGTTTGAGGCAAATTACGGTCTTCATATAACTTAATTACATTTCCTGAACTTCTATCCCTACAGAGCGCAGGATGCAGCGGTGGAAAAGCAGCAGAGCTTTCGATGAGAAATTATGCAGAGATTATACTTCTCAGTGGTTTTGCGGTGGGTTTAACCACCTTTGAAATGTGTAGGCAAAAATATGTCCATCTTTATTTTAGCAACTTTTATGAAAACAAATCTCTAGACATTTGTTGTTTGTCTATTCACATATCGTGTGCTTCTGTTATTCTATTACAGAGGCAGTGCTTTTTCTTGAAGGTAAATATGATGAACTCCACCATACATAAATTATGAATTAAAGGGGACATATGGCCATTTTACACAAGTTAACACAGTTCCCTGGTGTCTCAGTGACCTGTCTGTCACATGCTTTGGTCAAAATACCACATTGATGCAGAGATACAGCAGCCTCTTCAACCTGGAGAAAATGCCTTTTTCAAAACACTCACTTTTAGTGCCTCTTGCTTTAATGCAAATGAGCCACAGCGCTGACTCTTCCGTGGGGTGCGCCAAGATGAGAACGCAGTCCCGATACCATGACAACTGCATAGTGTGTCGTGACCCCTGGTTGACCAATGGCTGCTGGTGAAAACATAGCAGTGTTTGAGCCAGAGACAGACACCAATCAAAAAGAAGCACCTGAACAATTCAAGAGCCAAGAATACAACACTTTTCTACATAGTTATTTAACATGATGTCACTTTCATATTTCCTTTTAGTTTGTTGCTACATGAACTATAGGGTTTTGCTGAACATAGTTATTGCTTGTAATTCCCGCTAGTTTATTGGATGTTTATGTGTTTGTTAGCAAAGGTTAGTCTCTAAAATTAATCGCATTCCACTGGTAAGAGTGACGGTCAAATGCTGTAGTTAACTGCCAACAGTGTTTAAAATTGTACAAGCTAGGGGGGGAGGGGGATTGTCTGCCAACACTTCTTATCTGTAGCAATGTATCTGATTAAGCATTTAAACGTCATGTCTTTTGCCGACATACTCCTGTGTCTGTCCACTACCGATAAAGAATAATGGCGGTTCTCTGAGTAGAGGTCGCTGTGACCAGTAGGTGGTGTTAGGGAGGTGGGGTTAGCTGAGCTGCTGGGGTGGGGTATTCAAATTAATTTATGCATGTTTTGTACAATGCATAGAAAATCCAAAACGGAGTGTTTTCATCACCCTCCAATAACAGATGGATCAGGAAAAAATTAAGAGTGGATGTTGTTTTTTCTTAATTGAAGGGTCTCCTCACACACAGACAACACATTTGTTTTTAAAGACATTTAAAAAGTGCCTTTTGCATATGTCTGTCACCTTTAACAAGAGATGTATACAAAAATCTGACTTCCGATTTTAAGTGGCTTGGTGAGAAGCATGTTTGACTTTGCTTTACTGTTGATACTAAAATACCTGCTAAAAATGTGTCCATTTGATGGAGTAATTGCTTGAAAAGTGGTCAATTTGCAGACTAATACCTAAACCAGCTAAAGGAAGCACTGACAACAAAGGATGGAGTGAATCAGCTCAGGTTGTTTAACTACATTCATCCCAGTGGAAGCTGATAAGTGTCACTAAAGGCAAGGCAAATGTATCTGTATAAGACATTTCGTGTATAGGACAATTCAAGGTGTTTTACATAAAACATATAAGAAAATTAAAATGATTAAAATACATTAAAAGACAATTAAAATAAAAGACATAATATTTCTGATTAATTTCTCCCACATACACATTCATATACACAGCATTCTTATGCAAAAACACCACCAAAAAACATTTGCATGAAAACACCACATCTCATTCCCTGTGTTTTGGTCAGTCGGTAACTAATAGCAAGCACCTCTGCTTTGTTCTTCAGCCCACGCTGGCACCGGTCTCCATCGACATTGGAGCCACACCGGAATATTAATCAATAAGAGAGGAAAAATAAATAGAAAACATCTAAAAGACAATTAAGAATTTAAGTAAAAGCTCCAGTGAACAGTAATTTTTTCAGCTTGATTTAAATGAACTGACAGTTTTCCTCAGACCTCAGGTATTCAGGTAGTTTGTTCCACAGGTGAGGAGCAGAACAACTGAATGATGCTTCACTTTGTTTGGTTCTGATTTTGGGAACACACAGTAAACCTGTTCCTGATGACCTATGACCTCAGGGCTCTGGATTCTCCATAGGAAACCAGCACGTCAAGGATGTATTTGGGTCAAAGGTCATTTAGTTCTTTATAGACCAGGAGTAAGATTTGGAAATATATCCTTTGACCCACAGGAAGACAATGTAGGGATTTGAGTCCTGGTACTGGTCAGGACTCTGGCAGCAGGATTTTGGATCAGCTGTAGCTGCCTGATTGATTTTTTGTTTAGACCAGTGAAGACAAGATTACAATAATCTAATTTACAAAATAATTAATGAATGAATGAGTTTTTTGTGTCTGGTTTGGACAGAAGGTTCAGGTTTAGAGCATTGTGTTACATAGTGTGTGTTTTTCTCAGTATTTATGGTCTATAGTTTTATCTGTTCCCACGCAGCACAGTGTTACTGTAAGTTTTTTTTCCCCCAGAAAATCCCATTTTGTTTGTCTGTGTTTTCTTTCCTCCTCAGAGGTGACATCAACTCATTGAAACAACACAATGGCTCAAGGAATTGCTTGGCTGTTTCAGCAAATACCAGAAGTGCAATTCTAGCAAATAAATTGCTACCACGGTCCTCATTTGTATTTTAGTGTATCGAGAGGTGTTGCTATGGCAATACACCATCTCATCTCACTGTCAAGTTTTAGAACAGCACAGACCCAAGTGTTTGTAAGGAGCTACAAGGCCTCTTATTGCAAATGTTTATCCTGAATGTCAGGAACTACAGCTTCTTTGTTTTGTTTTTAACAATCATCGATCAATCAATATATTATATTTATATATTTATTTGTTGGCCTCATACTTCCAACACTTTTGATGGATAGAGAAGAACAGGTTTTACACATGGTTGTGTACACAATGAGTTTGATTCACCACAATACAACATAGAAGTTCACTTTTAATAGTATATGATTTATCAAATATGTTCTAGTTTTTTGATTTACCCATGGACACATTCTGCTTACACCTGCATCCAACACAACAGTAGTTCACCTATGTTGTACCTATGTTTAACTAAACACAAATACATATGCAGTCAAGTATTTGTGCAGCAACATAAATGGAGGGACTATTTTGATGATTGCTTACTATGTTAATGACTGTGACTCCAAAATTGTTAATGCAATATATCTGTTGTATTAATCGAAAATGTACCCATAGGTGTAAGAGTGATTGATTATTTGTCTCTATATGGCATGACCCTTTCAAAGATGAAGTGGTTCAGAAGATGAATGGATGGATATTATGGGGAGGTTATGACATGCCCTTCTACTTCTGATCCATGTGTGCTTAGCTCGCAAAAAAATTGAATGGGAGTGAATGGAGTGAGTCAAAGTAAATTCTAATTCCGTTTGACAAGTGCTCTGTAATTCACATATGATAGCGGTTAATAAGAAATATTTGATGTGGCATAGGCAGACCACCTGTTTTTGATGGGAAACAAACTTGACGTTAGGTTTTATGTGGGCTATAAATACCTGGGCGTGACTATTGATAGCAGACTGAGCTGGAAGACCAACAGCACTGCTTTGTACAAGAAGGCCTACAGCAGGCTTTACTCCCTGAGGAAACTGAGGTCATTTAATGTATGCAGCAAGATGCTGGAAATATACAGTACCGGTCTGTTGTGGCCAGTGCCCTGTTTGGCTCTGTGGTCTGCTGGGGGGGGGGCAGCATAGCAGCCAGTGACACCAACAGACTGAATAAACTTATCATGAAGGCTGGCTCGGTCATTGGCTGCAGACAGGAGACAATGTAGGGAGTGGTGGAGAGGAGGACACTGAACAAACTGCTATCTATCTTGGATAACCCTGTCCACCCTCTCCACCCTGTACTGGTCAGACAGCGGAGCTCCTTTTCCAAAAGACTCAAGACAGCTTCGCTGTCTCAAGGTACAGGAAATCTTTCCTGCCGCAAGCTATTAAACTATTAACTCATCACCCTTGTGTCAGCGATGACAATGAGTGACTGTATAACTGGCAATTTTGCACTTTTTTTGCACCATTGTGCAATTATTGCATAGTTGAACTCTCCTATTGTCTTTGTTAATTTCACTACTCAATTAGGGAACTGGTTAACTTGTATGTAACTGATATTCTACTAATTATTATTGTACTGTTCCATATTTTATTTCCACTTTATATTGTATATTGTATATAGCCAAATACCTCTGTATTTAATTCTTGTAGAAATATTTAACATTTCATGTCCTTGTCTGATATGACACAAGCACAACCACCAATGCATGTTCTTTTCATTTTCTTTTGCTGTTATCTTTTTTTGCAAAAAGGAATACAAAATTTAAGTTTGTGGGCGGGGGGGGGGGGGGTAATGTGTGTGATGTGATAGCATAATTCAATCAGGATCAAAAGACCAGCTTATCAAAAAATGGCCCAGTGATTGTATGTTACACAACCACAATCACAATGAAAACTAGAGGTGACCCAATGAAATATTAGTACCACAGAAATGCTTACAAATAAAAATGTTTACCTGCTGATGCCCAAGGTACAGATACCTCTATAAAGCAATAAACCAATAATTGATGAGATGATTCCACACTGTCTCTTCAGTAATGATCCAGTGGTGGGCATCATTTCAGCACTCTGATTTCTTCTGTCTCTTATTTCGTCCCTGGTCAATGACTCACTCCTGCCATTCCGAACCCCTGGTTTTCCATTAGTCTCCGAACAATCAGGACTCCGTCCCTTGAGGATTTGTTCAGGAAGCTCCTCATCTTCTTTTTCTGTTCAGATGTAAAATTAGAAAACAAGAACCTGGTGCTGTTACCGTATTTGTTTGATCTTATTCCTCCAAAACTGTTCTATTTATATACAATCATATAAATAGAAATGCTTCTATTTATCAGTGGGACATAAACTGACTAAACGACTAAACTGATCATTTACTGATCATCTACTGGATTTTTTTTTACTGTCGTGTGTACAGTAAAGAAACAGGTTTCACTTTGCAACTTTTGCTTTGCCATCCACACTGAATGGCAAGAGAATTTAAGATGAAAAAATTAATAAATAAATAGAATAATTTAACTAGGAAATCAAAAGAAATTGGCATTTAAGAATCTCATACAAAAGAGAATGAGCGTAAAAATATAAACTACTCTGACTAAGAGACAGTAATCATACAAACTGTCAGAGATAAATGATATGCAATGTGCAAAGCTGTTGAGATAAATAAAATGTTAAATGTGCAAAACTGTCAGAGATAAACAGTATGATAAAAGGTCCATAAACAATATTGCAGTTGAAGATGCAAATAAAAATGGTTACAGTTGTTGAGTCCTGACAGCTCTTTAGGCAGGGGTGTCGAACTCAAATCCTGGAGGGCTGGTGTTCTGCGTATTTTAGAAATTTCCCTCTTCTATGAGACCTGGAAACCATTACAAAATTCAGTGTTCTGCAGAGCTGATGACGAGCTAATCATTAGCTGTGCTTCCATTACAGTTTCTCACAAAACGGAACCGATATTCCTAACATTTCGACAAAGCTTATTTGCACTTTGAACGTGTTTCCATTGATGGTTGTTCAAGGCAGGAGCATCTAAACTCTCATGAAATATCATTCCACAAGACTTCAGTGCTGGAAGATGGACACTCAAAACCTGTTGTTGTTATGTGTCGTTATGGTTACAGCAGAAGAGGAGGAAGTCTGTAATAGTCGATTGCTGAGTGCAGAGTTACACGATTTTGTCGCATTCTTTTTTAAAAACATAGTCCAGTATTTCATAGGAAATTGAAATGAAGCTGTGTGCAACAGCAAAGCTTAGCCTACTAACAGGTTGTTGTTTTTACAAAAGAATGCAATGAAATTGTGAATTTCCAGAGCGTGTAACTCTGTACTCTGCAATCTTCCGGCTAAAGACGCCTTCTGCATCTATAAATGTACTGGCTTGAAATCAGTAACTCTGGACACGCTATCTGACAACATGAAGACCTTGGGACACTTCAGTTTGCCTTTTGGGCGGCTGTGGCTCAGTTGGTAGAGTGGGTCCCCCAATGACCGAGAAGTTGGCGGTTCGCGTCCTGGCTCTGGCTGTCCACATGTCGAAGTATCCTTGGGCAAGACATTGAACCCTGACTTAGTCTCCCAGTAGGACTGACAGAACCTTAGAAACCTACTAGTGTATGAGTGTGAATGGGTGAAGCTGATGTAAAGCGCTTTGAGCACCATGAAGGTGGAAATGTGCTTTATAAATGCAGACCATTTACTTACTACCACGTAAGTGTTTATGTTGTTTAGAACAGGGGTTCTCAATCTTTTTTGGCCCAGGTCCCCCTTGGAGGGGGGAAATTTTTCCATGTCTCCCCTCTTCCTCGCGATACTGAAAATGATAAAAAACCACTTCAACAATGATTATTATGAAACAATGATAACCTTTTTTAATAGTGCTTTTGTGCAAACCAGCAAAATGTTATATAAATGAGCACTTCAGAAACAAAAATTTTAAATAATTTTAAAGTAATAAATGGAACAAAAGACACACAAAACCGTGTGTGTGTGTGTGACAGACAGACAGACAGACAGAGACTTAATGAGAGGGATGAGCTTGTCAAACTCAATATAACTATCAATGTACTTTCTCTTTTTAGGGTTAGGGCGTTTGTTTTTGTCATTGTTTTGTCATTTTCATTGTCATTTCCTTCCTTCCACTTCTTGAGGAACTTGGCGGACACAAAAATCGATCCATGTTCGCTGCAGGGTGGCTAAAAATAACCTGTGACTCGCTCCGTCTCAATTTAGTCAAGCTGGCGTCAAACAGCGCTGTTACTTCCGCCCGCTCGCTACAAAATAAAACTTCCGCATTTCAAAATAAAACAGCAAAAAAACAAAACAAAACCGTGAATAATTTCGCGTACCCCCTGGACTTGCGCCACGTCCCCCTAGGGGTCCGCGGACCCCAGTTTGAGAACCGTGGGTTTACTTAGAAAGAGGTCTAAAAATAGCGTTTTGTGTCAGTGAAAAGACATGCCCTAATCACTTCCATGCTAAGACAGTTTGGCTCAAAGCAGCAAAATTGAAATTTCTCAACATACATCTGAATGGTGTGATTATTAGGGTCACACGTGAAGAATTTTTTTTTTTTGCTATGACGAGATTAATGTTGAAATTTCGACATTAAACTCGAAATGTCCAGAATAAAGTTGGAATCAAATGTCGACTTTAATCTCAAAATTTCAACATTAATCTACTCTGTTACGCTGACTGACATTTTTCAGTTTGTAACCATCACTTAAAGAAGAGACTACATTATTAAAGGCTAACATTACTGCTTCCAGTCAACAGCCTACAGTTGCAGCATGTCAAAACCTTACTTTCACATCATGTGCGTGTGAGGCTGCAGCTACGGAACAGTCACTTTCACTCCGAAATGACGACGTTAAAGTTGACATTTGATTTCAAGTTTATTCTGGACTTTTCGAGTTTAATGTTGAAATTTCAACATTAATCAAAAGTATTTTTTTCTTCACGTGTGGCCCTAATACTCTGTCATAATTATATGTATGTACTCTCACTCATTTAAAAATTGAGCTAAAATGAATTTTACTCCAGATAATCCTTTTAAGGAGTCTGACGGGAGGGGAAATATTAAAATTACATCCGTGAACAAAACAAAAAAGAAGAATTCACTTTGAATTTTATTGAGTCCCGTGACGCACAAACACACACCTGTTCTATTTACATGTCGTCATTGACTGCAATGAGACTTCAGTGCCAATTAAATTCCCTTCTATTCCTCAGTAGAACATCAGTAAACGGGTGTCAAATAAACCGAATGTCTGCTCTGCTCATAACTGAAGGAAATAGGAAGATAAATTAACTTCACTGTATGAATGCTTGAATTTTATTGAGTTCAGTGACACACAAACACATCACATTTCAGTAATTACACCCATCACATGCTCATAATTATGACGCTTCCTGTACGTCACTGTGACTAACCGGCTTACCCGGCCTTTAAAGAGGTGTTTTGAGAATGAAATGCAAAAATACCTCTGGGGGGGGGAGTCAAATGCAACACAGCATATTACTTCCTGGCCCCTTATTGGACAGTCATCAAAGGAGCATGACCAAACACTGTGTCATGACGTCAGCCACACCCGCCTGAGACAGAGAGAGGAGAAAACACAACATATAGTTGTTTTATTTTTGGCTGATGCTGTGTAATACACCCTCAGATGAAAAATAAAAGAAGTAGTGGAGGATGATGGTCATGGGTTAAAAAAAATATAATTTTCCCATAAAAAGGCTACATTTGGCCTGCTTTGTTTAGGAAGCAGTTATCATTTGTCTGACTGTCTCATGGTTGTCTTATGTAAAGCAGAAGAAAGGGGGGAAAATGAAAGGGTCTGTCTGGTTTTACAAAGACACACTGCCTAATTGTTGTCATCCCTTTGCACTGACGAGGGTGAAGATATTTATGTAAGGTTTGGTCTGCACTGACGGGGGTGAAGATATTTATGTAAGGTTTGGTCTGAAAGAGATCATCTTTATAATTTTTAGATTTTGCCTCCAGTCTGACTTTTGGTTTTCAAGTTCTAGGCCACATCAGTAAACATCCCAATATCCTTGATATTTTTAACCCATGAAGACCTAGACATCCACCACTCACCAAAAGCTGATATAAAATGATTCATTTCTGTTGACCTATAACAAATGCAACCAGTCAAAAATAAGAAATAGGCAGTAAAGGAGAAGTGTTAGATCAGTGGAACTAGATCTACAGACTCAGACTTTATTGTCGTCCAGTCAAAGGTACATGATAGAACAAAGTATTTTCACCCCGGTTTCAGTGTTTGTAGCATTAGAAAAATACATTCGGGAAAATATATATAAAGGTAAATGATGGATGGATGGAGAGGTGAATAGATACATTAATTCATTGGAAAAAATGTAAATATTTTTTCCAGTATATCGGATAGCATTGACATTTTTACCTCTGCCAAAGAGGTTATGGTTTTGCTGGAGTCTGTCTATTATTGAGCAAGATAACTGGATCTGGAAATTGTTAGATTTTGGTGGTGACTTGGGGGGGAGGAGGGGGGGCATCATCAAATCTGTCCATAAGTTTTGGAGTTATCTTGCTAACAGACAAACAAACACTGGCAAAAACATAACCTCCTTGGTGGACGTCTCTTCATTCAAAGGGGTGAGGTCTGCCTTGGTGCAGGCTTGTCCTCTCTGTGCTTTTCTAGTTTTTGTTTGTTTTGCTTTTTTGCCTCAGATAGACAATAGGAAGTTAAATGAGCACCAATTGAAAATTTAATGCAGCAAATTAATCGTCCTCTGGTTCCACCCTCTAGACTGGACTAAAACTCTTTTTTTTTTTGTGGAAACATCAGTTCATGATATGGGATCATGAAGAGGTTTTCAATCAATATGGTAAAAAAAAAAACTCTTCCAAAAAAAACATCTCCCACCCAACCTTTAAATACATTTAATTTACAGCCTTTCAAAGTGCTCTAAGACAAAGCGACAATAAAAGAGTAAGAACAGATTAAAAAAAAACAAATAAAAAATATAGCAAAAAAGTTAAGATCAGAGTATCACCATTTTGCTGGTAGTCTGACAGGAGCATAGAAACACTGCTGACACTTCACCAAAGAATGGGTTCAACCCAGAAGCTGAAGTATCGACTGTACGGGGTTCATTCTGATTTAGCAACTGTTATGTGGAATTCCTGTGGTAGATCTGCAGAATGAGAATTCTGTGCTTAAGTTTGACTATCATGAATCAGTCATGAATAATGTAGCTGATAATGCACCATAGTTTACTGACTGTGAAGGAATTCACGACAGTTGTTGAAAACATACCTATTGTTAAGTTCTTTGAGATCCACTGGGAAGGAAGGTCTACGTTATACTATACTATACTATACTGTACTACATTATACTGTACTATACTACGCTATGTTATACTATGCAATACTGTACTATACTATGCTATACTATACAATACTGTACTATACTATACAATACTGTACTGTACTACACTACACTATGCTGTACTATACTATATTATACTATGCTATACAATACTGTACTATACTACACTATGTTATGCTATACTATACTATACTATAAACTAGAAAAGCAGTCTGAGAGCACAAACCTCCGCCAAGGCAGACCTCCCCCCTTTGAAAGAAGAGAGATCCGCCAAAGAGGTTATGTTTTTGTCTGTCTGTTAATTAGCAAGATAACTCAAAAGTTATGGCCAGATTTTAATGAAATTTACAGGGTAGGTTGGTAATGGGGAGATCTGGAAATAATTTTGGTTGTGATCCTAGGGGTGTCATAAACTTGATAACTCAAAAACTTATGCACAGATTTTGTCACAAGGGACAAATGATAAAATTTTGATGGTGATCCGGAAGAGATCCTCTATTCTGGATCACTTTGAAATTTTACATTGTGGTAAATGGAGAATAAATGTCAGTGTCCCAGAATCCAGGATCTCTTCCGGATTTGTTCCTTGTGACACTTCTTGAGATAATTACCAAAGTGGATAGAATAGAAAAGCCTATATTTTAATTCTGTGTACATTTAAATTAGTTGTGTTACTCCAGTTAAGACAGCAATCTTCACAAAAGATGATAACATAAGAAAATAATAATAAAATGTAGTTTTACAATTTTACAAAGTAACATGAGAATACAGCTATGTAGAGTAAAAAAATAAAAATGAACAAAATGGATATACACAAATTTACCATATTAATATTATTATAATAATTATGAACAATATTCTCCATTGTAATAGTATATATTACACATTTAAACATGACGTATATCTATAAAACACTATGTTTAAATATGAACCAAGTCTATGTAAAAAAAAAAAAAAAAAAAAATGGCCATTAATATTTTGATAAGAATTAAATATTACATTTTTATTGCAGAATATATGATTTTGCACAATGTATTAAGTGGAGCTAAGAACACATTTTTCCCAAAGCATCTATTTTATACCCAGTTTTAGAGCTTTACAGTAGGATTAGTGTTATATTAATAGCATTTATGCTATATAACTATATAGGAGTTGAGTGATGTAAAAACATTGACAGAATCCCCTGCAGGAAGCCGTAGCTCTAGCACTCTACTTAATGGAAAGTACATTGTGAGAATTAGTTTACCTGTGGTGTTTGACTCATTGTGGACAGAAAGCTCTGAGCAGGTTCCCAAAGGTCTGCAGAGCTCACGACTCAAACCAAAAGCAGCAGGATCTAATGGAAAAGCTAAGGATTATTAGAACACACACACACACACACACACACACACACACACACACAGGCTTCCATTCATGTGTCATGAGGACGAAGGTTGTAATCATCACTTGTAGATAAAGTAGCCATTGGGTAGTGAGAGGAAACATTTTTTTTTTCTATAATTAAAAATCTAAATTAAAGATAAAAAAATTACAATTAAAATAAAAAATTAAATAACAGAAATAATAAAACAAATAAAATTAATGGAAAAGTAATTATTTTTTAAATAATAAAAAATTTGAATTAAAAAAGAAATCAAAGAGAATGAAAATTATATATATATATATATATATATATATATATATATATATATATATATATATATATATATATATATATATATATATATGATTAATAATAATCATGATTTTTTTTTTTAAAAAGTAAACACTTCTTAAAACCTTTAAAAACTCCATATTTCACATTGCACTTCCAGAAAAAAAAACAAGTTAATGTGGTTATGGGTGACATTTACTGTACATAAATTTGCATACGTCACACAGATTTCACTTACATTTATAATTAATACTCATGGGGACCTGAATTTTGGTCCCCATGGGGTCAGCAGTCCCCATGGTGTGACTTTGCGAACATATCAGTGTCCCCATAAAGATAGGAATACAAGTACACACACATACACTTAAAACTTCTCTTGTGCAGAATAGAGATGCAATGAGTCACAGCTCAAAAATGTTATGATTACAGCACATACTTTGGATAAATATAACGATTATCTTGAATCATTCATTCATGAGTTAAAATCATGAGTGAACAGCTGATTTAAACCATCTAGGTCACCACAGAGCTCTTTTCTTTTGAAGCCTGGAAAATGAGATGAAAGCTGCCAAAAAAGTCATCCAGATTAGAGCTCACGTTCGGTTTTAGCATAATCCTCAATTCTGGCGATGTCACTAAAGTGTTACGATTAGAGACGACACACAAACAAAAGTGCACATCCGTACGAGTGTGTGCCCGTTACACACATGTGAATGAGAAAATGAGGAGCTTAAAGTGATGATGTACACACTTCTAAATGTCACAGAAGGGGGTGTCGTCCATTAAAGTGAATTGGTGTCTATTTTTAACCGACTGTAGCAAAACAAAGACATGAATGACGTCATGTTTATACTGTACTGTAATAGCAAAAAGGCAGACAGTGAATCAGTTGCTTGCTTGTAAATCTCTGAGTGTATATATAGAAAGACACCAGCGGAAAGACCAGAGTTAACCCCTTAACCCATAAGACAATATTGTGTCATAAAAGCTGCTGTGAGGGTGTGTGTGTGTGTGCGTGTGTGTGTTCTCTTCAGTGGTTTTATTTTACTGTGTGTTTAAGGTCAAAACAAGGTGGAATAACAGAAAAGGACCAAGAGAGGAACTAAAGTGGTACAGGTTTTTAATAAATAAGATACAGTGGTACCTCTACTTACGAAATTAATTTGTTCCAGAAGTGTTTTCGTACCGTGGATTTCTCGTAAACAGTTGCATTTTACATGTAAAAAGGCCTAATTTGTTTCCAAGGCCCCCAATGCTACCCCTTCTGGTTCCTTTTGTAAATAGAAATTTCTTTCGTATTTAGAGATGAAAAATTGAGGTAAAGGTTTTTCGTAACTTGGATTTTTCATGAGCTGGGGCTTTCGTAAGTAGAGGTACCACTGTACTGAGAATTTATGTCCATCAAGAAATATAGGATGTTGAATATCAATCAATCAGTTTATTTATACTGATACAGTGGTACCGCAACTTACGAAATTAATTTGTTCCATAAGTGTTTTCATACTGTTTACTTTTCATAAATAGTCGCATTTTACATGTAAAAGGCCCGTTGAGCCGCATTTTGTAATAAATGTCAAAAATGTAATAACTTTTTCAAGCCGTAATTTGTAATAAATTTTGCCGCATTATGTGATATTGTATTCCATTTTGCAGCAGCAGGGCGCTTTGGTGGTGTGGCATTAAAACTCAAGGAGCTGTTTGGGAAATAAGTGAAGTAGTACAATGTAAAATGATTGATATTTGATATGTCTAAGATGAATAATTTATAGAGTAAAATCTTGGGGGGGGGGTTACTCTGTTCTTGTGTTTTACTTCTTGTATTACTGATATCCTGGGTGATTCTATGGATTGTATAGGATAGACAAAATTAGCCTGGGCTTCTGCCTATTCCTGTTTCGGTTACAAAACTAGCAAAATATTAGTAAAACAACTCGATCAAATACAATAAAAAAAATTTAAAGACAATAAAACAATAACACAAATTAAAAAAAAGACCAGTTTAGCATAAAAGTGCCACAGTGCTCTTGATTAAAAGCCAGTTTAAACAGGTGGGTTTTTAACCTGGATTTAAAAACAGACTGGTGAGTTCCACAGTTGAGGTGGATGATCACTCCACTGGTTTTACTGGGACCTGGGGACGTCCAAAAGCATCTGTTTGGAGGAGCTCTGCTCAGGCGGTGGACTGTTAAAATGTCAGAGAGATATGGAGGTGCCAGACCATTTAAAGTTAAAAAACAAACATTTTAATATGAAATATGAAGTCAGTGTAATGTAAAAATGATATGAACTGTTAATATGAATATGAACTGTGAACTAGAAAACAATAAAAAGCAGGGGTTTTCCTAGAAAAATGTAATATGAGGGCACACCACATGGTGAGGGAGCGGGGGTGGAGGTACATGCCCCCCCCCTTCCACAGAGCAAAGCCTTTAAAAAACTGAACGGACAATGGGGCCTTTCAGTTTTTATAATTTTTTTTTACTTCTCAGGTAATGAGGTTAGCTGAGAGGGATGGTTTCTGCACTGTCTGATGATGTATTTACTATGATTACAATGTTTTTGGGGGCGGGACAGTGGTGCAGTGGTTAGTACTCATCCCTCACAGACAGAAGGTCCCTGGTTCGATTCCACACACTCCACACCAGACCTTTCTGTGTGGAGTTTACATGTTCTCCCTGTGTCTGTGTGGGTTTCCTCCAGGTACTCCAGTTTCCTCCCACCATCCATAGGTTAACTGGTTAATTTAAATTACCCATAGGTGTGAATGTGAGAGTGATTGTTTGTCTATATATGTTCAGCCCTGAGATGAACTGCAGACTCATACAGGGTGTACCCCGCCTTCACCCATTGTAGCTGGATTAGACCCCCAGTGACCCCTGCGACCCTGGTGAGGATAAAGTGGGTTCAGATGATGAGACTCTTTTCACTGTTATTATTTTACTGGTCTGGCCCTTTTGAGATCATATTGGGCTGAATGTGGTCCCTGAACTAAAAGGAGTTTGACACCCCTGCCCTAAACATTTTTTTACTTGTGGACAAGAGACGAAGATATAGATAAAAATATCAGTATTAATGTGGCTTACCTAAGTCTGTGGTAAACAACCTATCGACAACCTGTAACACCCAAAGAGACATTTGAACCCGGTTTCCACAGAAAAGAAAACACTGGGAGCCGCTCATCATCTTTAAAAATCTCAGCCAATGTGTCCCAAACCTTACTTTTTTGTTCATGTTTCTGGAGCTTCCACTCTCCCAATTTGACTTTCTCCCTTGTCCCCTCCTTATACCGCAGGCAACTGCCGACGTTGTACGTCACCTTCACGGAAATTCCGTCAATAAAGTGTATGTATTAATAATAAAACACTGGAACTAATATTTAAATTACAATGATTTACCAGGTTATTTTAACGTTGACCCCCATGACCCTCGTGAGGATAAAGGAGGTTCAGATGACAAAAAACAAGACAATGTTTTTGGAGTAATAATGACGATTTTGATGACGAGACTAATGATGTTTTCACACAGTGTATTCCTGTTCGTACCCAAGTCCACTTCATTTTGTCCATGTGAACAAAACCATTTTGTACTCAAGTAAAAAAACAAAAACAAACATAAAACCATAAACGGCACTCCTGTTGTTTCTGAAAAAGCCTGTGATCCACACAGCAGAGGTTCACCTTATCCACAGAACCACTGGCAAGAAAGAGGGTGCTCGCTAATTACATGAGGACACGGCGTCCTTAGTCTCTGGTTCAGAAAAAACTCTGTTAAGTATTTTAATTTTGGCCTAGTCGTATTTGTTTTGAGCTCTCTTTTCTAAATCTGTCCAGCTCCTTTTTGGCACCTAGTTAAACTCCAAAAACGAGCCACATTCCTCCACTCTCTTTACAGGTTTCCCTTCTCTTTCTATCAAACAACCATGGAACAATCTTCTAACTTTGAAACCCGAAGTGAAATGTCTTATAACAAAAATATATTCACAGTAAATTCCGCTTGATGATGATTTAACGACTAAAGCTTGACTTTCTTGTGAAGGTGACTTACCATTGGCTCAGATTCTTTTTTTGTACAGCACAGATTTGCTGCTGTTTGTACTTAATGGATTTTTTTATTGGTCTTTGTTATAAGACTTTATTATAATAATGTTCTTGTTCCCACTGTTGTTCCTTTTCAGAGGGTTAGGGGTTGGTTTGGACATGTGGGAAAAATGATATAAAGGAGGGTCAGGTAGCGCCGGTGTATTGGCAACAGGCGTCTACTGGTGTATGAGAGTGTGTGTGAATGGGTGAATGTGAGGAATTGTAAAATGCACTATATAAGTACAGTCCATTTACCATATAAAAGACAATGTATAACGTTTTGTTCCGTTGTCTGAACCTGTTTTATCCTCACTAGGGTCACTGGAGGCCTCATCCAACTACAAAAGCTGAAGATGAGGTACAATAATAATAATAATAATAATACGTTTATTTGTATAGCACCTTTCATACAAACACTGGAGCCCAAAGTGCTTCACATTGATTAAAAATTAAAATACAATTTTAAGACAGGGTAAAAAAAATGTTTTAATTAAAAATACATTAAACTATGTTTGCACAAAATTATAAAATTACAAAAGTTCAAGATAAAGTGATTATACATAAATTATAAAATTTCAATAAATAAGAATAAAATTACAAGAGAAACTGATTATACATACATTATACAATTTCAATAGAGTAAATCAGAAATACATTAAGATTTGATTACGCAATATATAGAGTATAAAGAATGTAAAGAACGGGGTCACATAATTGTGACTCCATTCTTTATGTCCCTTCAATCAGCAATGTGCAAATGTATGTACTGTAATTCCACTTTTCGGCATGTACTGTTACTTGCTCAAACTTGCAAAACTTGTGACTTGTAGTTAAAAAAAACATAGAACAAAAACAGCTATACAGTCAAAGCTCTGAAAAAACATGATAGGTTTAGGAACGCTTCATAGTCAGGGGAGGCGGGGCTAAAAGTTTGTCTTTCAAATCCTCTATGCAATAGGACGGTACGACAACCAATCAGCGTAACCTTTCGGATGACGTAGTTCGACGCCGGAAAGTCCAGAGAAAGTTACAAATGACTAAACAAAATGGTGGATTATGGAGCTTAACGACTGTTCTGTAAAAAGTAATTTAAAAATTGATGGTGTTTTCTCACATCCTTCACTCATCTTTGATAAAAGGAAATCAGCACCCATTGTTGTTCTTCTTCTGTGGTTGTTTCCGATTGTTTTGACCTGACTCTATGCTTTACCGTGATTTGTCGGCCAGGTTCAGAGAAATCTGGCCAAAAGTTGAATCGAGCGTAACTACTGTAGCACATTACATGTGTACAGATGTTTTCTAATGTTAATTATTACTAAATATGACTCATTAAAAGTGTCATTTCTTCTCCTCTGCTCAGACATCCATAGAAAGAACAAGATCTATTCTATCACGACATGATGACATTTTTCTTATGGAGTAAATGGTTGAATTTTGATGAGTATTTCCAATAAATCCTACATTCAGAATACCCACCACAGACACAGGCTAAAGAGTAAAAAAAACAATTCCTGTGATATTCATAGATACGTATCAGAGGGGGGGGGGTCCACTGGAGCTTGAAACTTTTCCATTTCTGAACTTTCACTTCAGCTATTATCATCTCCACTGACCTTCTTCACATGAGTAAAAGCAAAAAAAACATTTTATGAAGCAGAAGACACAGCAGCACTCATACTTTGCATAGAAACTACTGAGTGAAAAGTGAGAGGAAAAAAAAAAAAAAGAAGTCGCAGAACAGTCTGTTCCAAGTCACTTACACCTGTAGGTCAATTATATAATTCCTCACAATTAGAGCATGTGCCTGAGTGGCTCCATTTGTGATGCATAGAAATTTGACTAACACAGTCCTAAAATGGAAGACAGGACAGGAAGCAGTGGAAAAAAAAGAATGACATAACCAACTTTATTTCAATGTAACATCTTTTAACACCTCATTTGGCCTTGAAATATTTTTCATAGGGAGTAAATTTAGATCACTGCACCCACACACAGCCCAGATTTTCCCCAGATTTATTGTCCACATTTGTCTAGTATTGTTCCAGTGCCTTAGTGTTCTCTCTTTGAGCTTCTTAAGTCGCTCTCATCATTGATTTTCAGATTTCGAATGCACACAGTGGATGATCTTTTCTTCCATGAGTCACATGTAATGTAATGTGAACTTTGATTCCTCTTCACTATGTCATTTTCAATCAACAAACATATCGAGAGTAGAGAGGACTTTTCTGTCCTAGAAAGTAAAGAGGCAGTAACTGCACAGACGCCAAAGTGAAAAAAAATCACCTTAAAGTTCTCTTGTTGTTCAGTCCCAGTAGTTGTAGGTAGATTATTGGACATGAGGCAGTTATTGTTACTACATATTACCTAGTTCTGCAAAAAAACAACAACACATTTATACATTATTTTGACTTTTTATGTCATCATTTTTACCTTTTATCTCAGAATTTTAACTTTTCATGTCCTCATTTTAACTTTTTATCTCATCATTTTGACTTTTTATCTCAGAATTTTTACCTTTTATCTAATAATTTTGACTTTTTACCTCAGAATTTTCACTTTTTATCTCATCATTTTGACTTTTTTTCTCACAATTTTGACTTTTTATCTCATCATTTTGACTTTTTACCTCATAATTTTGACTTTTTATCTCATCATTTTGACTTTTTATCTCAGAATTTTTACCTTTTATCTAATAATTTTGACTTTTTACCTCAGAATTTTCACTTTTTATCTCATCATTTTGACTTTTTTTCTTACAATTTTGACTTTTTATCTCATCATTTTGACTTTTTACCTCATAATTTTGACTTTTTATCTCGTCATTTTAACTTTTTATCTTATCATTTTGACTTTTTAATCTCATAATTTTGACCTTTTCTTTCATAATTTTGACTTTTTATCTCATGATTTTGACTTCACTTAATGCATCTTATGTTTGAAAAACCTTCCTAAAAAAACACTCATTTACAGTGCACCTTATAGTGCAGAAAATATGATAATTACATCACCTGTTTCAGTCTAAACTATTGGTGCACAGTCCTAAATGGACATTGGTAAGAACACAGTAATGGTCTTTACTGCCTTTTTACTTTGTTTTACTAGTACTTTTTGCAGTTACTGTACAAACACTCACCAATTTTCTCCAAAACGACAGACATTTGAGATGAAATATTTTATTACCTGACAAAGAATGATTTGAATGTTGCAAAAAAACAACAACACATGAACTCATTTTCGCCAAATACAGTTACTTTTTGCTTTGTAGGGCAGTTTTGACATATCACTTTTAGAACAAGCTGTGGGCTTGTCTCAGAGATCCAGACAGGAATATCTCTCCATATATTCTCCTAACACTCAAGAGTGAGAGCAAACACGTGGATGTTAAAAAAAGCACCATTTTGAAGAGAGATATTATGAAAGGGAAGATATTTCACTTTAAATGCATAAACCAGATGTAAGCTGCCTCCTTTTTCTGTCATTTATCAAATCAGCCAGTGCTGCTGAGCATCATGGGAACTAAAGGATGAACTATAGGAAGCAATAGAGGACGTGTAAAGAAATGTATACAGCTGATGTGGGAGTGATCCAACATCTTTACATCTGTAACAAGAGGTGCCAGGCACAACAAACCCCGCCCCCTTGCACACATTTTACCTGATTTACCCTGTTTGTTATCACTGCACAAACACATTTTTGGTGACTCTGACCTTTGACCTACATTCACCAAAGTTTAATGGGATCTATTCTGGACCTTTCATAGAAATTACAGGGTTCCGACAGATCCTTGAAAAGCTTTAAAAGGCATTGATTTCCTTGTTCTAAATTAAGGCCTTACTTGGCATTAAAATGTCTTAAATTGAATTTTCAAAAGTCTTAAAAAATTTTGACACATTAGTCAGATTTATGTTAGTTTGAAATAAAAAGTATTTGGTAACATTTAGGCTGTCTGTATTACAAAAGTTATTTAGGGTGAGTAGAAAATGAGGGTACATCATTCTGTGGGTGTAGTATTCCTTTAACTATACTTAGTTTTTTGCAAGTATATGTTTATTTAGTGTGTGTGTTATATATTAAACATTTCAAAGTTATGCTTCTTGATGCAAATGGTTCATGAATGTAGCAGCAACTAGACCAAAAAGTCATGTTCTCTTTAAAATAAGACTTCGACTTCGACTAGACTTTATTGATCCTTTTGGGATTTCTCCCTCCAAGAAATTCACATTTCCAGTAGCAGTGCAGAACAATACGGGCAGTAACAGAAAGAGCATCACACAAGAATAATGATAATAAAAGTAGACTATAAAAAATAAATAAATAAATATATTTAGGTTATTGCACCCTTATATATTGCACATTGACCAAAAAGGTGTCCATTTCTTCATGGTGACCTCTACTTCCTCCTCCCCCCAAGTGAGGAGTTGTAGAGCACGATGGCGTGGTGCACAAAAGCGTTCTTAAGTCTGTTAGTCCGACACTTGGGGAGTAGCAGCCTTTTACTGAACAAGCTCCTCTAGTTGCTAATGTCGGTGTGCAGAGGGTGGCTGGCATTGCCTAAGATATCCAGCAGTTTGTCCAGAGTCCTCGACTCCGCCACCGTCACCAGAGAGTCCAAACAGTTGGTAAAACTGCCCCCAGGTAATTCATCCCTTTTCAATTTTGGTACATTGTCAGCTTGGTCTTAAATTTAATTTCAAACAACATTAAATGCTGTTTAAAAAAACATCTTCAATTTAACTTGCCCTGAGCTGTAGGAACCCTGAATTAGTCCAGCAGTTTTGGCATAAAGCTGCTCACAAACACACAGACCAACAAACACACAAACCGACTCAAAAACAATACCCCCCCCCCCTCCTCTTCAGGGGGTGGGGTAAATATAATAAATGTACTCAAAGTATAAAGCTGAAAAGTAGGTCTTTGAAGGTCATTCCGACTGTTTCTGAGCAAAGAAACTGAGCATCACATTAAAGTTAAACCTGCAGCAGCCGAAATCAGGGACATAAAAGCGGGTCTGTCATCTGGTTCAAATCTATGCTTTTTGTATCCAACTATTATTGTCACAACTGATTTATCACCATGCATTATATTATATTTCTGCATTTTTCTGCGAAAATCAGGTATTTTCCTGTTTTTAATTCATTTATCATGCAGGTATTCATTAAAGCGCAGTGTAAAGTCAAAGGTTATTAGATCAAATCTGAATACATACATATATGTATATATATATATATATATATACATACAGACAGACTTGCATACATACATACATACATAGGCTCAGAGTAAATTCACAGGTCATTAAATCAAATTTGAACAAAATTACTTTTTCAACAAAATCTATCATTACCTGAACATAAACCAAATTTCTCCGCTCTCTTTGATCCAACTCCATGGGTTTTTCTGTGCAGTGGTTCTACCTTCATCATGGAGCCTCTGAACATCCAAACGGGTCATATCTGATGACCATGACAAGATGAGAAACTGCACTTTACACCAATCATTTACATGCATCAATAGCATCAGTGGATTAACTTATGAAACATTTGACATCAACAGATGCTTTTGGTTATCGATGGATGTTTGGATCTTTGTGAGTTAATAATTATATTCCACTTTTCCCACTTTGACCAGCGAACAGAGCAGTCGTATGTTCTTCCTACTCTTGACCTTGTACTTTATCTTGTTGGCAGCTCTGTCTTCTCTCGTGCGCCCGCCTGGTGATTTTTCTTCCTTTCGAGCTCCCATCGATTTGTCTTATGCTAAACCATGGATGTCATCAATTGGACATTTAACACAATCGATACTATCTATTTATCAAGGAAAGGGGGTCTGGGAGAACCCGACTGTCCTCGGGGCACGGGTTTGTCGGGATACCCCAGAGGTTCATGGTGAGAATGGCAGGCTGTACGCTTGGACATAGAAGATGTGCACATATTTGGATTTTTTTCTCCTTGGTTTATTCCTCATATGTCCTTGAAAGACTCCTACAATGTGATATATCTGAGCTCTCTTTTGCAAACTTATCTTTGTTTATACCACGTGTGTTCGTACTGTGTATCGAAAAAAAAAATCCCAGCCAATTACCTTGCGTAATGTCGTCTGTATTGTGTTAATGTGGGCTTCAATGTGCATGCACTGCTGGTTTTCCTTTCATGGAATTTTTGACTGTTGAGCAGTCGGTTAATGCACCATTTTCTCTGCTGTTGTAACAAATGAATTTCCTGTGTTGGATCAGTAAAGTTTATCCCATTCTGTTCCATATTCAAAGGCATTTATAGTTTACTAAGGTTTTTTAACAGTTTTGTTGAAGACTGTAGACAATTAAATAATGCAGAGATTCACAAGGACACAATGATAAATCACTGGAGAGATATTTGTCGCTATATGTAATTGAGATCTTGAAGGATTCATCCTTGACACTAGAAGCACCCAGTATGTTTCTACTAGTTTGGGAACATCTCAGTGTCCCAGAGGGTGGGGGGGGGGGGGGGGGGGGGGCTAGGTGCTCCTTCACACATTCTGAGCCAATCAGAGGCACGTTGTCACCGCGTCATGGACATGTATGAGGAAGTACCGGTAAACTCTGTTGTTCGACCTTAAGTCATTTTTCTACTGTGCAAAAACAGCTGGAAACAAAGCAATCTGAACGTTTTAAATAGAACCAGCACACAATGTATTCAATAACAATGGAGAACACAGTCATATTAATGAAATAACCATGGAATGACTCCTTTAATCATTTGTTCCTTGTGACACTTCTAACACATCCTGAAAATTGTAATAAAAACCATCCATACATCTTTGAGTAATATTGCTGACAAACAACCTCCACCAAAAACATAACCTCATTGGCGGAGGTAACAAACCATCAGCTACACTTTGAAGTTGTCCACTGTAAGGGAAGTGATTTGGGTGTGTTCGCAAACTTACGGATTCGTGATAAGGAGGCTATCACTTGGGTTTTATACATTTCAAGAAAAATTTGTGATGAAAGTCATATGTTGCTTATATGTAAGATCCATTTAGACTTAAAAATGGCAAGAAAATGTTCCACTTTGTATCCTCTGTTTATTGCAGTCATGTGTATCATTGCCTCCTGACCACACTACACCACATAGCCTGGTTTATTTGCTCCTGACCTCTTTATGAAGACACCATGCACAAGCACAAGAAGAAAGAAAACTTCAGCGTAGCATATGTTAAAGTAGGAATCATGATTTATCACATTATGACAGGCACAGTGTGTAGGTTCTGACAGAATAAGACTGTTTAAATCATTGCTTTTAGTGGTGCAAACTCTTTTGGGGTCATGAGAGAGAGAGAGAGAGAGAGCCTGTGATGTAATCTCAGAAAACATGCAGCATCAGTGGGAGGAGTAAAGGACATTTTAGGCTCAGTATCACTTAATTAATCAGTGTGTCTGGCACCACTTCTGTTGGCAAATCTACATGTGATTCACACATTTTGCAGCAGCACTATTAATAAACATTTTGTGAATTAATCAACTTAGTGTAGGTGTTGTTCATATACTATATATGGATGTATATATGGATGTACAGGTGCTGATGCAAGTAGGGCAGCACTATGAATAACAAAATGTGCTGCAGTGTTTTGTAACAGCCCCACACAGGTTGCAGTGTCCAATTCTCAATTTGAGCCACTGCCTCAAACCACCATTCACAAGTGACAGAGAGAGACAGGGACAAGGGAGCAGCAGAGATAAGACAGCAGTGACAGATATAAGACAGGATATAAAAAGTGACATGAAGACCAAGCAGATGGAAGCGAAAGGAAGGGGGGGGGGGGGCAACATGAGGCTAAGGCAGAAAGGAGAGCAGAGGCAGAACAGGCTCAAAATAGTAGTGTTTGGGTCAGATGATGAGAGACGATGAATTTAAAGAGGAATTAATTAAAAGGCGGTCGACAAAAAGAGTCCATATTTTTTCTTTTTACAGTTCCTCGGCATGAGTTGTAAAACATCCTCTATCTACTTAGAAATGAGGAGTAATTAAACAGCTCTTTGAAGCCACGTCTGGCTGGATAAATCTGTGGCTGTTCGTCATGTTGGAAGACACACCATCGAGTCACGATGAGTTACAGAAAACACAAGGATTCAGAGTGGAGATAATACATGATGAATATGGAAAGTGAAAAAGGCCCTTCACATGAGGACAGTGGCTTCAAAGAGCTACATTTACTAGCAGTAGGTGATGGTTTGAGGGGCGGAGTTTGTGTATGTGTACATGTGTGGGTGGAGGTGGGTTGTATTATAGAATTTGTGATGAAATGGGTGATAAGGACAGTAGGACACAACCTTGAATTAATGTTATGAAGAAAGGAGGAGGGGGCATTGCTGAAAAAAGTAAAAAGCCTCAGATAATTTTATTATAAAAGCAACAGTTACATAACTGTCACACAACTGTTGTCTTGTTTTAAGTTAGAGCCTCAGAAAAAGTCCTTATTATTAAATGTGTCCATTCAATTCATTGTTTGATGGGTCTTTAATGTTTAGAGAATTGTATCTCAGGAACAGACAGAAGGTCTTATTTAGACCTTGAAAGGTTCAATGAAGAGTTAGCGTGTCAAAGGTCAAGTTCTCTCAAACCTGATGTCCATAGATGAAAATATTAGAAATCTGTGACCAAGGCTGCATGGGGCAAGAACAGTGTCAGCCTGTGGAGATGTTTTTTTTGTTGTTGTTGTTGTTTTTTTTAATTACAGGACTACAGAATCTACAGCAGGCCAAAACTATTCCACAAAGGGCTGGTGTGGTTGCAGGTTTTTGTTCCAACCAACCAAGAGTTCATAATTTGACTGATCAACTCAACTCAATTCAATCCAATTTTATTTATAGAGCCCCAAATCAAAACAATATCATCTCACAGGGTTTTACAGGGTTTTGGCCACTCAAATCATTTCACATTAGTGACCCATTATTCTTTCACTCTCACATGCACCCTCTGGTGGTGGTAAACTACATATGTAGCCGCAACTGCGCTGGGGCAGACTGACAGAAGCATGGCAGCCATTTTGCGCCTATGGCCCCTCTGACCACCACCAAACATTCATACACCAGTGTGAGTGACACTGGAGGCAAGAAGGGTGAAGTGTCTTGCCCAAGGATACAACGGACCGACTAGGACAGAGTGGGATTCAAACCACCATCCCTTCAGTTACTGAATGACCCACTCTACCAACTGAACCATGGCCACCCTGAACAACTGATGAAAGTAATTCGCTGAGGCGAACAGCTGTTAGCAGTGATAACGTGTATTGATCACTATTGAAAGAAAGTAGCTCCAAGCAATTACGAGGTGTGAGATTTTGTTCCATGATGGTTTTGTTATGCAAATAAATCACTCATTCGAACACACACTATTTTGAGAAGAAACGCATTTCATTTCGTTGACCGCAGGAAACCTGCCGGGACTACTTTCACTTTGATCAAAACTGGATCAGAACTCGGCTCACAGGACACTGTCGGGGGTAAGTGCATCAGAGTAAAGACGCTGTTCCCATACAGATTCATGGGAAAAATATCGAAATATCCCTTTAAAGCTGTAATACCACTGATGGTCACAAGGTCCAGGCTCCCATTGACTTAGATTTAACTAAGTTAAGTCAGTATTTTTCTCAACAACTCATTTTGATCTAATTTATATTACCTCTTCTCTGTTTTATGGTATTGCCCCATTAATGGAAATTGGGGTAGTCCCCTTCACTGAAGTCTTGGTGGACAGCTAACCATATCTGATGAATTATTAAATAAGATGTGTTTTTATCCGGACAGACCATCCACTGTAGTTGCAGTCACTTTAGCTACATGTGTAAAACTGTCAAATGATTGTTACTTCCACCAAGGACGTTATGCTTTTGCGGGCGTTGGTCTGTTGGTTTGTATACAACATAATTCAAAAACTTATGGGTGGATTTTGGTCAAAATTTCTGGGTATGGTGGTAATGGGAAAATCAACAATTTTGGTGGTGATGCGAACCCCTGGGGGGGTCTGCCTTAGCACATGTCTGCACTCTCAGAGTGCTTTTCTAGTTATTATCAATCAGTTATACCTGTCATAATCTGCTGTTATGAGAACCCATGATGCAGACATAAAAAAATATATATATAGTGGTTTAATGATGGGTAATCCAGAAAATAATAAAACAAAGGAGGCAGGAGCTGGAGCTTGACCATGGTGTAAATGGAGTGCAGGGAAAATGAAGACTGATTAAAACAGGAACTAAAATGAAAGTGCAAAATAAAACTGAATTTCTTCAACGAAAAATAGTCTCCAAGACATTTGTTTTTACCACAGAGGTAAACAGACGATCTGGCGATGAGTTGTAAAGAAGACCAGGTTAATATGAAGCAGTGGCGATTGTTGGCAGATGGCTTGATGGGTGATGGTGCACAGGTATCCAGGTGAGGGGTCATGCCCCAGCTCCACCCTGCTCCAGAAAACAAGCAAAGTATCCTTCCAGAGGGAGGGGAAACGCACACTCTACGATCCTGACGCCAGTATTTGACACAGTTTACTGTTTTACTGTGTCAGTAAAATACCATTCAGCATTAGCTCATCCATCAACCCTTGTGCCGCCTCAGCTCTGCTTAGCTGGGGCCAATATGACATCACCCAAAATGAAAGTTCCTGGCTTCAAAGCAACAGCCCAAACTAGTTTTTGTGACTGCTACATGTTAGCATGTCATAAACTCACATTTCATCAGCACTGAATTGCTGTACTGCCATGTATCTGTGTAGGCTGCAGTAATAATGCAGTACTTGTGATACCTATCTTTCAAGCAAGGCACTACTGAAAATATGTGAAGTGAAGGGAAATTACCACCTGTACCTACAGTTAGTTGTTCATAGTCTAACTTGATAACAACTCTGCACTGCATCATCAAAATATTTGCGATGTTGCATGACAATATAGGGATAAAAATACATGATATGTCGGTCAGGAATTTAATGTTTGTCTTCATAATTAAACACATAATTGAAGGAAAATGATTTCATTGATTCTTTTGTAGGAGGACATATGAGTGTTGCATCACTGGCACTGAGTTTGAAGCCCCTAGGGTCCTTCAGATGCCCCGACTCTATTATAACGGCCCATAATGAGCTTCCATTTATAGGCTGTTCATTTATATGATGTCAATGCTCAGGTCAACACACACACACACTCACACACACACACACACTAGAGTCTCAAAGGACGACATTCATAATGGATAAAAGTAATTTACAAATATCTTGAAAAGGCCTGCTTTCTAGGTGTATCATTTTTATTAGAGGTCCCTCTTGACCCACATGTGTACTGTTGCAGTTGTTTAAGAGCCTTGTTCTGGAATAAGACTCTACATTACAGTGAGGGCCATGTACCTATATGTGACATGCCATAAAATGGTGATAGTAAGAAGGGAGGCTCCAGCTCACTGCAGAAGTGAAACCAATTATTAACCTAATAGCATAATTGCCGAAGTCTTACACTATATGGACAAAAGTATAGAGAAATATTTAATTTAGGTGTATCTTTTCTAATATGGGTCTGCTGTACAAAACTATTGATAAATGACATAGTGCAGTTTTATATTGTAACAAGGCAGTTAGAGACAGGAGACCTCTACCAAGGCTTGATTTTTTATTCACATATGACGAGCCATAGGTGTTGACGTATCTGATGTCCGAAGGTGAGACGATGTGAATGAAAAAAAAAAAGCAAGATTCTATCTTGTCTGAATCCTTTGACCACTTATGTGTTTTAGCTATTGACCTTTAGTGTGACCTTTGACCTTCATTACTCAAAATCTAATGGGTTTTTCCATCACCCATTATCTATCATTCCTGAAAGTTTCATAAAAATCCGTTCAGAACGTTTTGTGTAATCCTGACAGACAGACAGAAAGACAGACAAATATAAACGGACTTGAATTTAATACCTCCTTGCAGAGTCCTGCACGGTTCTGATTTTGACATACCGCAACCGCCCGTCCTTCGGGTCAAAGTGACCCTGTGGCTCACAAATGTACCTTTTTATACGTACTGTATAGTGCCATTGCTTACTACTGAAAACAGTAAAATATCCTTGGGGGGGTGGGGTGATGAGTCTATGGAACTGAACTTTGGAATCTGGTTCTTTAAGACCCGATTGTCGTACACAGCCAGTGTGCCTTTTACGAAGGACCGCACAAGGGTTAAACTCGTATCCGACCCGTTTTCTGACAACAAAAAAATCCGCACCCAAACCGACCCGCTATAAATGAACCCGATATCCGACCCGAACCCGAAAGAAAATGTCAGATAGCCAAACTTAAATACAAACATTTATTGCCACGAATATACTGAACAGTGACATAGCCAAGGCAGAGCCAAATAAAAATGTTGTTAGCCTACGGCTCATTTTAGCCTATGAACCGCAAATTAGACCCGCGATCACCCACGTCCGACCCGAACCGAACCCGTATCCGACACAGCACAACATTTTTCACCCGTTTCGTGAAAGTTTGCGGTTCACCCACGGGTCACCCACGGGTACCCGAACCCGTGCAGGACTCTGCCTCCTTGGTGGAGGTATTACCTCCCACCCCTCCCTCCACCCCCAGAACCTAGCTTTGACTGGTTTTCCATCTGTAATTTCTGAAAAGTTCATTCACTGTTCTTCTTTACATACATATTTCTTATCATTAGCAATAAAATCAAATTAAATTCATTTTTAGTGTACTTCCTTACTTAGTGTACTTTATTTAATGACCTCAGTGAGGCCTAATAAAACCGAGGACAGAATTTTTTCTATTTCCCAGTGATATTCAGAGCAGAGTACTGTGATGCTTTAGTGATGTCCACATTTATCCTCCCTTTCATTAATACCTATCCTCAGATCCACCCAAAAATACTTTTAAGTACATGTCTCTTTGCAGGTGTTCACCTAAATAGTCACAAAAATAACTCTGGGAAAAGAGAAAAAGAAAAAAGAGAAATGAATGAAAGAACAGGGTGGTCTGGTTTGAACCCAGTGTGCGGTACAGACACTGTGGACTTGAACAGCTTTTGTGAGAACATAATAAAAGCAGTACACGATGGTGGAGCAGTACTGTACCAAAAAAAAGAACAGTTAATTCATTTTGACTTGAGCACACACAAGATATTTCTATGCATTTCCTTAACCGTTTTAAGCATGCGTTATAGAAAATGATTGGTGATGATGATTTTTCGTGAAATCTATTTGATATTATTTATCAAATGATGTTCTTCATAAGAGTTATGTAGGTGTCTGCATATGTGGACACCAGTATAGTGGTGAGGAATGAGCTTTAGCCCCTGATGTATCTGTGGTTTTCTTTCTGAACATATGATTTATTAGCCTGGCAAGACCAGGCTATATGAATACTGTACATAGTTTGGATACGATCCATAACTGAGCTTAAGTGTACGGGTGGGATCAACAGCTGTCTTTCAAACAGGGGTGGCCATGACTCAGTTGGTAGAGTAGGTTGTGTTATGACCAAAGGGTTGGCAGTTCAAATCCCAGTCTGTCCTAGTAAATTTGTTGTGTCCTTGCACAAGACACTTCACCCTCTTTTCTTCCAGTTCCACTCACACTGGTGTATGACTGTTTGGTGGTGGTCAGAGGGGCAGTAGGCACAAAATGGCTGCCACACTTCTGTCAGTCTGCCCCAGAGCAACTGTGGCTACATATGTACAGTGCCGTGAAAAAGTATTTGCCCCCTTCCTGATTTCTGTGTTTTTTGCATATTTATCACTCACAAAGGTTTCAGATCATCAAACCAATTTTAATATAACACAGAGACAACCCAAGGAAATACAAAATGCAGTTTTGAAATAATAATTCAATTTATTAATGACACCAAAAAAATCAAAACCCATCTGGCCCTATGTGAAAAAGTAATTGGCCCCTGAACCTAATAGCGAGTTGGGCCACCTTTGGCAGCGATAACTGAAATCAAACGTTTGCGATAATTGGTGATGAGTCTTTCACAACGCTGTGGAGGAATTTTGGCCCACTCTTCTTTGCAAATTTTTTTCAAGTCTGCCATATTGGAAGGCTTTCTGGCATGAACTGCCCGTTTAAGGTCACACCACAGCATCTCAATTGGATTTAAATCCGGACTTTGACTTGGCCACTCCAGAACCTTAATTTTGTTTTTTTTGAGCCATTCAGAGGTGGACTTGCTGGTGTGTTTCGGATCGTTGTCCTGCTGCATGATCCAAGAGCGCTTGAGTTTTAGGGCATGAACTGATGGCCGGACGTTCTCCTTCAGGATCTTCTGGTAAACATCAGAATTCATTATTCCGTCTATCACAGTAAGTTGTCCTGGCCCTGAGGCAGCAAAGCAGCCCCAGACCATCACACTGCCACCACCATGCTTTACTGTTGGCATCATGTTCTTTATGTCAAATGCTGTGCCATTTTTACGCCAGATGTAACGGGCTGCACACCTTCCAAAAAGTTCAATTTTTGACTCATCCGTCCACAGAATGTTTCTCCAAAAGCCTTGAGGATAATCAAGATGCTTTTTGGCAAATGTGAGACGACTCTTTGTGTTCTTTTGTGACAGCAGTGGTTTTTGCCTGGGAACTCTCCCATGGATGCCATTTTTGGCCAGTGTCTTTCTTATGGTGGAGTCATGAACACTGACCTTAACTGAGGCCAGCGAGGCCTGCAGTTCCTTGGAGGTTTTTCGAGGTTCTTTTGTAACCTCCTGGATGAGCCGTCGTCGCACTCTTGGAGAAATCTCAGATGGTCGACCACTCCTGGGAAGGTTTGCCACTGTTCCCAGTTTTCTCCATTTCTGGATAATAGCTCTGACAGTGGTTTGCTGGAGCCCCACAGCCTTGGAAATGGCTTTGTAACCTTTTCTGGACTGATAGATTTCAATCACTTTTTTTCTCATTTCTTCTGGAATTTCTTTGGATCGTGGCATGTTGATCATGTTCTTGAGATTTTGTGGTCTACTTCACTTTGTCTAACAGATTCAATTTAAGTGATTTCTTGATTCAACACAGGTGGTGGCAATCAGGTTTGGGTGTGGCCTGTGAAATTGAACTCAGCTTTCACAAAACTGTGGTTAGTCACAGTTACTTTGTGATATAACAAGGGGGGCAATTACTTTTTCACATAGGGCCAGATAGGTTTTGATTTTTTTGTGCCTTAATAAATGGAATCAACATTTCAAAACTGCATTTTGTATTTCATTGGGTTGTCTCTGTGTTATATTAAAATTGGTTTGAGGATCTGAAACCTTTGTGAGTGATAAATATGCAAAAAACACAGAAATCAGGAAGGGGGCAAATACTTTTTCACGGCACTGTAGTTTACCACCACCGGAGGGAGAATCTGAGAGTGTATGAATAATGGGTCACTAATGTAAAGTGCTTTGAGTGGCCAAAATAACACTATATAAATCCAATTAATTATTATTAAAAGTGCTCCCCTTCTGCTTCCAGCTTCCACAAAGCAATAACAATTTACAGAACTAAAGTCAAATTAAAATATTTATTTTTACAAAAGGTGTCCGGGAGGGTGGAACCAAAACAACAAACAAAATTACTCTTGAACAGAAAACTCTTATCTAAATAAAAACAAAAGAACCATCTGTAAATATTCTGAACCATAAACAGGAGAAAACAAAAATGGGTAACACTTTATAATACCTACACACAATTGACTATGTATTAACCATTTATTACCCATTTATAAATGGGTTGTTCATTATGTATTAACCATTTGTTACCTATTTGTTAATGTCTTGTAAAGGTTCATACTAGTGTAAATGTAAAATTTTATTATTTTTAACCAACAGGTGCAGTGTTTACAACTGTTTCTTTGTTTACCTGTAAAGCAGATATACAAACACTGCACCTGTTGGTCAAAAATAATCGAATTTTACATTTATCTTTGGTAGACACTAGTATGAACCATTACAAGGCATTAACAAATAGGTAACAAATGGTTAATACATAATGAACAATGCATTTATAAATGGGTAATAAATGGTTAAAACATAGTGAATTGTGTGTAGATATTATAAAGTGTTACCCAAAAGTGGTTTCCCTCAACCTACAAAAATAGTCAATTTAATGAATGAATCTAACTCTATATTTACAATATTTACACATTTCACACTATCTAATCGAGGGCACATGGTCATCACACACACACACGTCTGGAGAAGGAATGATGTTTACTCTTATCATTAATATCATCACAGTTCCGTTGTGCCTTGTCGTCAAAGCACAAAGGCTTACTTTTGCTCCATAGTGCATTACTAATGCCAACTATGTGCTGTTATGGACTTTTTACACATTGCTAAGAACTTCAGTCCCCCCAGGAAGGTGGTTTTTATACTTAGACAGAAGTGACAACTGCGATAAATAGCTTCAATATTCTATTTATGGAGGCGACTGCAAATTCAGTAATTCGGCGATTAACATATGGACCTATTCGCACATGATATGAGTTGTGGTTGTCTTGGAAAAAATATAATATTAATTGTATTTTATGACACAAGTGACTCAGTGATACATAACCCAGAATTCTGGAGTTCTCTATTTGCCTCTGTTAGATATTTTATCATTTAAACTGCAGTTTAAATATAAGTCAGAAGTCAAGTTTGTACAAGGATCAGAAAAGAAATACAAACATAAATGAGACAGAAAAAGAATGTATTTTATCACAAGAAGAGCAAGGCAGTCAACAAATCAGTTAGACTGCCCCCCCTTACTCTGGATCTGCCTTTGCCTTGCCCTACCCTAAAAAAAAGTGTGGCCCTGATTTACATGGTTCCAGTTCGTATAATATTTCACAAATACAATGTTTAGTTAAAGATTTTGTCAAATAACAGTACTCTGTTAAAGTCTCGCAAATACCAAGGTCTCAAGGAACAGACGACACTGTCTAAAACAAAGCACATAGTAAACTTAACACAGTTTAAGAGTTAATAATAATTCAAAGGTATGAAAAAGGCCTTAGTTAATAAAAGTTATGTTACTCTTAGTCTCTGGAAGCAAAACTGGAATGTCTGTTACAGTGTCATTGACTTTCAGCTTTCAGTCCATCTGCAGCTCTGTGAAACACTCACACAACCAAGACTTATACATTAAAATAATAACATTACTTTAACATTTAATATGTCAATGATATTGTAACTTTCCCACTACATGTTAATTGCACTGCAGTGTTTCCAAAGCTACAGTAATTTGTGGCGCAGAATGAAAACCGAGCACCACAAATAGATTGCAGCTTTATTCTTGCTCATACACAGAAAGCGAGTGAGAGAGATCAATATTTTGGTACCACACACATATACAGCTGTTGTTTAATTACTCTCCACTGTTAAGACATGTTCAAAGGGAAACCTTATAGTTATTGAGGAGCATTTTAAGGTAGCAGTCTCGAAACAGGCAGAGGAATCACACATTACAGAGGAACTTTTGCATGGATTCATTCAGCAGGGAGTGTTCTCAGCTGAGGTTGTGACTAAAAGTCCAGATCTGGTTCTGAACGCTTCAACAGGTTCGACCGGTTTAACGTTAATGTTAGAGAGTGTAAAATATGCAGGTGTGCCTGTTGAACCTCCTCCAGGCTCCAGAACAAAACAGCAAACAAACAGCAAAAAACATTGGAAAAATACATAAAGACTGTAGATGTAAGACAAAGGTTTGAACAACTTAGGAATAGAGAGAGAACTGGGAGATAAAGTTCAGAGGAGATTTTAAGTTTTGTTTTAGGGAGTAATGAATTCTTATATGATGCGTCACAGTGATGGTTTAGGCTCCTCCCACTGAGAGTCTTTTACTTATTTGCTCTCCGGTACTGAGACTGGTACAGATCAGCACAATCGGTAAGATTATTCAGATATATTTTGAATAATTTGATTTATATCTTTTGTAATGGAAATGTACCGTCACTGTCATTAATTGTCATTTAATGTCACTGGTCACCATGACATATTTATCATGTATTATTAACTGAATTAACAGTATATGGTCTTAATAGAAAGTGTTTAACCAGTTTGACTGAATCAGAAATGGGGAGTTATTTTGGTGTCCGAGGATGTATTTTGAATAAAGACGTCTGCAGATGGGTTTTGTTTGTATAAACCTATTGGTACCAGAGATTTGACTTTTGTTTTCTACTGTCATTTTATCTCCTTGTAGTGATTCAAAAATTCCACAACACTTTACACCATGGAAAGAAGTGTCAATAACAGAGGATGTAATGAGTACACATACGAATGTAAGCACTTACATCTGAGTGACGTAAAAAAAGAAGCTAGAGCTGCAGGTTTTGGAAACCAGTACACTGCAAAAGTTGACACTTCATTCATCCGTCCATATCCACGTCCAGAATTTCATGTTGCTCATCTAAAACATGACACTGGTGGTGAGGGGTTGAAAGGCATCAAATCAGATGGTGGTTTCAAGGCTTTCAAAGACAACCTGTCGTGGTGGAGTCTGTCTGTGACATCTGAAGACATAATGTCTGCTGAGAACAGGCTGCTGGATAAAACATTCCCAGAGCGGACAGAAGAGCAGGTCCAGAAGCAGGGACATTTCTTGGGGCAGTTTGCCACCTCCCCTGCCTTCCTTGAAACCTCCAGGTATGGCTCGTATCGCTTCACCTTCCCCGTGAATGAGGTGCTGGATGCTTACAGAGAACAGGTACATCTGTCTCAAATTGTTTAGTTTTTTTTGTTTTCCTTGGAGCAAAATTAATTTAATCTCTATTTCCTCCAGTTTTGCAACGGTGAACCTCCAACCATGAGGGTTTTGAGTACCACACTGTACAAGCAGGAGGTGATGTATGTACTGCTGATCCACAGTCCAGCCAATGAGGAAAAGTTCTCTAAATATCCACTGCTGCCTACCTTCAGAAATGGATGCTTTATCTGGAGGTCAGAGGCTATGTGTGAGACACACAGGTATGATATTAGTATTGGACGAGTAATAAATTAACTGATTTATCTGTCTGTTGTATCTAATACTTGGTGTGTTGTTGGAAAGTGTGTAAAGTAATTCTCTTTCTTTAAAAGAGACAAAATATCAGTTTATTCCTATTTTTTGTCTCTACAGTTATGTCACTATCAGCTGTTTTGGTTCCTTCAATATTTACTTAAAACTTATAAAATGTAATGTTTCATGAACAATATGACATTTAACATCTTTCTGTTAGCTTCCTACATGATAGTTTTTTTGGAAAATCCATCCACAAATGTTACCAACGTGGTTGTTTATTTTCTTATAAAATACACATTTCATTTCAACATAACAGATTGAAAATTGGCCACTGACTGACCTACCAAAATATGTCATGGTCTAATATGAGAAGTTAAAGCATGAAAATAATTTTTTTTTTAATTGTAAAACAATATTTGAATAAACAATGAATAATAACAATTAATCTTTTGATAGTACAGTGTAGTATATGAAGTTCAAAAGTATTACAGTATGTCTGGATCATGAAGTTGCTCCTAGATGTGTGGCATGTAAACGCACAGAAGGAAAATGGCATGAGTTCAATCAGCTGGAGGCAGTGTTGTTGTTCAGGTGGGGGACAATAAGACTGATCTTTGTCTCAAGATCTCTAATTTTTCCCTCTTAAAAACTTATGCATCTTAAAATCATCCTCAGTATGTTCATAAATGTGACACTTTTTACATTTTAAGAAGATTAGTTATCATATTTCAACATATTTTATCCATTTATAACATGATATATTAGAATGGTTTAATGATATGACAATGTCGTGGTTTAAGAAAAGTATCTGGATACAATGTGGAAAAAAATACAAACATATTATGTTATACCATGGCACAGATGTGAAAGCAATATGCCTCTGGAGGCCACTTTTCAGCCTCATGGCATGAATTTACAACACTTTTGTTCCTGATTCTCTTAAGTTTTTTGCATTGTTCTGTGTTTTACTTCTTTCAGATTTGAGTTGCTTGAGAACCGAGCTGACAATCAGATGGAAGCTGTGGAGGTGGAGTGTCATGAATATTATCTTTGGGATCACATTGCCATCGCCCTACATATGGAGGAAAATGCAGTATGTACATCCTAACTAAATGTTATACTTTTGGGCCTTATCTAGACCTACTAATGTGCAGTTTTGGTGATCTAATGGACTAATCTAATGGAATAGACAGGTTTTAATGCCGTCATATTCTGTGGGGCTGTAGTGGCTTCTTATATTTGACCTGTAAACTCTTATCAGTTAATCTGTCTCCAAAGAAGTATTGAACTACATGTAGCACTAAATATATGAACTTTTTAAACTTGTGATCAGATCACTCAGGACTTATTTCACTCCAGCTCTGACCAAGGTCACACTATGATGAACAATGTACATTTTATTTTTTTTCCAGGTGCTGAAATTTGATTCTTACCGTCTGAGAAAAAACCTCAAGTTCTGTGAGAAGGGACAGTCTATCATCACACCTGTTAAAAATTTTGATAATTATCAAGAAGCTCAGGAACGTGTCATGACATTGTGGCCACTGGAGCGTTCACCAAAGATTTAAGGAAAAAGCAGAAGTCAGAATTGATTTTAGAATAGAAAGGGCGGGGGTAATTTATAGTAAGATAACTCAAAAAGTAGTGGACAGATTTGGCTGAAATTTTCAGAAAATGTTGATACTGGCACATGGAACAAGTGATAAAAGTTTGGTGGTGGTTGGTGGAGGGGGGATGATCTGCTTTGGCGGAGTCTGAACTCTCTGAGTGCTTTCCTAGTTCCGATTTAATGACTCACTGGAACAGAGTTTAGGGTTACAGGTTGTGAGTATGTACCAGCAGGTGGCACCACAATTTTGTGCTATCCTTTTGATATGTGTACAAGGTAAATAAATAAATACCATGTTATTGTATTTTATTTCTTAACCTGTGTGTGTGTGGGGTTAAACTTTGGAACCAGCTGGGACCTAAACTCAAACAAAGTCCAAATATTCATCTCTTCAAATCAACATTCAAAAATATGGTGCTGTCACGATACATGGAGGAGGACAAAGATCATGTGTTTAATCGTTAAATGGTGTTGTCAATTATTGTAAATGTTAGGATATGTAAGCTAATAGATATGGATTATTATAATATGTCATAATATATAATGCAGTTGAAAGATGTTATATGGTTTCATTAATAAGAACCATTTATTATAATTGTATAAAAATTTAATACTTAAATAACAAGTGTATATAGTGGTACATTATTATAAGATATTATATGGTAAATGTACTGCACTTATATAGCGCATTTCCACCTTCATGGTGCTCAAAGCGCTTTACATTGGCCTCTCATTCACCCATTCACACACCAGTAGGTTTCTAAGGTCTAAGGTCAGTCCTACTGGGGGCCTAAGTCAGGGTTCAGTGTCTTGCCCATGGACACTTCGACATGTGGACAGCCAGAGCTGGGACGTGACCAGCCAACCTCTCGGTTATTGGGCGACCCACTCTACCAACTGAACCACAGCCACCCTGTATATGTATATGTATATGTGGTACTTCTATATATATAATACTATTAGATATATTATTATCTTATTGATTGTTTACTAGATAACAGTTTAATGATTCGCTGACATATAATTATATATTTTTTTGTTCATTATTGCGATTTATTATTGTTGCTATTATTGTTGTTGTTGTTACTATTACCTTTGTTACTAATTATATCATCAACGTATACTATACCTACTATAATTACATCTTTATTATATAATACAATATCTTGACACTATATTAATTCTATAAATGTATAATCTATCTACTTCATAAACTTTCGAACTTACACATCAATTGGGAATGGTGCTAATCTAAATAAAATACATTATGAGCAAACATAACCGTTAGCACAGGACAGGCGAGGGGGGCTCTGCTGCTCGAAGGCCATCACTTTCTGGTTGTAGAATCTCAAATCTTGCCTTTTTAATGCACAGAAAAGGACACTTTGCCAAGAGTGATTCTGTTGCTCGGGGACTGACCCCCCTCTGGCAGCAGGTCCACTAAACACCTGACCTCTGACATCTCACGAGCACAATCTTTTTTTTTTTTATCGAAGGTTAAAATATATGAATTAGCACCATCAATATATTTATTTTTTATTTATGTTGACATGATGATGACGTTGTGATGATGGTGGTGATGATGATATTAATGATGGTAATATTGATAATAATACAACTGAAAGTATTTTTTTGTTTGTATGTACAGTATAATATTGTATTAGGATGTATTGATTGCTGTATTTATACCTTATAAAACATGAATTTGTATATATAGGCTACTTAACGCACTTAATTGAACCAAACGTAAGCGGGGGTGGGAGTTAATAAGCTAGTCTTCTTCCCACTTCTTTTCGAGGTACATTTAATAATGTAAATATGAAATAATATAACTTGTAATTGTAAACTGTTGTTGTAAATGCTTTAAATGTAACTGTAGAAATCCGTTTTCTTTTACCGAATTGGAGTATATTGTATGGAAATTGTACAACACATTCTACTTTTTCAATTTTTGTTTTGTTGTTTGTTTGTTTTTTGTTTTTTTTTCTTTTTTTTCTTTTCTTTTTTTATTATTATTATTTCATGTGTCTCGAAATAAACAATAAAAAAACAACCTTGTGCTCTGTCAATAAACAATATCAGCAGTATCCTGTCAGATTACCACAATTGTGAGTCTGCCATTTAATTATTACCTTACTACAGAAGGGGAGGAAATAGGCTTTGTTTTTTGTTTGGTTTGGTTGATAACATGGTGTTGGAAAAATGAGATTATATTATGTTAAAATGTTAGTTTCAAGGGTTTCTTATTGTGTTTTACTAAGTTTGTTTATCAGCATCTAATAATAATGCCTCAAACTTATATAGTGCTTTTTGGAAACTCAATGGGAAACAAGGAGACCCTGGGGTAATAAATGGTGATCTATGTTAGAGGCATGACAAGAAACTGTACAAGATGACTGTCCCACCCATTGTTGTCTGTATTCTTTTGTTTTGTTTTATAGTGGTGAAGATGTTAACTTGAACTGACATCAACAGCTGTGTTTTGGATAAGTCATAATTACACTTCCTGATTGTCTTTTGTATTGTTTGGGGTGAATTCTTGTAATTTTTTTATTTGTCAATAAAAGAGGAGATTCTGTTAGGCACAGTTGAGAAGTGCTGTGGACACACGGTACTTTCTCCTCCTCAAACAGAACCCTTGTCGACTCAGTTCTTAAATGTTGGAGGAACTAAAAACCTGACTTTAACTTATACTTAAACTACAGTTTAAATGGTAAAGGTATTCATCCAAAGACAATAAGAGGACTTTAGAGTTATAGAGTAAATGTCTCACTGGACACTCGGGTATAAAAAATATATTTAATCTTAAGAAAATATATTTTTTGCCCACACAACACTGGTTGAATTCATAGAATAGATGTGACCCAGAATAGACCTCATTATATTTTTTTAAAAGTAGGTCAAAGTTATAATTCTAAATATATGTTTTAAAAGCCTTTCCCTTCATTTACATATTGTCCAGCATTTCCCAAACTGTGGTGTGGGTCCCTTTTATGAAGGCTTGTTAGGGAGGGGCATGGGATCACTCCTGGGTGTCTTTTTTTTTCAGGTGAGAACAGGTAGCAAGTGGAATGGCATGGTCTCCAGTGATGACCTGATAGTTGATGGGGGTGTGGTTTCAAAGGAAGATGTTGTTTTGAAAGAGATGAAATAAGCTGAAAGAGCGGGACTCCACACTCTCTGATCAATCACACAATGTGACGTAAAGCAGCTGAAAATGTGGTGGAAAAGCCTTGGCCAATGAGATGGTTCAGCCAATTAATTGACATAAACATAAAGATTGATCAAAGGGTTTAGTAAAATAAAGGGTTTTATTAGCTGTGTTGAGTTTTTCTGAATAGATGCACAAGTTTTCTAGCCTAGGATCTAGTCTGTCCCCAGTGGCCGCAAATGGTATTTGCTACGGGGAGACAGACTAGACAGCCTCGGATCTGAAAATCCAAAATGGACCGGACCAATCAAATCGCGAGGGGCGGGATTGGAGCCCGCCCTGCCTCATGACGACACAAATACGACACGTAATGTTGTAGTCGCAGAGACGTAGCGGCTAGCACACATTGCCGTAACACCAGTTGCTAGCTGCTAGACAACATGGCTCATCACCAGGAACAACCATTCGAGCTGGCTTTGGCAGCAACGCTAGGTGATTTAAAATTACAGTTTTCCCTGCGAGAGGAGCAGAAAACGGCACTTAAGCTGTTTTTAGAAAAAAGGGACGTTGTCGGAGTTTTGCCCACCGGGTATGGCAAAAGTTTGATTTATCAGCTGGCTCCGCTAGTGGGACGACGCATGGGTCTGCACAACCTGCTGGTGATCGTTGTGTCACCCCTTTTAGCCCTAATGGATGACCAGTTGCAAGAGGCCGAAAAACTGGGAATATGAGCAGCACAACTCGGCAAAGGCGACCCGGAGGAGATCCGAAGCGGCCGGTGTCAAATAGTGTACGGGAGTCTGGAATCCTGGCTGAACCGGGAATGGTTAGACCTGCTCCATGTTCATCGCTCTGATTGGTTGGCTCTGACTGGTTACCCATCCAATAGTGTGGCGTTGTGTAAAGAGAAAATTTGACAGACAGCGGTTATCCCGCCCACAAATTCGCCTACCATTTGCGGCCACTGGGGACAGTCTAGATCCTAGGCTACAAGTTTTCAATAACCATGACGAATCAGTATGCCATTAGACTTCCATGTTTGTCCATCAATAAACTGTGATTGTACTCTGATGTCCGTGTCAGTGTCTTACCAACGTGTTCAGACTGGTTTAATAACTGACTGTGGTGGACATGTGGTGTTAGTCCACTTTTAGATCAGGTTTATATGGTGTGTACCAATCTGTGCATAATGTCATATGCTGCCATTAAATGACTAATAAACTAGAGTTTACTGAGTTCATAAAAACAATGAACTAATCAACAAATGTGAGTTAAATACACAAGTAAGCACTGCACTAAAAACACTGGAACAGTTTTCACATACAGTATATAGCTGAAATTATTCTTTAGTAATAAGAAGACTACCCAAATAAGATTTTGGCTGAAGAAATTTAAAAAAACATTCCTAAAATGTGGTGTGAAGCACAGACATATGACGCTATCACTTATTCAATACTGGATATATTGTCATAATATTACACGCACTGACACATATATACATATAACGAAATGATCAATATTGCCAAAGGTCAAAGGTCAAGCAGAAATTTAGCAGAAAGGTCAGAATCACATTATTGGCTATAATTCAAGAACAGGTTGTCATAGAAACTTGAGATTGTCACAAAATAGGGGCGAGAATAGGTCTTCTGTGAATACGTGTGTTGTTGTTATTTTTTTATTTTGTTTTTTCTTTTATTATGACCTTGATAATTGTTCTTGTATGTGTAAAATGTATCTAAATCTAAATTTCATTGTAATTTCTCACATTATTAATCAGAAGTTCAACATGTTCACAACAAAGGTAATCTGACAATGACACAAATAGAAACACACACACACACACACACACACACACACACACTTATGATGGTTTTAGGTCATGGCCTTGACTGCAGTGCCCGAATGTAAAAACAGCACCCATGTAGAGAAAGTGAATAACTATAATTAACATGAGAAAGGGCTGTGTTGTAATCACAGCCACAGTGTCATTGTGGGCTGTAGAGTTTTACTGCCCAATCACTACATGTTGTATTCTTAGGTTCTTCAACCTTCCTGAACTTTTCAACCACAATTATGTAGGTTTAGTCCATTTATAGGACCTTGTCATAACTACAATTACATTACTCACCTTTCTTTGCCTGATCGGATACACACAATAGGCAAGTGTAGAGCTGGTGTCACTGCAATTATAAGGCATTTATTTTTGTTTCTCTACCCTTGTTATAGTTTGGACTCATATAAGAGAGAAAACAGCAGCAGGAACCTGTGATTACCTGCGGCTTGAAAAGAACATGATGATGTGTCTCAACATTAACAAAGTGTAATGTTTGTGTGGAATAGAACAGCTTACAAGTTGTGATTTAATGCACAAATATATTTCAGAATGTTCTCAAATTCATTGTTTATTCTCCATTACTTCTATTACCTGGCTTCATTTGCATGATTTTGGGTAATCGTAATACTTATGTATTGATCTTTTTTCTTCTACTTTTTTTCTGATTTCTGATGTATTCTATTGAAATATCTGTATAATGTCTGTATAATGAGTTTATCTGTACTCTTGCATTTTAGTTTTTATTTATTGAAATTTTATAATGCATGTATAATCAGTTTCAAATTTTAATTTCACCGTGTCTTAAAACTGTATTTTAATTTTAATCATTGTGAAGCACTTTGGGCTACAGTGTTTGTATGAAAGGTGCTATACAAAAAAAGATTATTATTATTAGTAGTAGTCATAGTAGTAGTGTCCCTTGTGTCTTTTTGTTTTCTCATACTTTCCATTCTCTTCATTCTGTTCTTTAATATTATAGTATTAATACAATTATTACCCTGTGCCTGAAGGGGAGAGGGGTATTTTTTTCAGAGGTTTAAATTAACTCAGTAAAAGTACTTCATTACTGTACTTAAGTAGATTTATTAGATATCTGTACTTTACTTGAATATTTATATTTCTGGCAACTTTTTACTTTTACTCCCTACATTTTTATATAAATATCTGTATTTTATACTCTTTACATTCTCATAATAGACTCTTTACTTTTTCAAACTAAACAGATAGAGGGAAAATCAGTGGAGAGAAACTGTGACTTTATATATTATAGTTATATGACTATTATCTCATAAGTTGGACTTTTTCATCTAATAATTTTCACATTTTATTTCATAATTTTGAGTTTTTATCTTAATATTAGGTATTTTTATCTCATATTTATAACTTTTTTTTAATCTCATGACTTTTTATGTTAATCGTGACCTTTCTTCCCCCATTTTCCCTGTTTGATCATGACTCGATCAAACCCATTATCTACACAGTAACTCACTTTTAAATGCTTTACTTTAGATATTTTGAAAACTTTTCTGATTTTATTTTCTGAAGTATTATTGCATTCATGATTTTTGAAAAAGCACTTTCACTTTTTACTTTTCTACTTTATTACAATTGAAAAGTTGTAGTTTTTTACTTTTACTTCAGTAGAGGAGTTGAATCAGTACTTCTACTTTTACCAGAGTATTTTTTCACACAAGTAGCTGTACTTCTATTTTAAGTACAGAATGTGAGTACTTTGACCACCTCTGTTGTTTTTGGATCGGTTTGTCTGTTTGTCAAGATTTGGTCAAGTATGTTGATCCGTAGCGTTTGTTTGTATGTTTATGTGTTTATGTGTTTGTGTGTTTGTTTGTGTGTTTGCACTCTAGCATTGTCAGTTCTGAACAGATCGTTCTGAAATTTGGCATGGACAAGGAGTTGGATAATTAAATTTAAATTTACACTCTTATTTTTTTTTTCATTTCATATGTAGGCCTACTCGTATATAGCTCATTATTAATTAAATAAAATTATTAATGAAATGAAATTGAAATTGAATTATGTCAGTGGAAACAAGGCTAATTAAATTGATGTTTCTGTCGTGGAAAGACAGAGAAAGGAGGTAGCAGCAGGCCCAGCCCCCAAACATCCTTTTTTTTTATTTTTGTAAAAGTAAAAAAAAAAAAAATTGACCATCCCCCCTGTTTTTTTTTTTTTTTTAACAACTCAACGACCGCCTACAACTACACACTGCTGACGCTTTTAACACAAACATTGATTTTCTCTCCAGATTCTAGATGAGGCTCCATACATTTTGCTGTCACCTGTTCCTTGTGTTCTTCTTTCATAGTACGCTGGGTGTAAAGTCAACCTCTGCTTGTTTGGACATTTATCACGAAGTAACAAAAACAGTTTATTTTTGGCTCCGGGGTCAGCATCAGAAATGAAGCTCTTTCCAAATAACACACTGCACACGCTGATCCCAAAGGCCTTTGATTGACCCCTGACAAAAACCTGCAATTACCTTTAACATTGAATATAACAACAGCCTACGTGTTTTATTTGTGCTCGGTCAGTCAACAATCACTGTTTTCTTCCACTAACAACACATATTAGGTGAAAGATGACCTCTTGTACCATAATGACCCATACACTGGAGATTTTAAGGCACAACAGAGACAACTAAACAGTATTGTATTCACAGATCATGCCAGGGCTGTCGAAATGTTATGAAGACTAAATGAAGGTTTTCATCATTCTGTGCTGCAGCCTAAATAAAGACACGTGTTGTGTTTGCACAGGGATATGAACAGATAACTGCAAGTACAATATACACGAGTTCAAATCAAGGCTGCTCGCCGAGTGCTGAAATATCCTCATTCTAGAAGCGTTAAAGAAATGAATGATGTGTTATCTAGTTCTGTGCTCCAATATAAATTACAGAATAAGTTATTAGTATTTTTAAAGAAAATAATTTTAACTCGTAAACCAACTTCAATGTTTGAAAGGATCAGATATATAAACCAGATGCACTCCCATTCTAGCTCATCTGGTCATTAATCAACCAAAAAGTAATTCACTGCAAAAGTCTGTTTCATTTTGGTCTTCGCAACTCTAGAATAATTTGCCAACAAAGCTGAGGGACTTACTGACTTTAAATGCTCTTAAAAGAACACGAAAACCTGCGGTGTATCATATGTGAAAGTTGTACCATTTCGGGATGTGTTTACTGTTATTTATTTAACTGCATCGCTACTGTATTTACGATGAATGACGGATATATTTTTATTGTGAATAGTGTATAAATATGTCTCGGCTTTTAACTGGGTCCCCAGGAAGACTCGCAACCGCTACGATGGAAGCTAATGCGGATTCCTAATAAACAAAGAAATAAATAAACAATTGCTACAACCCCCCCCCACACACACACACACCCCCACCCCCTGCACAAGCTCTTAATGGACGTCTACCTCTCAAAATGTGAGACTATGGGTTTGACCTTTCAAGGTTACCCAAGGTCAAAGGTCATGATGACATTTTGGAGCCTAAATGTAGTTTCCTATCTGTCAACAATGTTAACTGAGTACTTATCACCACTGTTTGGCGTTACCACCATTTAAAATAAGGTGACCTTGATTTTGACCTTTCAGGGTCACTCAAGGTCAAAGGTGATGACATCATTTTAAAGCCCATGCCAGGTTTCCTATCTGTCAACAATAGTAACTAATGGTCTATCTCCACTGTTTTTTTCTGTTATAGTCTATTTGAGGTTTTTATGTATCAACCCAGTGACCTTTGACCTCTTTGGTTGACAATAGGTTTAAATCTATGCAGACAAGATGCAGAATTGAAAGACCAGCATTCTAGTGGAAGTCTGTGAAATGAATACTTCAAAAGTTATATCCATAAATAAATTTTGACCTTTATTGTGAACTTTGACCTTGTGTGTTCAAATTTGTCCTTCAAAGTTGTGATGTCAATGTGCATCAACAGTGAGAGCAAAAAGAAGCTGAGACATACATATTTATTTTTCTTTAGTTTATGGAGAGGTGACATTATCTTTGGCTTATTCTTCGTCCCTCTAGAATGTTCCCACAGCTCCCATTCACTTTGAATGGTTCAGTGTTCAGCGGGTGGATTTTTTTCTATCACCGCCCACTGCGCCATTAACACCCGCTGCCAATAACGAGTTTTGTCACTTCAGATTCACGGTACCATATCACTCCGCAGGTAGTTCGGCCACTTTGAAAGTAAATATTCGCTACGTTGTAACGGCTATTTTATCCAGTCTGTTAGAGTAGTAGCAGTAATAAACTGTAATAACCATAGAATAAGTATGATAATGTATTGACCACGCATGATTTCGGGGAATATTTTTCGATAGTCACACGTGGGCAATACATTATCCCTGGCATTATACAGATGAGACTCAAACAAATGATAATTCTGTTCAAAATAGGAGGTATCTTCATTCTATAGTCAGTAAGTCACTACGTTGTTTTGACTTGTATTTGATGTTTGACAGACACAAATTATTGTACCGTCACAGTTCCAGGAAGCATCTCCAAATTTAGGCAGCATTTGAGGATGCTGTAAGGTCTGATAGCTCTTATGCCCAAGTAGGTCACAGAGGAAAAAATAGTGCCCTTGTTGTCAGCCACTACTTTAACTGTTGATTTTTCTACCACTTGAAGGAATATTCAACCAAAGGAAAAAAAAAAAAAAACTAGTTCATGAAGAGGTCGGAGCAATCTTGAACTGTGGAAAAGAAAAGAAAACAAAACAAAAAAAGTGTTTGGTAAAATGATGGATGTGGGAACTTAGTTATTATTATTATTATTATTATTATTATTATTATTATTATTATTATTATTATTATTATTATTATTATTATTATTATTATTATTATTATTATTATTATTATATATTTGATTTTACATTGAACTATGACGACTTTTCTGTCATGCATGAAACACTTATGTAACCTTGATGAGAAATCACATTGTTAGTTGGTATCAGTGATGCGCGGGCTAACCCGAAGTAAGCAGGCGCCTGCGGTCACCCGCAGTCATCCACAGTTGCAGGTCAGTGAAAAATTATTTTTAATGATATTCAGGTTGCAGTCGGTCAGGTCATTTGTTGTTTGAGAAGAACATTAAAATAACCTGGTAAATCATTGTAATTTAAATATTAGGTCCAGTGTTCTATTATTAATACATACACTTTATTGACTGAATGTCCATGAAGGTGACGTCGGCAGTGTGAAAGTCAAATTGGGAGAGTGGAAGCTCCAGAAACATGAACAAAAAAGTAACAGCCACATTAATACTGATATTTTTATCTATATCTTAGTCTCTTGTCCACAAGTAAAAAAATGTTTAGGGCAGGGGTGTCAAACTCATTTTAGTTCAGGGACCACATTCAGCCCAGTATGATCTCAAAAGGGCCAGACCAGTAAAATAATAACAGTGAAAAGAGTCTCATCATCTGAACCCACTTTATCCTCACCAGGGTCACAGGGGTCACTGGGGGCCTATTTCAGCTACAATGGGTGAAGGCGGGGTACACCCTGTATGAGTCTGCAGTTCATCTCAGGGCTGAACATATATAGACAAACAATCACTCTCACATTCACACCTATGGGTGATTTAAATTAACCAGTTAACCTATGGATGGTGGGAGGAAACTGGAGTACCTGGAGAAAACCCATGCAGACACGGGGAGAACATGCAAACTCCACACAGAAAGGTCTGGTGTGGGAATCAAACCAGGGACCTTGTGTCTGTGACCCACGAGTGCTAACCACTGCACCACCAGTGAAAAGAGTCAAATTATTAAATTTGATTATTTTCTCTTCTTAATTAAAAATAACACTTTTCTTCAGGGAGGCGTCAGAAGAAGGAAGGATAAAGGAACACATTTTAAAAACCCAAAGAAATAATTTAAGATTATAACAGGACCACCAGACTGAGAAGCTGTGAGACTACTGAACTCTGAAGGACCCCTGTAGCCACCCCCACCCCTACCTGGACCCCCCCACCACAAAGGCACAAAACAATAACACCTGCACGATACTGTTCTTTTTATTTATGGATATACTTTTTATTTTAAAATGCCTTAGTCTATATGTAAATTTTTATGCATAGATTTTTATATCGAGCTGCTGTGGGACCAGGAGAAACACATTTCATTTCGTCTCATGTTTATCATGTACTGGAATGACAGTAAAGAATCCTTGAATCCTTACTTCATAGCGGATTAAATGCTCTGTCTGCTGTGTTCAATAATATTTTAAGGTGTTTTTTTTTGCCATAATGTGCAGAAACATTTTGTAGAAATAAAAACCTGTGTGGATAACTTTTATTGTTGAGAAATGGAAACGAAAAATAGAAAAGCAAACTGTATTAGTATTAGTTTGCACAGGACATCAGTCTCTAAAAACAAGTTGTGGCTCAACATTTTGTGCTCAACTTTGTGATGGAATTGCAAATCAGTGCAAGAAGAACATATATCAGCTGAAAATTGTAAGCAATTTTGGCCTTTCACTATCTACATTGGAATGTAGTTAGTGAATATAATACTGTATAGTGGATAGAATCTGTGAGTCCAGGGGAAAAAAACACCAAAGTCTCTCTTTGAGCTGGAGTCTAAAGAATTTAACAGTGTTTGATATGTATTTGCCTTTGTATAATAGTTTCACTTTGCATTGCACACTTTGGAATCAATATACAGGCAAGGCAAATTTATTTGTATAGCACATTTCGTGTCCAGGAGAATTCAAAGTACTTTACATGAAACATATGAGAAAATTAAAATGCATTAAAAGACAATCAAAATAAGAGACATAAAACATGTTAAGGAACAATTAAGAATTTAAGTCAAAGGTCCAGTGAATAGTGTTTTCAGGCCAGATTTTTTTTTTTTTTTTTTGTGCTGTCTTATGTGTCAGGGGTTGGAATGAGATGGGTCACACTCTTTTACAAAACATAAGCAGCAGAGGGAGACAATGAGTGGAACAAAGCTGCTATTAATGTAAAATTATAATCACCCACTGGCCACTCAGGAGCTGCACTGGGAACCTGTTTCCTGGTATTCTGACGTCCTCTGCTGGACATAGTTGGTAAATGCATCACTGCCCAAGTTCTGCAGGAAGGTTCTGCTCCACAGGAAGTTTGTCAAAACAGAACATCACTCATATTTAACAGTAAATACTTCACTGCTGTGATCTGCAATACAAACACTTGTAATTAGTGAAAATATTATTTTCTAGGCAATAATAAACAAAGAAAATAATAACTATTAACTAAATAGATTGATGTAGTCTGGAAACAACTTAGTTTAATAGATGAAATCCTGTCTTATAAAAGTATATACATTAATTAATTACATGAATTTCACACAAATTTCATTTGAATCTAAATACATTCTTATTACATTGACATCAATTTAATATGGAAAAATTAAAATACTCAAGAGAAATCCTAATTTATTATGAAGCACAAAATAATGCCACATCTATGAAATAAGAAAAATGATATTAGCAAATACAGTCTCTCTCTTGGCTTGAGTCAAAGTGGATTTTTCTGCTTGTGCAGATGCAATTTACTACTTTTCTTCATTGCAAAACTAATCATGCTCAATCATGTTTTCCAAGAAACCAGAAAAAAAACAGCAGTTTTTATTAAAATTCTGTCAATCTTCACTGAATAAGTACCGCTATCACTTTAGCTTTTTATTTCCTTGCCTTGTTGAAAAAAACAAAAACAAACGTTCACTCATGTTAGTTTTCTGCAGACTGCGGCTGGTTTCTACCTTCAGGACTTTCCCCATGCTTTTGCTCATTTGTTTGACCCCCTACCGCCACAAAGCCTCCGGGGCCCCACTGCAGAGAGGCATCAGCAGCTGCTTTCACCACGGATTCATGGTGGGGATGTTGTGTTTCTGCTGATTTGCACTGTTTACTTAAACCAAACAGAGCATTTAGAATGAATTTCCTAAAAAGCATCATATTGCGCTGCATAATTCCTTTACTACTTTCAGTTCAGACTCTCCCACAGACTGTGTCATGACTTCTTTGGTCCAGATGCTGTGTGGGATTGCAGAGGTTTTTTTTGCCTTTCAGTACTTACTGTATAAACTCATATGGAAGTGACAGGCAATGATTTGTCCCACACTGATCTCATCACAGAGGAGTTAGAAATACTATTTACCAAGAAAAAGACAATTCAGTAAGAAAACTGGAGATGATTTATTTATATTATTCTTTTTTGGTATTATTTATAGCCATTGAAAACACAGGTGCTAAACATACAGGATATCGGTTACAAAGACTGCACAAAAAACAATATGTAACCCATGCTGTTATTACACACATATACAAATAGGAACAAGTAGTTATGTTGGTCTTTTAATGGTATTTTATAGACATGAACAGAAGGAGGAAAAACAGGACAATGAATAACTGCAGCAGATTCCCTCTTCCTCTTTGCTGTTGCAGTTTATTTATTCCATATATGTAGGCTTATTACAAACTAAATAATCCGTGGGCTGATTGTGTTAATTAAACCATTGATTAAAGGATTAATTATTAATTCATGATGGCTAAACAGTATGAAACCAATTCCACAAATGTGCTCTGTATATTGATAGTGTCTGCAGCCTTTTTATCCAATTTATTATCAACATTTGTAACATTTACATGCAATTTATGACTGGTTAATTTCAAGACAAATAGCAAATAAACTTTTTGGTTCTCTTAACAACAAAAACTGAACTGTTTCAAACAAAAAAAAAACATTGTTAATTCTGAAAGTGGGGTTTTGAAATGAGAATGTGTTGGCCAATCAAAACCTTACCCTTGACAAGTAACCCTTCTGTAGCTGTCAGTTTTTTTGACCGGCTGCAGGGAAATTATTTGTTGTAGGTTATCATTTCTGTTTTATTTATACACAAGGAGAAGTCGAAAAAACTCGGTCAGCCTGATTTCAGCATCTTATGAGAAGTTTTAAGAAAATGCAGATGAAGCTTAAAGGCGTGTGAAATCCGAGAGACTGCAATAGTTTTGCATGAACAAAATGCATCACGATAATACGTTAACGGTGACAAGTGCTATCAAAGTGTCACGTATAGTAATAGGTGCATCAGTACAGAGCTGCGGTAAAGCTCGATCTTACACTGATTTTACTTCACATGGCAATTTTTCCTCCTGCGTAATTTCCAGTCTCTTTTCTCAGCGTAACTTCATAGTCGTCCAACCCTTTTTTTTCGGTCTTCTTCCCAGACTTTTTCTTTTTTCTTTTTTTCCTTTTTTTCATGTAGGCTAATATACAGGCCGGCGCTGCAATTTCGGAATCTGCCCTTGTATATGGCGGACGAAAATTTCCACAGGAGGAACCGCAACACAAACCCCCTTCGCGAGACAGACACGGAGAGCCTCCACCGACTAAGTAAACCTCGGCAAATTCATGATTCATTACGCCATTACTCTTTTCCTAAAAATGTAACGTAGCGTCTCGCGGAGGTAAAAACAGTCTCGCGGTGGAAAAAATTTGTAACATTCGGAATTTCTCATAACTAATTCACAATTTTTTTTGAGGAAGCAGTAGTGCAGTCACCTCTGGTCGGGGAGGGAAGATTTCTGGAGCGGAGAGCCTGTTTCGTATGAGCTGCATCGTTTTTGGAGGTATGTCAGACCAATGGGTTTTATTTTTTCTGATTTTTAGAAATCGTAAATTTCGAAATTTCGCTAGCACAGTGTTAAGTTTCGGTCCTGACTAGTTCATAAATGAGACCTGGCAGCCTGTGGGTTTTTTTCACTATCACTAAACCAGGTGCAGGCTTTGAAGCCACCCGAAATAGACCCAATCTGTTGATGTTTTCTCTCTTTTTTTTGGTTTGAGGGAACTGAATTTTCGTTAAGTTTAGCAAGTGTAGCTACTGACTAGTCGTGTGTGCAGCTAGTTTAGTTCACATATTCTAACACACTTCATACACATGGTGTTCATACCAAGCAGAGGAGGAGGAGGGGGGAACCAGGCGATAGTGGCAACATGAAGGACGGTGAGGGGAGGAACAATCTGAAACACAAAAACCTCCTGCAGCCATGTTTTGTGAATTTTTCCTGCAAATTTGTGCAGAGCTCCGGAGTTGCTCCGTTCAAAGTCACACGGCTCTGAAGCTATTCTTCCTGTGACTTGACAGGTCTGCCTCTGGTCTGACACAGATGAGGGAAAAAGCAAGCAAAGAGCCGACGGAATCAAATAGATTTCGAGTTTTATTTTTAGGGAAGAAAGGTGGATTTTGAATGGAGTGTCATTGGCGCCACCTGTAGGCGGTCATTTTGGGAAATTATTAAACAAAATTGTAATGAGACTAGTTCTGAGACTTGCTTATTCAACTGCATCGTCCTTAGACACAGCTTGTAAGACTTTAATTTGATTTTCCTCTTTTAAAGTACCCTGTGCTTTCCATGCAAATGAAATGCAAAATGACCTTTCTGCAAAAGCACTGTGCATATGAATTCAGATTTTCATGCAGATTTTAATGACAGTGAATATAATATAATTGTTCTGAACCTGCTACAGGTCTAAGCATGTTTTTTTTTCTTCTTGTAGTTTGTACTTTTCCCATCAAAAACAAAACTACAAATACACTGAATTCATCTCCTATATTTCCAGTCTTACATGCATGTTCACTGCCATTTGTCTGAGATCCTTCAGCTTGTTTGTGTGTGATTGTTCTGTCTATGTAGATATCATTATCTATCTGGTAAACATGGAACAATTTGGACCTGTATTTCTAGAGATTGGAAATGTGTAAGCGGAAAATAACTATCCAAAGTGAACCGAGCAGCACTGGAAGAAGAAAGACCATGTCAGCATAATTTGAGGGCAGGAAAAACAATCACAACCAGTGCCTCTACTGTTTATATTAATCCTGCAGACGCCAAACAGTTTCCCATCTTGCATGGCTTGCTTTTATTTTAATGTAAGAGAAACTGCGGGGGCCATTTTGTTGTGGGTAATTTTAATGCTGACCTTCAATTCTGTATAAATTTCAAAGAGCTCGTGGAAATTGTATGTTTGGTTTCTGCAAGAATCGGAGGGGTGTAAATTTTGACCTTTTGCTTGTTGAGGCGAGAGGCTAATCAAAATGCAGGGAGTTTTTGAATTGAAGTGTAGGACTGAAGAGAGGCAACCAGTGTCATAAGTTTTTTTTTGTTTGTTTGTTTTTGTTTTTTAACCAGGGGCCAGATCACTCTCCTAGTGGAGTGATGGGAATGTTTATATGCAGAATACCTGAAGGACCAAGTAATAAGTTGTAAAGCTCTCAGGGAAAAAGCAGCAGTGTTAGACTCAGTCTATTAATGAGAACTTTCTTTTTGGTGTGCTCTCATTTGTTTTTTTTTAAAGTAAGGAAAAAGGAATGCTGGTCTGTCGGTACTTAAATGAACAAAGGCTTTGTTTCACTGGCAAATAGTTTGGATGGAGATATGAAACTTGTCCCTCCAGGCCCTGATAAACAGAGGATGGTGAGGGATCATATCACAGCCTTAGGGTTCCACTGTTTCATACATACTTGCCGCTCTAATTGTCATTAACTTTGCACATAGGATTGTTTCCATGTAAAGGCCAATGTGTGCTACACAAACACTGTGTCTTTGATGTCACAGCAATCCTTTTTACTAGTGTCATTTTTCGTGATCATTTGGATTTTACATGTGTCGCTGAAACATACATGCACAGTCCTGTTTTAAACACACCCAGCACCTTTTGTTTTCTGTTATTTGAATATTCTTAGTGGCATGTTGAAATGTCTGAAAATGGTTTCACTTAAATTACTCTCCAGGGAATGGCTTTTCAGGGGATGGGGCTGCTGCATTAAAAAAAAAAAAATTCTGTGCATTCTGCACATATTTTTCCTGCCTCTTCCTTTGTAAAAATGAACCTTATTGGTTTAATGAATAATGCATAAGGATGTTCAATTGCTGCAGCAATGAAAATTAGGCCTGTTTACGTGCAGTGGTTATGTACACAGAAGCCTTTTTTTTTCCTTTGACCATTTTCTGAAGGTAGAGGCAGAGGCTGAGTAGCTTTTCTGAAAATACAAATTTTCAGCAAAGCAAATCTCATTTCTTTGAGTGAAAAGGGGAGGGGTGAAACTCATGCGGGTTTAATGAATCCATAAATCACAATAGTGCCAGGTTTGCTGCGCCTGCGTCAGTGTGCAGTGTAATTTTGATTTTCATCAAAAATTTAATCTGCCAGCCTACAAGGGTTTAGCAGTAGACCGGATGTCGCCCTGAATTTCTAATTTTAGGGGCCTGATCTTTCAGGATTTATTTTTGTATAATTCACGTCTGCTTTTCAATATCTCTTGTTATTAAATTTTAATTCGTGGCATTAACATATAGATTGAAAAGGTTTTTATGGGTTTTTTTTTTTTTTTTTTGAGTGTATGCCGATGGAATTTTACTAGACGACAGTTTCTTTTTCCAGAGCATCTTGTGTGTGTGTGTGTGTGTGTGTGTGTGTGTGTGTGTGTGTGTGTGTGATGTGAGGCGAGGGGGGATTTATCCATTTCTCTGCATTATTGCTTTTTGAAATCACTGGTCATATACCATCTTGGAAGACATTTATTACAGGGGACAGAAAAATGTGCATTTGATTAAAGAAACAGGGAAAGCAAAGCATTTAGTGTAAACCCTCTGCTCCTGGACTCAGTGACGGGACTTGGGATGATACAAACATGCAGTGAAAGCCATGATTGAAGTGACCCTTCCATCCCCCATTTTTAGCTGATTCCTATTTTTAATCCGTCCAGAGTGGAAACATTTTCATGAGCCTTAAACAAATTTGTATTTTTATATTTGGAATTTCTGTTCCAGTCAAGACATGCAAAGCACAGTGAAGTCTTTTTTTTTTTGTGGGGGGGGGGGGGGGGGGGGGGGGGGTAAAAACTAAGACACAATTTAATGTAAGAAAATCTCTTAATCGTAGTTAGAAGCACAGGATTTCTTTTTTGCTTCAGCCAAGCTCAGTGATTGATTTACTTCATTATTGTGCAGAGGCAGATACAGTACTGCCCAAATATAGGCCAATTATTTTAAGTACCTCGACTAAGCGCTGAATTCTGAACAGAGGTACGTCCTAGAGATGTTTTCTTTGCATGCCTAACCTCCTTATTTCTGTAACCCCACATCCATTTTGTACAAAAACGTATAATAGATTATGACTAATAGACATGCACTGACATTTTCAAGAAGGCCTGTACTACATTGTAAAGAAAATAGTTAATTTCACATGGATTGGTTTAACAAAAGTAGTGTCATAAATGGACATAAATTACTGTTCTGCCGAGCTGGATTACTTAATGCTTATTACGCTGTTTAACTACAGTTCCTGCTTCTTGTGGTGTCTGCAGTATTGGTCTTGTTGTTTTCGTTGGTTTAGGTTGCGCTTTTATTTATTAGTAACATCAAGCAAACGTGCATCTGGTTCAGATTTACATTCTGCCATGGTACTGCAGGTTACAGCATATCAGAAGCTGCAGACTATATGAAAGAACAGAGGGCCAGATGGCTAATTTTGCATTTTTGACTTTAATTAGGAGAAAACAGGCATTTCGTGTACACAGGGTAAGCATTTAAAATACAACACAGGAAATATTACGTGGACTAGTAGGCCATTGATTTAATTCAGATATGCATGTCCTTGATTTTAATTAATTTTTTAACCAGAAGTCAGTAAACATTTGAGGGGATTACTTTGAATGTATGCACAAAAGTCAAGATACTGCAGTCAACCAGGGGCCAATCAATATCAACCAATATCTATTACAAATGACTTATGTTCTTAAAATAACATATTGATGCAAAAAAAAAAAAAACATCCATAAAATAAGTGGAATAAGGAAATGTCACTTGGATTGATTTTTATCTGTGCTCCACCTCCCAGCTGTTGGACACAGTGTGTAAACTAGCCTCACACACTCATGACGGGCCTGTTGACCCAGGACGTGGTGGGTTAATGTGGAACTCCACCCACACCTGTCTCACTCAAAATAGGATGCTCATGCCCTGTAAATACTCAGCTGCTCTTTTACCAAACAACATATTTTGACTTAAAGGAAGCTACCTGGATGTTATGAAACAGTAAGACTGTTTACATGCGTGACAATACTCTGATCATTACTTGTTTTCTGGACTTTTTAAAGTGACCGTGGAAACAGCATCATCCGATAGGCTTTATCAGATAACATCGGTAATCTGATTGGGAAATCAAATTAACTCACCTGGATTTCTCCACTATACTCCGACGTCTTCCTGCATGTATACAGGTTAATCTGATTCATTTTGTTCATTTACACCTGTTTATGTGTGTAAACGTAATTAGAAAACAGAAGCTATGTAAGTCATAATGTGAGCAGAAGACAGTAACAGGAAGCTTATGTCTACCGTCACTACCTACTCGACTCTGAAAGAAATCGAATTGTGGAATGAAGCATTTAAACCACGGTTTTTCAATGATCACCTTTTTTTTAAATGTATGTACATATTTTACATGTAATTATTACAATTTTTTTTTAATTATTCTCAGTTATCTGATCATGGTCATGTACACACACAGGCTCAGTGACACTTTTATGTGGCCTCAAAATCTTAGGATGAGTGAAACTTGTTAGTGGCTGTTGACCAATAACCCACTTCCAAACTTTTAACTCTTTAGTGGGTCGTCCATTTTAACGTTTTAATGACTTGCACATCATGTTTGGATTTGTGAAATGAAGTCAGAAAAGTTTTCTCTGGTTTCTTCCAGCGGTGCTTTCCTCTTAAAGTTTGATGTTTGACATAAAACTCCTCTAATATTGGACTATTTTAAACTGTATTATTCTTAGGTTTGTGGAAGCCCTAAAGTGTTCTGCTGGGGTGTTTGACTATCTTACCACAAGAATATTTGGTTTTATGTGGGTTTTCTCAGGCTGACAATGGTGTTTAGATCCTAGGATTTTTATTTATTTACTTTTTAAGTTTGGTCAAAACTCAAGTGCAAGGTTTTGGATTCTGGATGTATTTTCACATGGAAATGATATTTTTTTCTCTTTAAAAAAAAAAGTATTTAATTTGGCATCAGTTTAGACTATTTTATTATAAAGAACTGTTTGCACTAAATTTGGGAAAACATCCAAGCAAAACTTGCAGTGGTGACTGTCTGCCGTCATGCAGTGTTTTTGTCTGGTCATTTTAGGTAGTTTTGAAGCTCTCCACTTTGTTTTGAATTTGGTGTAGGCGCTGCACCTATTCCTCCTGGGTCCCTGAATATTATAGGATTTCATCGTCGCATTATTTTGGACTTTGATTTTTCTCATTGTTGCTAGGGATGGGAAAAATGTTTCCCAGTGTTATAGAAACATTAACCCTTTATAGGGAAATCAGAAGTATTCTTTAAAAAAAAAAAAAAAAAAAATCAGCCTTTAGTGTGTTCCAGCAGGACATAACAGGACTTCAGTAGTTTTGTGAAATCTTTAAAAAAAAAAAATTACTTCCATGTAGTGTTCAGTTCAATATTTGGTGCCTTTCCCATTAGTGGCCAGAAATAAACAGTAGAAAACTGTAGAAAAACACGTACAAGGTGAAAGGAACATGTAGGCTATTTTAGAACATCACTTTTAGACCAGAACAACAACACCAGTGCTGATCCAGGCACCTGTCAGTGTGAACATTATCACTTTGAACATCATTACTTACATTAGTAGCATTATTTCATGGTACCAAACAAAGAGGGTACACTTACTGTTAATGTAGAGGTGGACCTTGCAGACTACATCGGACCTAAGATTGTTCCCTCACTTAACTGTTGCCGTCGCTAGCTTGTTATGTTTGTGGAAATGACAAAAAATAGTCACTTGCCTGCACGATAAGGGGTTAACAGTGGTAAGACTTTTTTTTTTTTTTTTTTTTACTTTCATGAACTCATACATGATTAAAGATTAACTATGTGTGTATGTGTGTATATATATATATATATATATATATATATATATATATATATGACCAAAAAAGTGCAATCCATTATTTTTTATTATTAAATCAATGAATTAATTGCATTTACCAAAAGCAGTATTGTGATCTTATTGAGTTATCAACGGCAAATGAAATATACAAACCTATAGAAATGCAAAAAAAAAATTGTCATTGAGGATTTAGTGACACTGAGGAGAGCAGTATCTTTAAATCCATAACATTAAACAACAGACTTTTCAACCCCTCCTCCCCATTTGTGCGATTAAATTATAGATCTTGACCTGTAAATTGCATTTCTATAATTAGGTTCTTCTATGAACAGGGTTCCGTGGATCCTTGAAAAGTCTTAAAAGGCATTGAATTAATTGTTATGAAAAATAAGGCCTTAATGGGCATTAAAATGTCTTAAATCGAATTTTCAAAAGTTTTAAAAATTTGGACATGTTGGTAAGATTTATGATAATTTGATATAAAAAGTATTTGGTAACATTTAGGCTGTTTATATTACAAAAATAATTTAAGGTGAGTAGAAAATGAGGGCACATCATTCTGTGGGTGTAGTATTCATTTAACTATACTTAGATTTATATGGTGTGTGTGTGTGTGTGTGTGTGTGTGTGTGTGTGTGTGTGTGTGTGTGTTATATATTGAAAATTTCTTCTTGATGCAAATGGTTGATGAATGTAGCAGTAACTGGACCAAAAAGTCATGTTCTATTTAAAATAAACAGTTGGTAAAATTGCCCTCAGGTAATTCATCTGCTGTTTTTTCCCTTTTCATTTTTGGTTCATTGTCGTCTTGGTCTTAAATTTAATTTCAAACGGCATAAAAAAAAAAGTCTTGAATTTAACATTCCCTGAGCTGTAGGAACCCTGTCTGAACCTACCTAAAAGCAGACCAGAGGGGTTAGAATATAAAATGAGATATAATTTTATGAAGCAAGTTTGGAAGAAAAAATAAAAAATCTACTGAGATAAAAACTATTATCTCTCTACTGACATAGAAACTATTTTTAGATAAAGCATTTTTATTTGACATGTGCATATAAAATCTGCATGCAACACTTTTTCTATGATATCCTGTCTTTTTCTTTCACCCCCCCCCCCCCCACCCACATTATGCCCACACTATTACACAAGGCAAATTCAACTTAGTGATCTGAATTTTTCCCTGAAATTGTGACGAGTTAATTTTCCAGCAGTGTTGATTCTCCAAGGAGGTTATGTTGTCGTCGGAGTTTTTGTCTGTCACTAACATGACTCAAAAAGTTATATATGGATGTTGATAATATTTTCAATATGTGTTGAGAGTGTCACAAGGAATAAATTATTACATTTTAGTGGTGATCCGGAAGAGATCCTAAATTCTGGATCACTTTGAAATTTGACATTGCGGTAAATGGAGAATAAATTACAAAGTGATCCAGAATCCAGGATCTCTTCCAGATCACCACTAAAATGTAATAATTTTTTCCTTGTGAAACTCCCAACGCATCCTGAAAATGTTACCAAAATCCATCCATAACTTTTTCAGTAATGTTGCCGACAGACAAACTCGACCTCCTTGGTGGACCGCTCTTCATTCGAGGAGGGGGGGGGGGGCATTCAGTGAATGTTTGGTCATATTTATAAGTTTAAATGTTTAAAAAAAATCCATATCTATATGCAATGATTACCCTGATGTTTGAACTGTGTATGTTAGTTTATTAATGTTTGAATTTGCGTGTTTGAATTATTAGGATAAATGATTGTTTTTGCTTAATTGGTATGTATGTAACTAAGTAAAGCCAGATATAGTTATACATTTTCATTAGTTTGTTTGTTTTTTATTTAGGATAGTTAGTCCTGTTGTTTTTTTTTTGTCTTTTAAAATGTTATTTTTTGATGCATTTTGTTATGAACTTTTATTATTATTATTATTGTTGTTATTATTTCTATTAATTTAATTGTTGAATCCGTTTCATACAGTAGGACCCCCGGAAGAATAGATGCTGCTGAGGCAGTAACTAATGGAGATCTGAAATAAATAAATAAATAATGAATGTTGTCAAGATAAACATGAAAGAATAAGCTGTTTAAACTACATGGTATCGGCTCAAATCTGTTCTACCTAAGTCAGCTTAGAGACCACGTACTATTCCTTGATTACAGATACTATCATACTTAGACATCATGATGATGCGTCGTCAAACTATATAATTTTTTTTGTCAGCCACTAAAGACAGATGTCTCAACCTCCACGACCAGCTACGGTGTAGTTTTGCAGAATGCCATCATTGCGTTGTGGACTGAATTTAACTTACCTCTGTTTGCTTCAAATCTAGTTTAAAAAAATAAAAATGGTGGGTCACACATTACTAACTCAATGACGCAGAGACAACTCCTTCCATTCGTGTCTATGCTGTTTACATGTCCCGTTATGGTATCGTTTGGGACCACTTGGAAACTCGAGCAGAAACTAAAAATCTAGGACTTGGTTCCGTGTAACCAGTTCCTTTTTTGTCGTGTAAATGTTGCAGAACCGATGCTAGTGGGGAAAATGTCTTAAGGCACCACTATTTTTTCAAATACTTTTTATTCTCCCGCAGGTATATTTTGGTAGTCAATATCCAAGGCAGTGTTTCACTAAAATAACTCCTTCTCACTGTTTACTTGTGTTTAATGGGCAGGTTCTGCATAACTATGGTTCATATTTTTGGGCCAAATATTTTATTAAAAATGCATTAATTTTGGAATAACTCACAGCAAGAGTATGATTGTTTTTTTGTTTTTTTTTTCTGAGGTCATCATTGGGTGCATCCTAGGGGGGGGTATGTCTGCATTTTTCTTTTATTATTGGCCCCAAAAAAGCTGGCAATGTGCCAAACACTAAAATAAACCCAGTTTCATGGAAAGAAATAATCGCATTCACTCACTTTATGAAAGCAATTGGATTAATTATACAGGTCTGCTTAAATGTATTTTATCTTGAATCATGATAATTATCATACAAGTACCATGTTATTATTCTGGATGTAAGGTTTTTTTTTCAACAAATAAAGTTTTTATTAATAAAGAGTAAACTACATTTAGCTGCCTGGATTTTTGTTTCAGCAAAATTGTAGCACAAAAGGCTGAATCTAACGCTGTGTTATTTGCAAATATAAATTGCTTCCAAGTAACCTAGAGAAATTATTCACAGATGGAGACAGTGGTTATGATTATAGATGGAAACTAAATATGAAAGGCTTTGCAAGGACAAATATTAAGTTGTACAATTCATGTTTGGGGAGTGTTTTTGTGGAATATAATGGAACTAAATATCAAACTGAGATCATCACAAAATTAACAAAGATGTATAAACCTTATGTTCCAGAGACATAACGATGAATAAGAGTACAGTAATAGTTATTGACGTATGGAATATATATATTTTCCCTGTAATTTAATGTCATGTAAAATTGGGGTTGGACAATGTAAGCTCAATTTCTTTGACTTTTTGGACATGCATTGTGGCTCTAACCATAATTTAATAGTTATATATTGTGTAAACATTATACATTTTGGTTGATTTATTTCCTTCAATATATTTGAGTGTCCTATTTTAAATGGGTAGTTTCTTTTGCCTACTAATGATCAAATTAAAATGTGTCTGAGCCATAAAATAAAGAACATTTTGTAGTTTTGTAGATTTCAGTGAGTCAGGTTTTAAGATTTTTACTAAGAAATGTTTCAATGAAGCACTAACCACACATTTGTGACAAGTCTTTTTATTCTCACAATTTTCACAAAGCAAAACTGCGTATTAATATTTATTGCACAGTCTTTATAACTGGGAAGGTTATTGTTTTGATTGTGATAGAAATGATTAAAGCACCAAAATTAGTAGAGATTCACTTTAGGACATATCACATCGTTTCAGAAAGGGTGCCAAAAAATTTGACCCTCTGGTCCACATGGTTTTATCTCAACATTTAATTACATATTTTTTTTTTTTTTTTTTTTTTTTTTTTTTAGAAAATCCACTAGAGAAAAATGTTCACACTTGGAGATGATACCTTATAGATCCTATGAACTTTTTTAGGTGTGTTAATTGAGCTAACTTTAACAAATTACCATGGTAACAGCCATTTTTGGTGTGAAAATGCCTCTTTTGTTGTTAGCAAAACTTAAAAAAAAAAAAGGTATCTTGTAAACCAATACAGATATTTAAACCTTTTTTGCATCATCATTGTCCTAAAAAGCATCAGTACATTTTTAGTCATTGTGAAGTGGCATAGATGGTTTAATATTATGGAAATCTTGGGATCAAATGACTGTTGTTGCTTTTGAAATTTCAGATTTTCTGCTGAAATTAATGTTTTTGCTAAATTGGAAAAAGTGTCTGTATTGGTTTGTGATTTTTTTTCATTTGTTTTTGTTTTAAATTTTACTCACAACAAAAAAGGCATTTTTCACACCACAATGTCTGTTACCATGGTAATTTGTTAAAGTCAGCTCAATTAATATACCAAAAAAAAAAGTTCATAGGATCCATA
>CM035794.1:70247048-70309548 GCA_020466265.1 Siphamia tubifer | reverse complement strand
TTATGTACATGTATACAATGGATTAGTAAATATTCCACTAGAAAGAACCTATAAAGTGAATGGATCATAATGTGCAGACAGTGTTTTGAAGTAGATCCGAGACCAATATTACTTTAGACTAAAACCTTTTCTCTTCTTAATTCTACGAATTTGACATTTTGACCCCAGACTTATCTTGGAAACTTGAGCCAACCATCATTTAAGACAGTGGTAGAGAACCCTCTATCCTGCATGTTTGAGATGCTTCCCTCTTTCAGCACACTAGACGTTTGTTATCAGTCTTTTGCTGAGTTTGATGACAGACTGATCATTTGAATCAGGTGTTTTAGAAGAAGGATCCATCTAAAACATGCAGGATAGTGTGGCCCCTCGACCAGTGTTCCCTACCCCTGATTTAAGACTTGAGTTTTCTTCATCAGTGACATGCATGTAGTAAAATGTCATTAGTTTTATTCTAGATGCATTTTACTTGTAGAGCAGTGTTAAGAAACACACACACAATTTATATATATATATATATATATATATATATATATATATATATATATATATATATATATGTCACTAAGAATTAAAAATGGGTACCCAAAGGCTAAACTGAACAAAATCTTTGAGCTAAAGAAGCTTGGTTTGTAATAAAAGTTTAATGTTGTGCAGAAAAGACAGAATTATACATATAAAAAATTTAAATATCTGTGGCGTCAAATCATTTTGAAAGTGTCTGGTTAAAATAGAGTGAGCCTGGTTAGTTTTAGTTGGCCAACATTATGCGGCTGTGGTTCAGTTGGTAGAGTGGGTCGCCCAATGACCAAGAGGTTGGTGGTTCGCGTTCCAGCTCTGGCTTTCCACATGTCGAAGTGTCCATGGGCAAGACACTGAACCCTGACTTAGGCCCCCAGTAGGACTGACCTTAGACCTTAGAAACCTACTGGTGTATGAGTGTGAATGGGTGAATGAGAGGCCAATGTAAAGCGCTTTGAGCACCATGAAGGTGGAAAAGCGCTATATAAATGCAGTCCATTTACCATTATGGAGCAACTGTCTGCTTCAGTGGGTGACTCTGCTCCCACTGGATGTTCACATTGTTAGAATACATAAGGTGCTATTTAATAACCTGTGAATAAAAACTGTGCTCGTTGGCCAACTCTAGCTCTCACTTTCTATTCAAGAACAGTGGGGATATAATTACACAGGTGTATTCTGACCACCGTATGTCACCGGAGAAACCCAACACTGGCTGGAAAGTCAAACTGAAATGGAAAAGCTTTAAAATACACACGCTTAAATGAGGGCTGGCTTTGTAAATTACAGTGGAAAACTGAAAAGAAAAAAAACTCCCAGTGAAAGAGAAAATGGAAAATGAACATAATGAGAACGCATAAGGAAATAATTAAATTAAAAGCTTAAATAGACATGTTTATCATTAAATAGTTGGTTCTCTATGCTTCTATTGCCATGGACAGTCCCCCCCCCCCCCCCCCCCCAAGGAAAAGAATGGACTGCTCTTTTTTTCCAGGAGTGGGAAGTCAGGGTCAGTGGAGTGGGATTTTTATGTACACTGTTTGAATTTTTATTTTTTGTTATTTATTTTTGTATATTTTTAAAGGCGGTGTTATAATCATACGGTAATCCTTTTCACCATGTCTTCTAACCCTTTTTCATTGTGTGCTGGTGGATGTACCTCCAGACATCCTGCTTTTATTTTCTATTTAACACCTGTTTTACTGTGTTTTGGGTGTTTCTATATCAACATTTAGCCAATGAGTCGGTTAACCATTCCAGAGCTGCAACAAATGACTGATTTAAGTTGTCAACTAATCATAAACTACTGTAATGATTTGTCAGATTATGAAATGAAGAAAAAGAAAAATAATGGCTCCAATTGATATTTATTATAGCAATAAAATAAATGTTCTTTCTTTTAACAAGAAAATTGAATGCGTGACAAAGTTTGTTAAATATCAAATTCAATATTCAGTGAATGTCACATACTTTTAAAAAAAAGGTGAATATTTTTCTCCCTTATACAAAACTGTATTTTCTGCATAACATTTACAGTGCCTCAGAAAGTTTGTGAAACAACTAAATACTCTGGAGTTACAATCGGCACACTCTGTTGTGTATATATATGTGTATATATATATATATATATATACACACACACACATTAGGGTTCCTGCGGATTCTTAAAAAGTCATAAAGGGGACTGAATTAATTGTTCTTGTTGGCCTTAATTTGCATTAAAGTGTCTTAAATCAAATTTTCAAGTCTTAAAAATGTGGACACATTAGTAAGATTTATGTTAGTTTGAAATAAAATAAAAAGTATTTGGTAACATTTAGGCTGTCTATATTACAATGGTTATTTAGGGTGAGTAGAAAATGAGGGCACATCATTCTGTGGGTGTAGTATTCCTATAACTATACTTAATTTTATTTTTTACAAGTGTGTGTGTGTGTTATATATTCAAAATTTCAAAGTTATGCTTCTTGATGCAAATGGTTCATGAATGTAGCAGCAACTGGACCAAAAAGTCATGTTGTATTTAAAATAAACAGTTGGTAAAACTGCCCCCAGGTAATTCATCTGCTGTTTTTTTTTCCCTTTTCAGTTTTGGTTCATTGTCCACTTGGTCTTAAATTTAATTTCAAACAGCATTAAAAAGGTCTTGAATTGAACTTGCCCTGAGCTGTAGTAACCCTGATACATATGAAATTATCAGTATTACAAAAGGTCAAAGGTCAAGGTCAAATTTAGCAGAAAGGTCATAATCACATTATTGGTTGTCATAGAAACTTGAGATTGGCACTAAATAAAGGCGAGATTAGGCATTCTCTGAATACTTGTTCTGGTTGTGCTTAGTGATTTTATACACGGCACTCACTGTGTGGAGTAATACATACTGTACTTCGCCATAATATTACAGTGTGTGTGTGTGTGTGTGTGAGGACTAAACTGAGAAATATCAGTGCATTGTCTTGTATTTTGTGTCTTATAATTAAACAGTTTTGACCGTTATTGTGAATACGCCAACAGTTAATTTGGTGGTATAGGAGTGTGTTTCGGTACATGTTACAACTCAACAAGGTTGGCAGTTATACGCTCATTAACGTTTGAACAAAGGTCAGAGTTACTGTGCACGTGTTTAATGGAGTTTGACTGACTGAATTATCTGACTATTTTGTTTCGCTTAATGCACCTTATAGTCCAGTGCGCTTTGTCTATGGTTTATTTAAAAAAAAAAAATTCATTCATTGACAGTGCACCTTATAATCCAGTGTGCCCTATAGTATGGGAAAATGTTTCCCTGCTTCATGCCGCATAACTCTTAAGCTCTATTCCATGGTAGTAAAAAAAAGTTATCTCTCTGTCATTGGACTCTTATTATTCTATTTTTTACTTCATGTAAAGCGTCTTTGAGTGCCATGAAAAGTGGTATACAAATAAAATGTATTATTATTATTATTATTATAGACCACCAGAAACTGGAGGTAGGACCATCAGGACCAATATGTCCATTACAACTTAAGCAGCAGCTTTTAAAAACAGAGCTAGATTATTCTCCTCTCTGTGTTTTTACAATAAAACAAACAAGAAAAGCCTCATTACAGATGTGGACAAAAACAGTCTGTCTGTTTTAACGGCACACACCAACAAACTGATAATCACCAGGTTATACGAACACTGCAAATCAGCTGCTAGTCTGGTAACGTTTAAGTTCCTTTAGTGGTTAAATACAATTTTGTAATAATATTTCTCTACATTTGGACTTCAGCTAATGCTCCAATGGTACCAAAGCTTTTAAAGCAGCAGATACTGCAAATTTTTGTAGATTTGCATTGATTCCAATTCGCAGGGTGTGTTGACGGTCAATACAGGGTTCCCGTGGGGTCTGAAAAAGTTTTACAAAGTCTAAAATTCAGAAACTTAAATTTTAGGCCTTAAAATGTCTTGAGAACACCCATGTTTTCATACCAGGTCTAAAATTTAATTTACTCATGTCTTAAAATGTTTTATATCTTTACATTTTTACTAACATTTTATCATTTTATATATTTAAAAACACACACACACACACACATATATATATATATATATATATATATATATATATATATATATATATATATATATATATATATATATATATATATATATAATGTCTGCAACCCAGATAAAGCGGAAGACGACAAATAAACTTAAATTCTGCTCGGTCCATTCTGAGAGAAGTGTCTATAGAAGAAAAAACAGTGCCTTTTGCTGTTTCTACTGTCAGCTGGTGAAAACAAATTATTTAGCAGCTCAGTGTGTCCACTACTATGTTGCGTACCTTTCATATTTTCGTTCCAGCAAGTGTATGTGGAGCGGTAGTGGGTAAATGTTAGTTCTGTTTGAAGGTTTGCATGGCGAATAATAAATATATAAATAAATAGACTTGCGGTACACCATGTAATTAGTTCTGAAAAGAACCAGAAATATTTCCTCGACGTTTCGGATTAAATGCTTCAACCGTCTTCATGCTACGACCCAACCTTAGTGCTCACTCACACTCACAGTGACTCTTCATTTTTGCATGCTAGGTCACTCCCCACCTCTTGAGACACGCCATTGTTTTAGGAGTCTCACCTCTCAACCCTTTGTCCGTCTTCACACCCCTAACTATCGGCTTTGCCTAGCTAGGTCACTGCTCCTTCCGGCAACAATGCCAATGTTTCTAGCTCGTTCTCACCCCTTTGTTTTGTGGTTTGTGGCTTTTCTATACTTGCTTTTTTTTCCTCCTTACAAATGACGGTCTTTGCCACCTCTGCATCTTTCTCCTGAAGATGGTTGAAGTATTTCATCCGAAACCTCAAGGAAATATTTCTGGTTCTTTTCCAAACTAATTACATGGTGGTCTATTTATTTATATATAAATGTCAGTTCGACAAGAAGTGGCTCTAAATGAGCAAATTCTCCAACTGGTTGCAATGAGCCAGGTGCCTGTCGCCGACTACCTTTAACAAAGTATGCAAAAAATAAATTAATACAAAAAATCTACAGTTCGGGACATTGGGTGCGACAATGAGTCTTTACCGTTTTCACCACTTTTTTATTTTTCGTTCACTTTTTATTTTTGGCAGTGTCGCACTCTTCTACAGGCTGTCTTATTTTGAAAAGCTGCACCTGCTGACAAACTTTCAAGGTGTACAGGCCCTTGCAAAATGTTGATTAATAATAATAAGCTGTTGCTGATGCATGTCTTGCCATTAGATGTACAAACACATCGGAACAATGGACAATCTGATACCTGAAAACATTTGCACTGATTTAGGATTGAAATATGTGACCATATGGCAAAACCCACTCAGACAAATGATCCTTTGGGTTACCTTTAATCTCAAATAGTTACTTTGGTTTCTGTACTGTTAGCCTACTAGCTATGTTCGCTCCAGTGTCCAGTGCTGGTGGACACTTCCTCTATAGAAGAACTGTGACTGAAGAAAAGCATGTCTGTTACCTACTGGACAAGAGGATTAAGAAGCTTTCACACTTCTCACACAATTTTATCACACACATGTGTTCTATGCAGTGTTACATCTCTTGATTTTGAGAATTTGTTGGATAGAAGATTAAAGAATATAAATAGAAATCAATTTAAATGTAGCTTTTTTATCAAATTTTTAATTAGATTAGACAATCGGTACTAGAAAACCTCCTGCTTATCATCTCAATAAAAAAGCAATGTTTGTATGGGCTGTTACAATAATATTAGGTATCAGCCAAAATGTTCACGTCAATGCATCCCTAGTTACCATGCCATATATATGTATGTATATATAGTTGCATTTGAATGCAACTATACAGTTTTGCAGTATGGTTTTGTGCAAGTATTGAATCCTGATTAAGAGGAGAAAATTAATTAAAGATGCTGTGTGGCATCCATTTTCCTGCTTCACAATTTCTTTGAAATGGTATTTTTTCAGATATGCGTCTGCATGTGTTTTTTTGACTGCATTACTTCAATGTAATCTTCTTTTTTTTTTTAATTTCCTATGTTCCATAAATATAAGAAACTTGCACTTTTTAATTTACAATACAAAGTCACATGTTTTGAGAATCAAATGTGATCGTCTTTTTATTTGAGGGGGTCTCGATGTTTGTTTAAAATTTTTCTCATAATGGTCTAAAAAAGATCTAAAATGTAACCTGGTGATTCTTACAAGAACCCTGCAGTAGCCATTTTGATTTTTATGTTTTTCTCAACACAATGCAATTTAACTTTTCCATTACAACCCTTATATCTTTCAACGGGGTTTCTTCTTTTTTTTTTTTTTTTTCCTTTGGTCCGACAGTTTGTCAGTGGTCGATATCCTTTGTTAAAAATATTTGGTTTAGCGATTCCATATTTTTCCGTATTAATGAATGTCATAGAGGGGGAAGAACTAATTAAATTTTAGATTATTTACTGCTTCTAGATTTACCACAAGGGGGTGGTCAAATGTTTAAAATCACTAAACACTCTTTTGTTCATATCTCTGGAACTTTTTGTTGGACTTCAAATCAATTGAACATGAGGTCATGACCTTGGGACGTCTTGCGTCATAACATAGCTAATTATTGGGGCGTGTTCGGGGATATACCTTTAGCTGTTGCTTCTGGTGGTGTAAGCTTTGTGTTGAAACGGTGCCAGCTTCTCTGTATGAAAACAGGTGCAGTGATTGAAACACTTGTTTTTTTTTTTAGTAAGTTCTGTTTCATACCGGCAGCTGTAAATTATCATATTTAAGGGAAATTATCATATAACCCCAATTTTTATTCTGACATGGCTCAGACCATCTGCTTTAGTAGCACAGTATCAAGGATTGTACATATTACATGCTGCAACTCAGGTTTACTTTTAAATAATCAAACAGAACCTTTGAAGAAAGCGGGCGTCTCTACACATGTGGAGCTCAGGATAAAACCCTGCACTCATTGGACCAGAACACCATTTATAAATTCACAAGTTTGACATGATTTGGGCTGAATCAAGATCCTGCCTTACGAGTACAGAGCAACATGAGAGGATAAATAAAAAAACTAATTCAGCACTATGCAAAGATCTACATCCTATTTGTGGTTGGTAATTTATTCATTTAGTCATCTAATGAAGGGGTTAAATTTCACTGGGGAACAATTTTTAAAAAAAATCCTGTTGAGTGTTTATGCTGATTAACCCTTTAACTCCTGAGACTTTAACAGTTCCAGTCAAACATTAATAAAATGGACAATAACAGCCAAAAATGCATAATAAACCAAGAAAGTAATAGGTACCATGAACAAAATAAGACGCAAATGGCACAAAAGTGAAGAACAATAATAAAATGTGATATTAAATGTCGAAATATACAACAAAATAAGGAACAAATTGAACAAAAACTAATGAATATTTACAAAATAATAACTTTCAGCGGAATGACACCTTTAAGAACACCCATATTTTCATACCAGGTCTAAAATAAAATTTACTCAAGTCTTAAATTTTTAATATCTATATTTTTACCAAAATTTTATATATTTAAAAAATATATATTTGTATACTATGCCCACGACCTGGACCCGAATAAAGTGGGAGACGACGAACAAACTTAATTTGTTTACATCTGCTCCGTCCATTCTGATAGAAGTGTCTGTAGAAGAAACAACAGTGCCTTTTGCTGTTTCTACTGTCAGCTGCTGAAAACAAATTATTTGGTGCCTCAGTGTGTCCACTACCACCTTTCATATTTTCATTCCAGCTAGTGTATGTGGAGCGGTAGGTTAGTCAGACAGGATAGTGAGGACGTGTGTTAATGAAATGGGTAAATGTCAGTTCTGTTTGAAGGTTTGCATGGCGAATAATAAATAAATATATAAATAAATAGACTTGCAGTACACCATGTAATTAGTTCTGAAAAGAACCAGGAATATTTCCTCGACGTTTCGGATTAAATGCTTCAACCGTCTTCACGCTACGACCCAACTTTAGTGCCCACTCACACTCCCAGTAACTCTTCATTTTTGCATGCTAGGTCACTCCCCACCATCGTTTTAGGAGTCTCACCTCTCAACTCTTTGTCCCTCTTCACACCCTTAACGGTCAGCTTTGTCTAGCTAGGTCACCTCTGCTTCTGGCAACAATGCTAATGTTTCTAGCTCGTTTGGTTTGTGTAACAGCTACTGTGGCATCGCATTCTTTCATAGATGCTATTGCTACTTCAGATTCGCTGCATGGGGGACGGGCTTAACCCCACGTGGGTGACTCTAAAGTCCATCTGACGTCAGACGGACCAGCTTTTTCTGGGTCCCTCGTTCCTCTTGTTGTTTTCTGTGAATGCGGTATGCAGCCAGTGGAGGTGACAAACTACTGTCAAAGGCAGCATGTGTTGGTACAGATCCCATCAGGTTTCAAAAGGAGCGTGGAAAAGTAGTTTTCAGTGGAATGACACCTTTAATTGATTTGAGTTTTATCAGTTGAGAGATGGAAGCAAATTTGTGTTACCAAAAGCTAAAAAAGAAGTTGAAAGAAGATGCATTTAATTTAATGGGGTTCAGCTGTGGAACAGTGCTGATCTCAAACTGTAATTGATGTGCACGAGTACGTATGTATGTGTGTGTGTGTGTGTGTATGTATATATGTATATATATATATGTATATATATATATATATATATATATATATATATATATATATATATAATGTATGTATTTTTTGTTTCTTTTTTCTCTACCAGTTTGATACCATGAATTGTGTAGCTTAAGCTGCATAGTAGGCAGGCTTTAGAGGAGTTTTTTTTCAGTCAAATTCTGTATTCTCTTTTTTTTTGCTGCTTTGAAGTGAATATATGACTGAAATAAACTAAACTGGAAACAATACTAAAATTTCAGCCCCAAAATATTTATATGCGAGTTTGACAGTTGGTTTCATTTGCCCAAATAAAACAAATGCCATTACATTCCACATAGATTTTACTTTTTGCAGCGGTTTTGAGTGTGTTATTTCTTGTTGATGTTTGTGTAGAGACTGAATTTTAGAAATACCTCAGTAATCCACAAACAAACAATAGTACAACCCCAAGTTATAATTTTAATACAAGACAGTTTCCAGAAGAGAAGCGCCTCAGCAGAACCAGTAGCGTATTTCAAGAGCACTTACTGAAATGAAGCTGGTTTCATTGCAGTAAAACCAGTTCTGCCCAACATTGACAGGTGGACCAACTGTCCCGTTAGCCAAAAACAGAGGGGATCACACATTGCTGATAACATCAAAGCAACTTTTCAGGAATGTTCTAAATTATTAAACCAATCACAGATTTGACAGTTATACAGTACACCAACATTATTGTCTGAAACGAAGCTTAAAACCACATTTAGTGACTCAATAACAGTAGTATATTAAGTTTAATCTTTGACAGCTTTATCCTACGTTCACTCACTTGTCTTTTTCCATCACCTACAATGAGTGATGTAACTCTGTGGTGGCTCTTAGCCAATGGAAAAGCAAACCGATTTCTAGAAGGCCCTGATAAAAGAATGAACCAGCAGTGGCCCTGAACTATGGCCCTCAACTAACTTGTGCTCATGTCAGTTGAAAAGACGTGTGGTCTATTTTGCCTTGGAGACAAAAGCAGAGGTAAATCACAAACTGTCATCTGTGTTGCCTGAAACGCAGACCTGTGTGCTTTAAGTTTTCCAATAAGACATCCTCGTCTGGGCAAAGTTATTTAGAACCAGTCTACTGTGAAAGAATCTGAAAGTTTAATATTTCTATTTAACAGCCTGAGCCGTTTACTTACACTATTAACTTGAACATCATTTTAGCTCAAATGCAGAGCTGGAAGTGCAGCATTGCTTCAAATTTGTGGCCAAGAAAAGTTTGTATGGACATCATTAAGTACTATAACTTGTTCAGTCTTTCATATATCGCACAAATGACTGTGGTGATTTTCAGAGGTGGACGGAACTAAGTAGAAATACCTCATTGCTGTACAGTACAGTTTTTATTTATTTTTCTCACCACTTTTTTCTTTTACTCCCTATATTTTTATAGAAATATCTGTACTTTTTATGCTCTCTACATTCTCAGAATAGACTTTTTCAAACTAAACAAATGTGACAGTATGAAAAATAAGTTGGAAATCAGAAATTGGGACTTTATTATATCACAATTTAGACTTTTTTTTATCTCATAATTATCCATTTATCTCATAATTGACTTTTTCCTCATAATTTTGACTTTTTATCTCACAATTGATTTTTTTTTTATCTAATAATTTAATAATTATGCATTTTTTTATACCTATTTATGACTTTTGAATTTTTCTTAAATCTTCTGTCCATACTCACTAAACTGAGAACCATGACCCAGTAACAAACTCACTTTTAAAGGCTTTATTTTTGGATATTTTTGAAAATGTTCAGGGTTTTTCTGATTAAATAAATATTATTTCATCCATAGCAAAAACTATGCAATTTTTCTTTTTATTTTATTACAATTCATAATATTTATTTTTTTTTACTTTTACTTCAGTAAAGTAGTTGAACCAGTACTTCTAAATTTAGTATTAGTATTTTCTCATACAAGTAGTTGTACTCCTACTTAAGTACATAATGGGAGTACTTTGACCACCTCTGGTGATTTCAGATTTTTCTGTGGATGAAGGTAGTCATATTTAAATGCATAAATGTTTTGTAACATCATTATCCAAATCCCAGGCCTCTTTTCTGAGGCTTAGAATTTGGTGTGTGTCATTTGCAAAGAGAAAGGTGTATTTGGGCTATGAAAAGGCTTGTTGTTGCTGTATTGGAGCGCTATTATTAGACGGGCCAATTTTCCCTCTTTCCATAATATCAGTCATCCTGGCATAACTCTGTTTTGCTTGGTTGCATTTTGAGCACATTCACTTGACAAGGCCTTTTATAGGCCTGTGCTGAAGTGGCAAGTTGTGTAATTTGGATATTTTTGAAATTGGAGCATTCGGGGTGCGTAGAACTGTGGAATTTATGTCATCAAAGGTCATCTGTGCAAGGTTAAGCCATTCTGTTCTTTATGACTAACAAAACAAGTTAGTATGTGAGTGTTTTTGTTTTTTTTTCCCCCTACATTACTGGTGTTCTAAAACTACACTATTACAACTGCACAGTACAGTAGTTATTTTTGTACACTTGGAGCCAATGTTTGTTTATCTCTATTGTCTTTCATGGAAGAAAATAAATATTCAATGTGCAGATACAGTAGGTTAAATGATGCAATAGCCATTTGTGAATACTTATTGATGTTTTGGGCGACAATTTTATTTTCATTTTTTTTTTTTAAGTTTTGGATGTTTTTGTTGGACTATGACTGCGTTTATTGGAATATGGTTCCTCTGTGGATAATTATGAGACATAAAGGTTCAGATCAGCTGTTTGACATGTATATTTTGAACAAATGAGTGATTGCACCTGCTGTAGATATTTTATCAGAAAGTGGCTTCATATCTTGCGATGTGTGAGAATCTCCATTATCAAACTACTTTAGGTCATGTGACATTTGGGACAGGTTTGAGTCATGGAAAGATAGCTTACAGCCCATTTCGAATGGTGTTTTGGACCAAAAAAAAAAAAAAATGTACATAATTTTTTTTACATTTTTAATTATTTCAGCTGCAAGAAGTATGACACTGAACCACGTTTGACAGTTTGCTTTGGCGTCACACAGCTGTTACATTCTCCAGAGTATTTTTCCATATCACAGGGTTAAAAAAGAAAAATCACAATGTCAGGTTTTTCTAATATCATGCAGCGATACACACCTCACTTAAGCAAAATATGACTTTCTTCCAGAAGTACGGGCCCAGAGGAGGTGGAGTCATGAGTGCACAAGAGCCACCCAAACCTGGGAATGAGAAGGTGGACGGTGGAAGTGCCCCCACAGACGCCCCCACCCCAAGTTCAATCAATCCACCTAAGACGACCAGTCCACCACCCATCACAGTGAAGAAAGAGCCCGGAACCTCAGAGACGAGCAACGGGAAAGTCGGCGACCCCAACCCCGCTGAGATCTGCGTGGTCATCGGGGGAACTGATGGAGGAACAGGTGGAGGTGGATCCCGTAGATCTCAGGCTGAGGGTATGTTTGCCCTTGGTACTCCTCCTCCAACGAAGAGCACTGACTCATGCATAGGTGTGTGAATATACATGTAGTCTACATACACTTCCTGATTGCAATCACATGAAAGAGTTGTGGCCAGTGTCTCTTGATTATTAACATACTCTGCTTTCTTGGCAACCAGCACAAAGATGAACGCAAATGGAAAAATGACAACAGACAGTTGGTGTCATGGTAACTGTGCCGGGACTGAGCCTGTTTTGACTTAATCTTACAGTACCACACTGTTCTAATGAATTTCTTTCATATTAAATTGTATTTTTAATCACTTTTCTATCAAACAAATATGCTAATTAGAATATTACATGGTCACAACATGTATCAAACAACACTATTCCAGGTAATATTAAGGTAGTTTTAAGGTCATAGGCATGTTAATGGCCTGACGGCGGCCATCTTAAAAACGTACTAAAAGTTTAACAAAGATTTCAAGTCCATCTGGTAAAACTGTAAGCTACTGAGAAACCTTTTGTTAGAATTTTTTGAGGTCAAGTCATATCTGCACTGTTTTATTAAACAAACTGTATACTTTTCAGAAATTAAATGACTGAATATTTGGAAAATACTGTTAATTAGCAATTTTCTTACTTAAAATGAATTTCTCTCTTCTCCTAATTTTATTTTATTTGTATATTGGTTAACTGTTACTTAAGAAGTAACAAGAAAAAAAGAAAAAAGCATGCATGGTGGTGCAGTGGTTAGCACTCATACCTCACAGACAGAAGGTCCCTGGTTCGATTCCCACACCAGACCTTTCTGTGTGGAGTTTACATGTTCTCCTCGTGTCTGTGTGGGTTTTCTCCAGGTACTCCAGTTTCCTCCCACCATCCAAACACATGCACTGATAGGTTAATTGATTAATTTAAATTGTCCATAGGTGTGAATGTAAGAGTGATTGTTTGTCTATTTATGTTCAGCCCTGAGATGAACTGCAGACTCATACAGGGTGTACCCCGCCTTCACCCATTGTAGTTGAAATAGGCCCTCAATGACCCCTGTGACCCTAGTGAGGATAAAGTGGGTTCAGGTGATTAAACGGGACGACTTCAACCGGTTAATGATTTAAAAAAAAAACCAAACATTTTGAATTTTGCCATCCCTCATTGATGAAACAACCTGGACTGATATTCACATAAAGACCCAGTACTGCTTTTGTGGCAGTTCCCAAAGGATTTATTTTCCCTATTTCTAATATTTGATTAGACACTGTTTATTATAAAACAATCCTCAATTTTTAGTATTTTTTTTCTGCTAAAAATTAGGTATTGTCTGATCTTTAATGTGCTGATCATATAAATGTTCATAAAAGCTCACATTACGTTGATGTTTGCTGTGTTTAAAAATGGAGAAAACTGAGGAAAATATGACTTATTCAGTAAAATATAATGAATTAATAAAATAAATGTCTCCATACATTGTCCTTTATCAAACTCGATGGGTTTTACAGGTGGCCCCCGGGCCTTATGTTTGACACCTGTGCTATAAAGTAAAAGAAATGTGTGCAAAACTATTCTTACATGTAAGAATGATTGTTACTCTGGTTAAAAAAAAAAGTTTGTATAGATTCTGTTCTGTCAATCCTGATGTTATTTTTCATCCTGTGAGAAACTGGGCAGAGTTGTAGAATAGATTAGTTAGAATAGATTGTGATGTCAGGGAAATTTTCAGGAAATGTTTCTGGAAATTCCACTTAAAATTTTACAAAATACAAACCTTATTAATGCTGGGTTTGTTCACTGCAGCTGACAAGCCACTTAGTTCACAGACTAAATGTTCTACAGACCAACATTATTGAACAAATAAACAGAAAATGACAGTGAAATTGGTCTCATCTCATTGAAACCATGATAGCTGAAGCTACAATGGAGGAGAGGTCGTTGGATCAAGACCTTCATCCCAGAATTAATTTACATTATTAGCAACATGGTTAAGTGAAACTGCTCACCACAATATTTTCATTGTAAGACTCCAGTACACGAAAATATAGTATGGTGGACCGCCATGGTTTATATCATTGAAGGAAATGCTTATTATTTTTTACTTAACCAGTTTTTAAAACATGTCATTGTTCTTAGATCCTCCTGTCACCGAAATGGAAATTGCATATAATGACTGTTCCTTATTTTTTTTTTAAATTTATTTTTTAGGTTTCACTTTATTATTGTAGCATTTTTGGCAGCTGGAAGTGCAATTATACGAGGCATTTAAAAGGATCTGGCGTATGTAGCACTACTGGCCACTTAAAAATGCAAAAATACCAATCTTGGCTCAGTGCACATCTTTTTTTTTTTTATTGACTGTTAATCAGATTTGTAGCACTTCTTTCCTTTTTAGGCAGCAAAACAACTAAGAATGATTTCTCTAAAACCTCAGGAAATGTTTGGGTTTATTTAGATAAATACACTTTTATAATATGCTCTGTGTTGCTACAGGAATGAAAGGTAAGTATTTACGTTAGAGAAGAAGACGAGCAGATATGTACTTTTATATTTTTAAACCAAATCTGCCATACAATATTTGTGGACTCCAGATGATTCTGTTCCTTTCCTTGACACACTTTTGTGTTTCCCTGCAGGTTCGTACGTATGTGGGGTGTGTGGGAAGAAGTACAAGTATTACAACTGCTTTCAAACTCATGTCAGGGCCCACAGAGGTAAGATGCTCAAATGTTCATGTATGTATCAGATCTTTATAAAAAGGCAAATAATAACAGATTCCTTGCTCTGTTTTTCCTCTCCTGACTGTACAATCCTAAAATTATTCCACTTCCTCTGCATGAGTCATGCATGTCCTGTTTTGCCAGAAATTGTTTTGATTTCTCCTTTTTTTTTCTGTCCAGAATTGTTTTCATGCCACAGATAGCATCTTAGCGCAAGTTTGGAAGCTGTGCACAGATGTGACAGCACTTTTATGCACTCATTTTTCTATTTTTCTCACCGTAGAATCAGAAAGCATGGTTGCAGATGGTCTACCCCAGACTCCGAACAGTGAGTACAAGTATTTGCATTGTATGTTGGAAACGGGGCCAACGCTCATCATCAGGAAACTTGAAGTCGCTCTCAGGAATCACTTTGAAAGTTCGATTAAGACTAAAAATACTTGTAATTCAGGGTTATTTCTGAAGCTTTATACACTCCCTCTGCAGTCGGTACATGATTTTGCACATCCCTTAAAGGTTACGGTATCGCATCACTGAGAGAAAGGAAAGGGTAATGATCTTTATGCAGACAGAACACTTTTTCACCTCTTATGGAAAAGAAACGGTTAACCAAAAAGTCTGTGTCATTACTAACAAGTGGTGCCAGGTGGAACAAATCCTACCGCTTGCATGTATTGTAGCCTATTTTGGCATGGATCCAGGTGATGTTATCATCTCTATGTATGTGGTGGTGATGTCAGCATATCATTTGCCGCTATATATTTGCCAAGTTTGAATTAAACTTAAACAAATTTGATGTTGGTATAAACATTTCAAATGTTACCCATTATAAGTAAAAGGGAGGGGAAAAAAATCATGAAAATGTTGAACTTTGACCTACTTTTCCCATAATGTAACCACCTCTATTCTGGGTCACTGGCAATCTGTAAATCCAATTTGGTATGAATTCAACCAATAGTTTAGCTGCTACAGACATTTGAATTGTCTCCCATTATAAGTAAATGGAGGGAGGGGGGTTAAAAATTGAAATGTGGACCTAGTTTTCCCAAAATGTAATGACATTTATTCTGGGTCACTTGCAATCTATAAACCCAATTTGATATGAATGTAGTTTAGCTGTTTAAAAAATAGTTTAGCTGCTACAGCATAAACAAATGGGGAAACAGAACCAAAAACAATACCCCTTCCCACCCCTTCAGGGGACAGAGTCATAAGTAAGCCACAAAAAATACTGATAGATGAAATTGTTAAGTGGCATAGAACTTGCTGGTGAGATGGTTTTATTATTTCTTATTATTATTATTATTTTTTTTTTTTACAAATTACAGAATGTATACTTGATAATGATGGGCATACAGCAAACGTCTTCAACTGCAAAAGCACTCGTATTCACTGTGTTAAAAGAAATCTGCAAAAAAAAAAAAAATGTTTTCCTTAAGTTTGGTGCTCTGATTTAGGAAAGCAAAATGAAGCTGTGACATAAATGTGATTTTGATCAAGTTTCATTTTGGTCATTTGTCAAAAACCCACTTGTTCTGGTTCCTTCTATGTCATAAACACAGACCGGATGATCTAGTCTGCCCAGGAAAAAGAAAGAAGTTTTAACACAGGCTGTTGTTTTTTTGTTGAATAATTATGGCTGTAATTTGACTGAGATGTGATCTTTGATTATGTAAAGACATGTGTAGCTGGAACTCAACAATGAAAACAAAAGAAGAGGTGCCAGGTACCTTCACCACTCACACATATTAAGCTTGAATAAATGATGTAATGACCACTGCCCCCAATTCATTTGACCATTTTGAACTGACCAATGCCAACTGTCCCATAGTAATGTGTTCATTGTTTTTATAAATTGCCTGTAAAATCTGTCCGATCAGAGATGCTTAGGAGAAACTGTTCCAGTTACTCCCGTGATTGACAGAGCAAACCTAGAGACCCATAGATATGTATGATAAACTATGTCTAGTTTAATGTATTTACAATTCCCATACACTAACTGACAAGCACATTAACTTAGGCCATCACTAAACTAGACTTGAACCCCAGTCACTTCACAGATACAAGAATGTAGGGTTGAACAAAACCAGAAACCAACTTTATCGACTATAAAAAAAAATGTTGACAGTATTTCACAATTACTACCCTCTTAACTAAACACGTAAACATTGCACTATTCACAGGCGGACCTTTGATGGCACCGCAGACCACCAAACCCTGAACACAATAAACTAATTCTTGCACTGTATAGTAACTTATGCAGAAAATAAGATGTTTAACTAACTGTATGTAGAATTGAAGTGGCAGAGTCCAGATCCCTGCACCAGTCAGACGCTGGTGAGCATCAGTAGCTCGTATATTTTTTGTGTCTCTGATCTTCTCTAAATACCTTTACTTAGCAGCTGCATTGACCTTCTGCCAATAGAGAGCCCTAGCCTTCACCACTACCTTCACCACTTTTTTCCCTTTAACCTTGATTAATACAGCTCTTTCCTGCATGTCTGTGCTATGTTGTTGCCCATAGCAACCGATGGCTTGTAAGTTTAAAATGGCGCCACTTCTGAGATATGTCACGTGATATGATGTATGTCCTCATTCATCCAGGTGATGTCATAATGTTTATACATATGCTCATGTCAGCATAGACTGAGATACCATAGACTAGGCTTGGGTATGGAAAGGGTTTCATTTGATACTGATACCAAATGGATACTTTTAAAACGGTACCTGTTCCTAAATGGTATTTAAAGTGGTACTTGGAAAAAGAAAAAAAAAAAAAAACCATCACACCTTTTTGAAATTACAACCAGAGACGTACGCAGTTGAACCGTTTAACACTTAAGCTACTTGCACATCAAAATTTCACAACTTGCCTAACCAGTCTGTCTGAGAAATGCAGAAACTGTGAGACTGCATCTCTGCTACAACTTATTAACCTCGCACACGTCATGTCACTAGCTGGGGAATTCACATGCACCAGTTACTTAGCAATATTTGTGGTCTGCATTAAATTTATTCACATGAATAACAAACATTGGCACTGTCATCGTCCAGTATCTCCACAGTAGCTGGGTCTGAAGCATTATTGCTTGGGTCTGGCACTCCTATGCTAGGTGTTTCCATTTCTGATGTGTAATTAGCATAGTGCTAGGCTAGTTGGCTCATCATGGGAGCTTTAAATGGTTAATTCAGCATTTTCTACGTAAAGCCCTGTTTTTCGGTCGTCTGGGATGAGTTGGAACCTTTCTGATCACAATTTGGTGCTGAACTGAGCATTTTAGGTTTCAAAAGTACATTTTAAGTCTCATCTCTACCCCAAATTCTTGTCCTGTAGGCATAAAAATCTAAATTGGTTTGTTTTTATAAAATACAATTAAATGGGTTGGTGACCACACTGAAATAAGTATGCAGAAGCATGCTTTATTCTTCCCTTGTGGGAAAGTCATACATACACATCCTTATAGGTCTATGTTCAAAGAGCATGCATACCTACACACACACCATGAGTCGAAGGTACCAGGGTTAGACCAAAGTAAAGATACTGTTAAAATGTCTACCCCATCTCTGTATGTGCATGTTGTAGCGACTTTCTGTGGCCGTTCTCATCCATAGTGTGTTAGCAGCAGACCTGGAACTTGTCTTCACCTATGTCAGGATTAATGATATTTCATGAGCTGTAATTATACTGACAAATGTCAGGAAGCCACAAATATTCTGCAAAATGGTCTTAATCACGTTAATTGGTTGGGAAATTATACAATATGCATGTTATGGAGCCTGGAGGTATAATAAATGCTGTTGCACTGAGGGACCTTAAAAATTGCTGTTGAGGCTGCATTTCTTTGTTGCCTTTTAACCATATATCGTATTAACCCTTTGGTGAAATGAAGACTTTCGAAATCACAAGACTCTTTGAGTATTCTAGTGTGTGTGTGTCATATTGTGCCTTTTGTTTTTCAGCCCTGAAATTAATGCAGCAGCGTATTAAATGCCTCCATATAGTATGTTATATTCATATGTGATCTTTAAAACTGTTTTGCCTCAAGCCCTCGAAAACTCTGGTATCTTTCTTCATTATGTTGTAGAAGTGCTGCTGTGGTTTACTCTGGCTCCGTGACTTGCACTTCAAGGCCAACCTTTTTGTTTTGTTTTCAAAAAAAAAAAAAATTTAAAATGCATTACATTTACAAAGGTTATCTTACTTTATAAAGAGCTGACAAGGCTCATGAAGGTTTTTTTCAGGCTTTAAAATGAACATTTAATTTTCCACCGTGAAACATGTTTGTGGTGAAACACATTTTTAGAATATCTCTGGAGTCCCGTCAGAATAACAGCTGATTGAGTCGACATGGACTCCAGTACATTCTGTCACACTGCTGCTAAATGAGAAAACATTTGTCACATTGGTGTGTGAGGAGTGAGGCCTTCTGCAAGGGCACTGGAATTGAGGCTTAATACAAGTCCATATTAGAAAAAGTAACTACACTATGGTTAGGGATAGGGGTGGGCAATATATATATCGTCTGTGATATTTAATTTATGTTACGTCAAATTGCATACATTACATTAAATTGCTTAGCCCAAAAACAATGAAATGCATGCCAAAACAGCGCAGTGCTGCTGCTGTGTGTGGGTGTGTGCTCCACCCACTCAGTATGACTCGGATGCAACTCGGCCACGGCATGATCTTATATGATCACACAACTAGCGTAATCACATGACCCTTGCTCACACAGTCTTGCAACAAGTTAGTGGTGCATGGTGATGCTAATGTAAGTTGGAGGAAATGCAGGCACAGGCAACTCCAGTCCCTCACGCTGGATCTACTTCAGATCATTAATGCTAAGCTTTTTAATGCTAAACAGTTTTAATAGATATTCCCCAAAATATACAAACATTTGAAAACTTCGTGAAATAAATCTTACAATACATGCACAATTGGATATAACGATTATACAAAATTGTACACACTTCATAACCTCTCTGTCCAGGGGGTTTGGGACATTTGTTGCAGGTGTTTGTCTGACCAAGTGAGCCATGTTACTAGAATATAAAACATCTGTCGATAGCAGATCTGAATTCATCTGGATGGTTTAGCCCAGTACAGTGTGTTGTTGACGAAGATGTAAGTGGTTCTCATGTAGGCAGTAGAGGAAGAAATTAGGCAAGGTGGTAATAGGATGGTTGTTCCAAGGTATTCCCTCATTGGTCCGACTTCAAATCAACTGGTAGTCCAGTTTGTATTTCCTCCATGGAACAGTTCCTCTGTCGTCCTTAACACTGAAAATATGCAAAGTGAAAAGGCAAATACAAGTTTAAATGGAAAGATATTAGTTTTCTTTTTTTTTTTAGGTATTGGATAATGAGTAATAACTGTGCAAAGACATAAACGACAAAAAATGCACTCCAGTTAGAACAGACTAAAAGTGTTACTTGAGTCCTTATTTACATTACGTTAATTTACCTCAATAATTATCTTCTTTTTAAAATAAGTAATTTTTAAAACTTTTGATGATTAACTTCATATGTTAGAGGAATTAAGCAGCCTTGCAGATCATGTAGGCTAACAATGTTAGACCAACAACATACATTTAGGTAAGCACATCATAAATTACTCATATAAAACCGCAACTAATGTAGTCCATAAACCTACTTCAACAGTCTATAGCCTGTATGGGGGGAAAAAACTGTCAGATGTTATTCTACAATCCTTGACTCTTTCACACTGAATTCTCCTTCAGTCCTTAATTCTGTCTCTTCTACCTCCAGATAATAAGGAACAGCGAATACTTAAACTACAGAATACTTAAACTTCGGTTGGGTCGCCCAATGACCGAGAGGTTGGCAGTTCACGTCATGGCTCTGGCTATCCACACGTCCTTGGGCAAAACACTGAACCTTGACTTTGACCCCCAGTAGAACTGACCTTAGACCTTAGACACCTACTGGTGTATGAGTGTGTGAATGGATGAATGTGAAGCTAATGTAAAGCGCTTTGAGCACCAGGAAGTGGAAAAGCGCAATATAAATGCAGACCTTTTATCATTTAAAAGAACATAACTTTACAGATGTTGTTTGTACTGTTTTAATGACACAAATATGATCAACTAGAATCAGCTTGTCATATAAATGGTAGAACTTGCATAACCAAGACATCTGAAAGACAAATAACATCTTAAATATCTCCCGGATTAATTCATTGAATGTTTTTATTTTTCTACACTTGCCTCCCCGCTTGGTGGAAGTGATGACAGAGGAGTTGTGGTGTTTGCCTAAGTCACAGGTGTCAAACTCCAGTCTTCGAGGGCCAGTGTCCTGCGTGACAAATATCATTGTATTGTTTAATTTGGTTTAAATGGTAAATGGACTGCACTTATCTAGCACTTTTCCACCATCGTGTTGCTCAAAGCGCTTTACATTAGCCTCACATTCACCCATTCACACACACTCATCAGTCAGTCTTACTGGGAGCCTAAGTCAGGGTTCAGTGTCTCGCCCAAGGACACTTCGACATGTGGACTGCCAGAGCCAGGATGCAAACCGCCAACCTTTCGGTCATTAGACGACCCACTCGAACAACTGAGCCACAGCCGCCCACAAAATAAATGGTTGTCTTTGCTAACAAAATGTCTTAGAGGTGCTTTTTACTACAGCATTGTTTTTTTCGCCTCTCTATCTATAACTATAATTTTAAATGTTCTGTCTCTAAATTTCGGGAAAAAAATGTGTGCTCTGACTGTAAATAGTTATTTTCTGCAACTAACCATGGAACCACACATGGAAAAAATCTCCCATTAAACTTTAAAGAAATAATATTGCTTATAAAATATGGACAAAGACATTGGGACACATGGGTATGACCGAGAGATTACTGCTCATTTGAGATATAGACTTCAATGTTGACTATATTATGTCATTTGCCATTGTTTTGTCCATATCGCGTATGACTTGGGCAATTATGCTATGAGGCTAATGATTCATTTCATCTGTAAATGTGTGTATTTCCTCACATCAAAACTGCATCTCATTTCAAAAAACAAGCCAAGTGTAAAGACATTGTAGAATTTTGATTAGGTCACATCTGACAACATATTGAGGTAGTGCGACTCGCATAGAGCACAGATCCTATGCAGTTCTAAATGAAGTCAGTCCAACAAGTTGACATCTGTATAATCCTCTATTCCAACACATAACTTAGATTGACTTGCTCTAATAGTTATGTATGATATATTTATTATTGTGTGACATCTGACCTTTTGAAGACGATGCACTCACAGCACAGATTATATAATGTGATGGAACGGAAACCCCGCTAAAATAGAAATAAGTTTCAAAAAAGGACTTGCTAATGAGTAGCTCCACCATTCTTGTTGTTCAGTTCAAAATGTTTCAGCATGCTTAATAATAATAATAATAGTAATATTAATAATGAGAATTCTTATCAGCCTGGAAGTGTGATAGAGAAGAAATTGCTTATTTCCTTTTTTAAAAAGTAGTTCTAACAAAAAAAATGATTTAAAACGTATTAATCACGCCGAGCGTATAAAACCACATTCATATGAGATTTAATAATTAATATTTTTTTAAATCCAAAACTTACCAATATATTGGCCAAATGTGTTAAGCGACCTTGAAATTGAAACATTTTCACCCTCATCATTGTGACAATTAAAATCTTCAGTGATGAAAGTCCTAGTTTACAAAGGACAATTATTGCTGCAATTCTCTCATCCTATGGCGTTGGATAAGATCATCACAAATATACAAAGTGAGAAAAAAAATTGGCTGGTATAGAGGTGTCAGGAATTCCATGCACATATAAATGACACCCATTGACTCCACATTTTTGAACAGATTCTGGCTTTTAAAGGCTGTGGTCTTACACTTTTGATTGACCAATGAACTGTCTATTTCAGTTTAATTGTTTTTAAGAAAGTGCTTCAAGTGTTTCACCCGCCCTTACTCCCATTTTCTTCTTTTTGCATTTGCTTTTTGACATCTAACAGTATAAAATATGAGATTAAATCATGCAATTGTTCATCTACTCTTACAATTTTGGTCACACATGTTCAGTGTAGCACAGGACATACACAATCAAATTTTCTTTTTAAAATTTAACACAATGTCCAAAATAGTTTTGTGGATGTGCTGGAGAAGAAACCTGTCAGTGAAAACCTGAAGTGACAGGAGTGAAGGAAAGCACAAATGGACTTTGTCTTTCAGTTGCTCTGTCATGCTGTTTATGCAACAGATTGCTTCAGACAGAATCTCTCGGAGGTGTGCCAGGAGGCTCTTCAGGTGCTTTTCATTGTCAACAGGAACCTGGCAACACATGCATTCCTACTGTAACAGAACTGGCAACAGTAGATCTGTTAATGTGTGCCCTACTTGTAGAAACCCAAGAAAAAATAATTGTAATGTTTTGTTTTTTTTTAATAAACAAGTCCCAAGTCATTATTTAGGATGGTATATGACAGGGGTCTGCAACTGTGGTCCTAGAGAACCACTGTCCTGCATGTTTTAGATGTAGCTCTCTTCCAACACACCTGATTCAAATGATCAGCCTATCATTAAGCTCTACAGAAGCCTCGTAACGACCATCAGGTGTGCTGGAAAAGGGAAACCTCTAAAACATGCTGGATAGTGGCTGTCTTGGACCAGACTTGCAGACCCCTTGTATATAGTTTCCCCTACATTGAGGACAGAAACCTGTTTTTAAAGTTGAACTGTGTAAGATTTTACAATTTCAGCTCGTCTGCTGTTTTTATAGCATCTTTCTCCATAGAGCTCCCCCTACAGTTTTGAAGTACGTATTCATTGTGATAAAACCCACACTTGACCCTTGCATCCGACCATGTGCATTTGTTTTCAATGAAGTCCACAACAAATAGGCAAAAAATAGTGATCGAATATACTACTGTACAAACTTTACCCAGACATGAAAGTTTTGGACTTTTTTTTTTTTTTTTCACTCTGCAGCTAATGTTAGCTTGGCGCTAGTGGCTAAAGACGACGCCTCTGACAGCTGCTAACATTTGTGGCACAGCTTAAGAACTAACAAGTTAACAATCATTAGCAGCTCCCATCTGTTAGAGTTCCAGCCCCGCTGATGATTCGGACTCTCATCCCAAGGCTAACATTTCTAACAATAATAATCATCTAGATTGTAGAGCAGTGGTGCCCAAGCTCTTACCATTCAAGACCAAGGCAGAACCTGGTCTTGTTCTGTGTTTGGTTACTCACTTTTCTTAGTCGTCCTCTGACAATGGCTACCTCTTCCTTTTCTCTGCTGCCTCTGCCATGGTAAATTCCTGGAAATTAAGGCATGGCTGACTTGTCTTTACAGCCATACCTTGACTGCCGATTTGTTTGTGTCGTCATGCTGTAAACTGCAACATTTCTTGTGAGAGACGCAATCTAGGCCACCTGAGCTGTGTAGATAGGTTACAAGTTGTATATTTGGCTCTAAATAATACTAATAAGCTTTATTTGTATAGCACCTTTCATACAAACACTGTAGCCCAAAGTGCTTCACATTGATTAAAAATTAAAATACAATTTTGAGACGGGGTGAAATAAAAAATACATTAAAATTTGATTGCACAAAATTATAAAATTACAAAAATACACAATAAACTGATTATACATGCATTACAAAATTTCAATAAATAAGAAATAAAATTACCATAGTACAGATAAACTGATTATACATACATTATACAATTTCAATAGAATAAATCAGAAATGCATTAAGATTTGATTATGCACAAACTATAAGGAATATAAAGAGTATAAAGAATGTAAAGAACAGGGTCACAGAATTGTGACTCCATTCTTTATCTCCCTTCAAAGGCTGATTAAAATACTGTTTTTAATTTGGTTTTAAATATACTCGGTGAACTGGGTTCCCTGATGTCTTTTGGAATTGTATTCCATAACTTTGGTGCATAGTTAACAAAGGCTGCGTCCCCAATTTTTTGGAATATATCTGGGGGTCACTAGTAAGCCTGCATTGGATGACCTTAGTGTTCTAGTTTGTACATAACTGGTCAGTGAGTTTTAAATGTAACTGGGTCCTGTTCCATTTAAGGCTTCATAGTTGCTAGTAGGAACGCGAAGGGCTTTCATTCTCCACCGAACAAACCATTTAACAAACACAGTTACCATATTTTCCGCACTATAAGGTGCACTGGGTTATAAGGCGCATTACGTGAAACAAAACAGTCCAAGTCAGTCAAACTTTATTAAACACCTTCACAATAATTCACATTAATAGTTTGATCAAAATCAAAAGTTAGCGTATTCACAACTAGAACAGCACTCCAAGAGCGCAGACCTCCCCCCTCCGAATGAAGAGAGGTCCGCCAAGGAGGTTATGTTTTTGCCAGTTTGTCTGTCTGTCATTTAGTTAATAAGATAACTCAAAAAGTTATGGACAGACCTTGACGTGTTGGGGATGTCACAAGGAACAAATCATTAGATTTTGATGGTGATCTGGAAGAGATACTGGATTCTGGATCACTTGGAAATGTATTCTCCATTTACCGGAATGTAAAATTTCAACACACTCAATTAGCATTTTCCGGTTAACCTACGAATTCAATTGTCTTTGTACAACAATAAAGGTTCACATCAGAGATCTGTTTACTGTTAATTCTCACAATAACTGTACATAAAATACTTAGAGGCGTAAGTTTTCCTGGCCGTACAAACAGAGGGGAAAAAACATGTCTGTTCGGTTCCTTCTTCGATGTGAACTTCTCCGGGAAGAGCGGAAATACAAACTACACGCTACTGCGCTTAATCTGACCACTAGAGGGCCCCCTTTATCTGCTTTTAACAACATATATCACGAAGCACAACCTTAATGAATCCATACATAAGGCGCAGTGTTATTTTTTTAATAAAATTAAAAGCTTTTTAGTGCCCCCTTATAGTCCCCTTAAAGCTTGTTTTAAGGTAAAAAATAATGCAAAGTTCTCCTTCAATGCTAGAATAAAGCCATGTTTCCAGTGCTACTGACTCTACTCTGTATTCCTGGTGAGCGTTTCCATTAGTACTGACTTTACAGTACCTGGATGTCATAGCAAGACACATATACTGTTGTCGTTTGCTCAGAAAATTGTTGATAAACTCTTTTTTTTCATTTTGTCTCCTCTGAATTTTTACATTGGCCACCAAGAACTGACTCTCCTGGTGTAATTTTGGGTTGTCGTGTGGATGACTACATCATTATATTTACTGTCAACTTCCACATCTGTATTTTGTCAACCAGTGGATCACAGAGAAAACTGTCTGACCAATCGGAGGTCTGTGGGGTTTATACATAACATTTTAGTGTAGTTTGGAACTTGGGTGGAGGCAGTTACAAAAAAACTAGGTACTGGGCACCAGATTCCACGTCCTTTTTCATTGTGGAAACAGAAAAATGCTGAGTAGAGCCAGTACCAGTCGAAACTCTGTGTAAGTGACTCAATGCACTCTTTAATTTCTAACTGAAAGCACACTTATTTTTGGTTAAAATATATCCAATTTTGTGTTGAAGGTGATATTTCCATATGCAACATCACCACCTTCTGGTCAGTTTTGGTCATTAAACTCTGTGTTGACATATAGTATAACTGCTATCAATTTTGGTTGTGGCTCGTCATTGGGGGGGTGATAATAGAGCCTGAAGCCAGACCAGTTTAGAACCACTCACCTATATCTTTCATAGTCCCCAGCACTACATTTTTATCCGCTCTAGTGGATAAAAAGTTCCACATCTTTATTAAAACACGCATAACAAAAACTTAAATAAAAAATGTATCTGAAAAACTGTGGCATGATATGGTTTCAAATCAAGGCAATTACGTAAACTTAAAAAAACTAAAACTTTTACTTACTGGTTCTCAGAACGATATGACATAAGTCAAAACTTCCAAAAGTAAGTATTGTCCTTTTTCACATTTTAAAGAACATGTAAAAAGCTGCATTAAACTCGCTCCCACTGGAATTTTTCTATTTTCTGAGTTGCCATGCTGATAAATCAAACATGGACTTGACCTGATTTTTGTGTCTTGTGTGCAGACTATTTTTTTAAACATTAATATGTAGATGTTGTTTCTAAAATAATCAAATCATTTTTCTCACTTTTCCCTCCAGGGTTCATCTCGCTATTTGTCTTGTTTATCTAATCTCATTTATTCCTCCCTCTGTCTGTCCTAATGCAATCTAATTCTGTGTATTTAAATCTTATTTGTTTTTTGTTCATGCTAAAAGACAAAAAAAAAAACAGAGCTTTGCTTTTCTATGAGCCTTTATCCGTGCAATGAAAGACTTCTCAGCAGATTATCTGTGAAAAACAACTTTAAGCACAAGATGTTGGACTGCGTAATGTACTGTATGTTGATGTGCAGTGTACGCTGCAAACCAACATCATTTCCAAAGGTCACATTTAAGGATAGTGTTGTTTAAGTCCACTCATCTGCTTTATGGGAAACATAAGAGGCGAAGCAAAATCAGATTATCTACCCAGATTGCAGTTGTGGACTCAGTCATCTACAAAAAATGCCTGTTTATGCCAATAATATCTATTGTCTGTGTGTGTGTGTGTGTGTGTCACTTATTAACATAGCTGATCTTTGTCCTGTGTTTTGTGACTCTCTCCAGGTAGCTTCCGTTACTCCTGTGACATCTGTGGAAAAAAATATAAATACTACAGCTGCTTCCAAGAGCACCGTGACCTGCATGCAGTTGATGGTAACCACTATTATTTTTTCTTAAATTTAATTATTTCTCTTCATCATCATTGCTTTTCACAAGTGAACTTCTACTGCATATTGTACAGTCACTGCTGATTCACTATTTCCTGCAGCAGCAACTGCTTAGTAAATTAAGGTAGAAAAGAACATATGGGCATATTTCACAGGGGAAGTTTTAAAATGTGAAACATTAAATTACATAGTTGTATTTATTACCCTGCCACCTCAAAGGAGAGGCAAGGAGAGGGTTGTATCGTTTTGTTTTTTTTCTTTAACACGCTAGAAGCAAAACTATTGGTTGAATTTATACCAAATTGGGTTTATATCTGTTTTTATCTGTGACCCAGAATCGATTAGATAGATTACATTTTGGGAAAAGTAGGTCAAAGTTTAAAAAGAAATTATGATATTTTTTTTAAAATATTTTTGTACTCCCATTTACTCATAATTTGATGAATTTCAAATGTCTATGAAAACATCAATTCTATTGCAATTGACCTCAGACTTGGCACATGTACAGAAGGAATTGTATCGAGTGAAATTACTGCCAAAACCTCACAAACACAAAAAAATGTGTTTTATTCAGAGCCAAATGATTCACAAACAACCTCATTGTGTTTTGCAAAAGCAAAATGTCATTCCCAACTAATGCACTTAAGTTTGTACATTAAAAAAAACTCTCCGCAAATTAAAAAAAAACAGTTGTTGAGACAATAGTTGCTCCTACTTGCTGAATTGTGGTTTTTTTTTGTAGTTTTAGGAACTTTTGAGGGAGTTTCTACCTCTATTACAGAAGTAGTCCATGCATAAGTTAATAGTTTTTTTTTACGATAACTATATTATACTATTGTGAATCCTTGAAAACCTTTAAAAGGTATTTGGTAACATTTTGGCTGTTTATATTACAAAAAATAATTTAGGGTGAGTAAAAAATGAGGGCACATCATTCTGTGGGTGTAGTATTCCTTTAACTATAGTTTTTTCAAGTGTGTGTTTATATGGTGTGTGTGTTGTTTATTCAAAATTTCAAAGTTATTCTTCTTGATGCAAATGGTTCATGAATGTAGCAGCATCTGGACCAAAAAGTCATGTTCTATTTAAAGTAAACAGTTGGTAAAGTTGCCCCCAGGTAATTCATGCTGTGTGTTTTTTTGTTGTTGTTGTTGTTGTTTTGTTTTTTTTCTCCCTTTCAATTTTGGTTCATTGTCGGCTTGGTCTTAAATTTAATTTCAAATAGCATTAAAAAATCCCTTGAATTGAACTTGCCCTGAGCTGTAGGAACCCTGTATATGTTTTTTTTTTTTATCTTGCTAGAAAGTCCTTGCCAAGCTTTAGAGGTAGTCAAAATTTTAATGTCCTTACATACTTTTAGAAATATGATTTTAAACAAGAATTGTATGATATTTTTAGACCCAAAAGAAGCTGTAATGTCAAGGCTACGAAATACAAATTCTGACTCCATATCCTTTACGCTTTCCAACATAGAATGGCAAATGATAAAAAATAGAATACCTTTCAAATTCTTGTCATTATCATTATTATTATTATTATCATTATTAATATTCCTTTTTTAAGATTTTGTCTAAAGATCTGTGAGAAATCTACCTTACTATTAGTCTAAAACTAGGTGTTTTCATTTCATTCCATTAAGTGCTGTAAACAGGAAGTCCATTACCCCAAAATATATGATGGTCTCCTTTTGCTTTGTTCTGTACCTTTTCTCTACTCATTTGCACTTCACCACTGTGTAATTCTATGTGAAGTTGAAGCTGCTGTGGGCACACTGTATTAATAGAAGCTATAAATATGTAAGAAATGGCTAGACATCCTCGCCACACTTCACTGTATGGTGGAAGAAATATGAGCACCTGTTGAGCACCACAGTGGCTTAACTTTTCTGTGTTAAGATCTTCCAGATTAGTATGCTGTACAATGAATGACGTTTTCTTTGTCTGTCTGAGTGTTATAACCTTATTATAGGTGTGGGTTAAGTGAATTCGGACTCTGAGCTCATGTGTGAATGGTAATACTTGGAGCTCAGATGATACATTTCAGTAGTCTGGGAACCAGATGCAGCTGCCCCAGAGCTAAGGTTTCATTTACTTTTGCAAATCTGTCTGGCTCTGCTCCCATACAAACTGATTTCCACTCACCCTTGAACTGGCTGAATCGATCACAACCATTTATCTCGTACGCGGTGGGTCTGATGCGATTTCATATTGCCACCTGCAATTCTGCGTCATGTATTGGCTCCTATGTTTGAAGGACCTCATGAATGTAACGTAGTTGAGTAACAACAATGTGTACCATAGGCCAATGATGTGTGAATGATGGACATGCATATGTAACTCCTGATCATTCATATTCTGAAGCTTACTTCTCATTTTTAAATGTTCAAATTCTCAAGAAAAAAAACCCACCAAAAATTACGTTTTCACCTGATTTTAAATTGGAAAATAGTTCAGATCTTTCCATTGGATAATTACTGAAGTGACTGACTTCTCAGATCTTAAACAACTATTAGTTTCATCATCAGACCAGGGCTGCTACTAATGACCAGTGCTGGGTAAGTTACTTTGAAAATGTAATTAATTACTAGTTAGTTTCCCAAAAAAAAGTAATTGCGTTACAATCTGCGTTAGTCCACTAGCAAAGTGATTATTTATCAAGCGTTCCTTTTTTTGTGCTTCAACATGTCAAAGAAATGAAAAAACAAACCATTGAACAGGGTATTCATCCTTGTTCTGTGATGTTACTTTGGATGTGATTTAAGATGGTTCCTTAATTAATCCATATGGTTTGCCTTGCGCCGGGTTAGAACGTTTGCTCAAAAGGTAAATGGAACACAAAGCCAGAACTTCTATAGCAGCTAGACTGGGACAGCAAGTTGTCACCATGACAAGCCAAAAGTGCTGTAGATGAGTTGTGTTATCCATCTGACAGACCTACTGAAAATGACATGACTGGTGGGCTACAGCAAAAGGGGTTTATGCAGAACTGACACAGGCTGGTGGCAGTCAGTAAGGTTTTTTTTGTGTGTTTTTTTTACACCATATTTATCAGCAGAATTTACTGCAAAATTTACATCTTAATATTTTCTCTATGTGTGATGGTTTAAAATGAGCTTTTAACATAACATCCCTCAACCTCTCACTGTGTCTGGTGTTTAAAAAGTGACTGAAGTGCAAGTGGGTTTTTTTTTTGGTTTGTTTTTCTCGTTGACCGACTTCAACCAGTTAATGAGGCTCAGTGATTGGTCAAGATTTTTAATGCATTTCGTCATCCCTAGTCCACGTCTAGCCTTGTGATTTTTTTTTTTCCTCTGCTGAGGCTTTGTTTTGGCGCTTTTTTGTTAGTGACGTTATCATAGTAACTGACGTGATATAATAACTTCATCAAAAGGTTCCTATAGGGCCATTTCAGACATGCAGAAAAGCAGTTCATCCAAAAAGTCCCGGAAGTTCCGATAGTGGAAACACACCTGTAACACGTCACAGTATTTCCCGAGTAATAGTAACGACGTTACAGTTATGGATAAAGTAATTAAGTAATTGCTCCATTTATAGCAGTATTTATATTGAAACGCAGCTTCAGAAGGTGTGACAAGAGTGGCAGATGAAGTAAATGACCATCATGCATAGCACCTACAGTACAAGCCTCTGGGGGGGGGGGCAGTGTTATCATCTGGGGTTGCCTCAGTTGGTTTCACAAAATGATGTCCATTGAATCTGAACATATTGAATGTTTCTTAGACAAGACATAAGTATTAGAAGATGATAATGGCAAGATTCATCAGGTCTGTGAAAGAGTGGTTTAGGAGCATGATGCATGATTTTCATACATGGGTTAGCCATTAGCTATTTTGACATGGCGCATAAGTGTTGGACAGCATGAACAAAAGGGCCTGGCCAAGCAAGTAATGGAGAGAGAAAGCACTGTGTAATAATTCTAATCATTCCATATCTGTTTTTAAAAATGAATTTTAGCAGCAACCATAACAGCTCAAATTGTAATTCTAAGTAAGTACTTCAACCTGCCATTAAGGAATAATAACCAAATATTGAATAAAAACATGAATTTATCATCACTGTTGCAGTAATGGAGTGAGGAAAAATATACAGCAGTTATTCAAGGTTTGGGAAGAATGCCAAAAAGTGCTGTTCCTTAAGGAAAGTGCAAATATTTAGCAAACCACACTTTTTTTATATGTAAAAGTACAATATATCCAAAAAGTAAAACTGATGGAAATTTCATTTTAATTTTAAACTGCATTAATTCATGGAAACGAAGTGGAAATCTAAAAAAAAAAAAAAAAAAAATAACAGTGAGGTGGTTCTCCAGTGTGATGCACCATAATGTTGATACAATGATGTTGATAAAATAATCAGTCTTTGGTGCTGTTTTATTACTATATTTAATACACAACGTTCTGCTTTTAAAACAATACAAATAAAATAAACATTCAAAGTTATTATGGGATTTGATTATTACGAACTATAAGATTAGATGCAGACAAATAATTTAAACATATTTATTTATACATTGGCATTTATATTCTGAATTTATGCTGTGCATTCGTTTCCAACCTTTAATGTTGTTAATTTACACTGTATTGTCATATTTTCTTATAGACTGCATCCAGTTATAATTCAATTACAAATTAAATAAAACAGTTTTAGAAACTACACATGTTTTTTCATCCAAAGTAATCAAACATATTGAGAAAAAAGAAATTGACCCTGATGTTCACTTTTGCTTGGCCAGGTGCAAAACCAGAGTGAATGTGTCCTGTAATTAAAGCTAAATGTCAACCAACAAAATCACTTTTTTTCTTTCTTGTTTTTTTTTTTTTTGTTTGTTATAGCATAGGTTGTCATTATTCTGTTACTAAATGAATATGGTAAGAAAAAAAAAAAAAAAAAAAAATAGACAAATCTTCATGTTGAACAGGCAAAACTGATTGAAAAACACTACTCTCGAGTGGTATGGCCCTAGTGTGTTTATAAAGAGAAATTGTCTTGAAAAAAAACAAAACAAATTAACAATAGTGGTTAGTGTTTTGAGAGAAAAAATAAAAATGTGTTCTTTTGTCTGAAGGTTTGGTGAGTTTAATCTACCAGCTGACTGCATTTTCTACATGACACATGATACTGTGTGTAGCTGTATATCTTTATAAATGCATGTAGAGGTGTTTTAGTTTTTGCAGGTTAATAATACCCTGTAGATTAAAAATTGAATTGGAAGTCCAGGACTAATACTCAAATGAGACTTATGCCCTATTCGCACAGGATAAGTATTATCTGTGGACCACTGGTAATTTGCAATTACCCCTGTACCTCTGTTACTGTGTGGTGCATTTGGACAGGATAAAAGAGCATCTGTAATTCACGCAAATTACAGACATTATGGCTGGATATGTCGTAAATTCACAACATCCTGTTTGGTCTCAATACATTAATAAGGTAGTATGAAAACAAAGCATGTGTAAGAATAAAGGGGGTAAATGCCATTGGCAGGGATGCAGTCTGTAAATTTGGCCCACACCTTCAAAATAAGAGTGGGGTCAGATTAAAACGGTCTCGGAATCGGTAGTTCTTATCGGAGGCCTTCCCTCTGGAAAACGGCCGACTGAATATATAAAGACAACTTCATATAGTTAGAAATATTGAATAGAAATGTATTGAATAGAAATATGGTGTGACCATATCTTCCTTTTGCCACATGCTGTCACACAATTTCAGCCATTTCCTCCATTATTCACGCCATAAAAAAGACAAAAGGCGCACAATTGAAATCACAAACACAGACATGTGCATTCACACAGGACTTGAATTACCTCTGGACATCTGTTTTTTGCCCAAACACAGTCTGTAATATGTGGCGGAATTATTACTGAGCAAATCCCGGACATGGCGCATTTGCACGAGACATTCTCCATAATTATTCTGAAATACCAGTGGTCTATAGGTAATACTTATCCTGTGCCAATAGGGCATTAGTCTGATGCAGACAATATCAGACTAATTGTCTGAAAGAAAATGAGTCCAAACTTATGATCAGGAAACTACCAGGGGTCTTCACCTGGTCAGGAAACTCAGATCATTTCATTTTAACACTGGTTTACAAATCACTAATTGAGTCAATAATCACTTTGAGCATCACTTCATGGTTTGGTTTCCTGACAATTAAATCTAAAACTAGACTTTCACCTATCATCTGTCAGGCCTCTAAAATTACTGGTACAACCCGAACCCCTCCATCTGACCTCCATAGTCACTACCCAGATTACTGAGGACCCCTCACATCCACTTCACAGGTACTTTATTTTGCTCCCATCAGGCAGGCGTCATAAAGTGCCCCTGGCCCGCAAAAACACATACAAAAAATAATTTGTTCCAAAAGCAGTTGCCATTTTAAACAGCTGATATTTAGGGTCCTGTTGTTCTTTTTACTGTGTTTTTCAATGTACCAGAGTCTTTTTTTTCTATATGTGTATTGTGTGGTTTTGAGCCTGTCAAAGATGAATTTCTGTCAATAGTTTTTATCTGTCTGTCCGATCATCATCTATTTATCATCCATTTATCATCTATCTAATGTGTGATCCCTCTCCCACTTTGCTCTTTGTTAGATCCATATGAACAGGTTATGTTACCAGTGGACGGCCTTAAGGAGGAGGAGCCAGTTGAACCCTATCAGAAAATTGGACCAAGTAAGACTGTTTGATGTACTATATTCAGTTTTAGACTTTTTTTTTTTGTTCATCATGTAGAAAAAATGTATTAATAAGAGATTTTAAAATGGAAAAAAGACAACTCGTACAAGGCAAAACAAGAGTTTGAAACTATCTACAAATAAGGCACCTACAGAATATTCCAACTGCTCTGTTTTGTTTCGTTGTACCCTGCAGAAGGAAGATTTCACTGGGATTCTGTGTTGCTGTTAATCACTGTTTTAGTTTTATTTGGTTATGTACAGTTAAGGTTGAAATTAATAACCCCAGTGAGATTTGGAATATTTTCCTGTCTAGGTTAAAGTGTAACATACTGGTGTTAAGTTGATTAGAACGCATTTCTAAATTACTATATAACAAAAGTGGCATAATATTATTGGTCAAAACTATTAGACCCTGTATGACTGAGTGAATGAGCAGTGACATCAACGGATTGCATTAAACAATAGAAACAACACTTATGAGGTCATTTCAACAAGCAAAACAGAATAACTGTTTTGACTTTACAAAATCTTAAAACTAGTCTTACTTAATTTTTAGTGTGAGTTGTTGCAGTTTTGTCCTTGATTAAGCTTTTTTTTTTTTTTTTTAATTATTATTCTGTCCTTCAGTAATTTCCAGAAGTCATAGACCACCTGTAGCATTTTTGTTTTTGCAGGATTGAAAGAGCATCTGTAGTTATTTTCTAGTCTGTTTAGTAAAACATGTTATGTGCTCCGTATTCAAACATAAAAAAATTTGAATCTCATTGTCTGCACTAGAGTTCAAGATCAGTTAGTGCAGATGGAATATCGCATAAAAACTATTTCGGCAGAGACTGAGAAGTGCATATACACTGCCTGTGCCAAAAGAAAAAGAAGTCACACATGCAATATTTCACTGCACGATCTTTGGTTTTGATTACAGTAGACTGACACTCAATTTAACTAAGCTAATAGTTCCGATCCTTCCATGGGTAAATACTTGAGTGGTTAATAAGAATGTTTCAGCTGGAACAAGTTATTTAATCTAACTGATGCAGTAAGTGTCCTCTCATGTCTGTAATGTTTAACAGATTGGACACCACCAGGATTGATCAGGGTCATCAGGCTTGTGAGAAAATACTTCAGGGGCCATGAGACATTATTTTCGCACAAAAATTAGCCTCCAAAAAGTCCAGACTGTAATTTGGAATGATAAAGAGTTGGTGCAATGGTCTGATCATCATCAAAAATGAATGTAACTATGGATGGAAAATACAATAAACCTTATTGTGACGCTACATAAGCATTATGGGCTAAAAAAAAGTCAAAGTAAATGTCATCAAAACCAAAGGTGGTGCAGTGAAATAATGCATGTGCGCTTTTGTTTTTGGACGGGTTGTGTGTGTGTGTGTGTGTGTATGTGTATGTCACTAGACCATTGATTTTAAAGTAGAAAGTCTTAATCATTGCCAATGACCAACACGTTCCAGTATATTTATTGTAACTCCTTTACTAAATGCAGCTGATCATGTTCATCAGCTACATCCTTATGTCGCCAACCCAACCAGTCATGACCTATTGTCTTTCTTTGTCGTTTTCATTTGCAATTTCTTCAGATATTGTCTCTGATTAAACCGCTGGTCGGATTCATTTTGAATTGTATATATTCCTTGGGACAGTGTCGCCATAATTTGGTCACAGTGAGAAATTTAGATCTTTGAATCCAATGGATTTTTGGGATATTACAAATGAACTTGTACTTATCCAGATTTAATGGCTTGTAAAATGTAAATGGTTACAGGTATCAATATATTTACCATTGAACACTGATTGGAATTCCATATATAACCTCCTTTCAAATCAATTCCTCCACTCAAAGTACCACCCACCTTTATTGGGGGATTGATGTCCTGCATGGACTAACATAGTGACAGAACCTGACTATCTTGCAAATTAAACTTATTGATTCTTCATGGAACATGCCAGTGGCATACGGGGACATTGGTCCTATTTTTAATTACTTGAGCAGATTCAGGTTTTTCATTCTGTCTGGTTGAGCCCCATTCAACATTGTAAACTTACTTCAATCCCACACTTTGGAATATGCCATCCCAGTACTACTCTGCTCTGCATATTTTCTGATCATGGTCACTTTCTTTGGGAAGTCAGACTTTTTTTAATTAGAAATTAACAAGTGGTAAATGATGGTCTGCACTTATATAGCGCTTTTCCACCTTCACGGTGCTCAGAGCGCTTTACATTAGCTTCACATTCACACACTCATACACCAGTAGGTTTCTAAGGTCTAAGGTCAGTCCTACTGGGGGCCTAAGTCAGGGTTCAGTGTCTTGCCCAAGGACACTTTGACATGTGGACAGCCAGAGCTGGGATGCGAACCTCCAACATTTCAGTCATTGGGCGACCCACTCTACCAACTGAGCCACAGCCGCCCTGAGAGATCAAATGAATGACGCTGACAAACCAAAGGGCACATTGTGAAGTCTGTGCTGGTTTTCAGAACTGATATGAGAACTTTTCAAAAGTCAGTAATGCTGGTCAAGCATCAACATTATGTCCATGATCAGACAGAAATGTGAACCACAGGATGCTGGAGTAATACCTTTAGAGATGAGACACACAATTATAGCATGGGTTTTTACCAGAGGTGGGTAATTCCAGGTCTATCAAGTCAAAGTCTTGCCATATATTGGTTCTAACCTGTTCACTGAGCACAGGTGATTTCACTAATTATCCTATTTACCTGGATGAAGCATTGTGCTCATCAAAATGGACTGGTTCAGTGAACAGGTTTGAACCAATGCATGGCAGGACTTGGTCTTGATAGACCTGGAATTACCCACCTCTGGTTTTTACAGTCAAATAATGAGGAGTGAACACACCTTTAACATCTGCACAGTCACTCTGATGGTGATATTCAGGTAAATAATCAGTTCCATATACAGTGATGGGGTAAAGAGTTTTCGGTCACCCCATGCATTTCTGAAGTATTGCATTAACAGCCACTCTGAAGTCACTGAACTCTGACCAGTTTTGTTCCATTCTCCAAACACAGATGCTCCCTTCTGAGTGTGCACTCTTTAATAGAAGCCAAAGAATGCCAAAATGTTAGTTTCCTCTGCCAAAGAGATTATGTTTTCATTAGGGGTTTGTTTGTTTTTGTCTGTTAGAAAGATAACTTAAAGATTTGTGGAAGGATTTTGATGAAATTCTCAGGAAATGTTGATACTAGCACAAGGAATAAATTATTAAATTTTGTTGGTGGTGTCTGTACTTTCTGAGTGCTTTTATAGTTTTAGCTTTTTTCTTTTTACCAATAAACACAAAACATAATTGCATTTTTTGTGTCCGTCTGTCTCATGGATCCACATGTTTTTGAAATGCAGAAAAGATTTTTCCACAAATACTTAATATTTTAGATTGTGGAAAATTTTATGGGTTTCTGAAAACAATTTTTTGTCACTATTTAAGCAGGTGTCCACTGTATTTGTTTGTTGCTTAGCAACAGTCCTGTTCCGAGTACTACATTCCTGGTCAGAATAAATGTAACCCATAATAACCCATAACCCTTGTTAGTTTTACGGCATGTTCCAAATGAATATTTCTCTCTATTTAAACTTTCTTAAATTATTTATCACAGTTTATTGTCTGTATTTTACATTTTTACCTGTTTTATTTTCCTGTATTTGATTTTCTGATCATGTAGATGTTAATAAAAGCTCAGATTAATTATACTTGAAACAGGGAAAATTCTAATAAAATTAATTTTTTAGCAAAGATATCAATAATTGTGCATACACCAAGTATCTTCGGTCATTGCCATTTATTTAACTCCATGGGTTTTTACTGGTGAATCAAAGTTGTAAAAGATGACTGCATTTCCACGTTCACTACGCAGTCTCTGAACATCCATATGAGACATATCTGATGAAAAAATTACAAACTCCATTTTGGACCAATTATTAACACATATTAATAGGATTAATGGATAAGCAGGTATAAAATAGTTTAAATCGCTGGATTTCATTCATTGGGGATGTTTGGGTCTTCATGTGTTCATTGTTACATCATTGCTGCCGTCTTCACATATGCACATATGTCATAACATTAAAGACAAGTGACTTGAGTTTAGGGTGTGTGCATCCAGAGTCATTCTGGTCTATATTCATCTAGCACAGTGTGTCTAATAACACCGTTTAGCTGTAACAGGTCTTATTTTTAATTTACCTGCACTTAATATTAACCTGGTTTCATGATTGGTTTAAAAAAAAAAAACTTTCTTGGGAAAATAGCTTGACTGTTTTTTCAGCTGCGTGGCTATAATTATCACCATTTGTGGAGTTTTTTTTTATGAGGTCAAAATAAGATATGATAGCACTATATCAATATTAAACCATATCAAAATGTCCTTTATAAAAAAAGATGAAATGGGTAGAGAGAATTTTTTTAATACATTTTTTTTAGGGGGGGAGTAAAAAAAAAAAACAGATTAATTTCAGCAACAGCCCTTGAAATGAATACATGTTACAAATTGTCTGTAGGGTTTCCTGGTTTCAGGATGAATCCTAACTAAATAAGGTGAGAAATTGCCATTTGAAGAGCTTTTGATGCACATACTAATGATGATATTTAGCTTAGAGGGCCAAACTTGACAAAATTAATGCTAAAGAGGGGTGTGTAGTAGAGCTAGAGCCGTTTGCAAAGAGCCATTAATTTAACTGAATTTTTTTACATGAATTTCTTTGAGAAAAATCCATGTCATGAACTGGAGAAAAGTTGTGAATCGAGGGTGAGTTGGTTTGGACAGACCCTAAGGGAACAACTCCAGTGTCTACAGAGCTACACATCAAAGCCTTGCTGAAGTCGGTCCGTGACTGTGTGAACCAGGAGGTTTAATTCTGGAAGTTCTTTTGGTCTCATGAGACAAATCTTTAGCTGTTGATGCATTTTTGAGCAAAGGTAGGGGGTGATTGGCATAGAGCAAAAGGGTCTAGGCTGGAATTGAACCTGGACTGCCTTGTTCAGTCCTCAACCTGTGAGGTGCACACTCTACCAAACCATGAACATAGAAATATTTCCCACAGTTCAACATGGAGAAGGGCAGATAATGCTTTAAGACCGTTTTGCTGCTTCAGGCACAGGAAACCTTGTTCCACCACATGACGTCATAAAGCAAGAAGATTGTGGTGACATTTTAAATAACAATGTGAAGAAATCTACTGCCAGTCTGGTTTAGTTGACTGTTGGATATTTGAGCAACACACTGATCCTCATACAACAACCTGCACTAAAGGGCTCAAATTCAGAGAACTCACTGCTCTCATCACTTTTTTTATATTTTTAATTTTGTTTCCATTGTGAACTTTTAATGCTGTAGTAATTATGTGCTGAAGTTATTTTGACTTGACTGTCAAGTAGATCCTCATAGTATGAGTTTAATTTGTTCCATGACCAAGCTTGTGTTTTTTATTTTTTTGTTTTTTTTGGTCCAACACAGTTTTTACTCACAAGTGATTAAATATGCCCCCCCACCCCTCTCCCCCCAAATTAAGTGAACAACCATCACCCCCTGTCTAATAGACAGTACAATACTCACACCCTGTGCACCTTTTTGTCTTAATTTAACCTTGTATGTATCTTTATTTGTTGTGTGTATGTGTGTGTATATATATATATATAATATATACATGTCTGTCAGCAGGATTACGTAAAACGTTCTGAACGAGTTTTGTTGAAACTTTCAGGAATGATAGATAATGAGTCAAGGAAGAACCCATTAGATTTTGAACGATGAAGGTCAAGGTCACACTAAAGGTCAACAGCTAAAACTCATCAGTGGTAATATCTCAGGATTGGGCCAAGATAGAATCTTGTTTTGTTTTTGTTTTTTTCATTCACATCGTCTCACCTTCAGACTTCAGATAGGTTGTATGACACCATATCAAACCTTGGTGGAGGTCTGCTGTCTCCGACTGCCTTGTTTTTTTGTTTTTGTTGCAGTGAAAATAAAAATCTCTTCTTTTCTGAAATTAATGTAGGTATAATTAGTCTGTGCCAACCCTCCAAAACCACCCAAACACATCTTTTAAGGGTTTTTAAAACAGACAATTTTCACTTACAACAGAAATGGCAATTGTAAAAAAGAAATGTATAATAAGACAATACAAAATAAATACACTGGTTTTTATCCATTTAATTACCTTAACAATGAGACGATCTGTGCACGAGGATGATGGAGGAGTAAGAGGATTATTATTTGTAGGAGAATCTCAATCGCATTCCCTCACGATATTTCCTCAACAAGATGAATCCCCCAATCTGAGCTTGTGGAGGATGGTTTTGTTGGAGTGTGCGTTTACTGCATGTTCGTAGTTGTATTTCAAGACTAAAATATTCAGGGGTCACGGCTTGTAATGTAAATTACTCGTACTATGGTGCACTCATACTATACGAGGTTGTGCTGTATATTTTATTGCTTTGAAACAATTTCCAGTTGGAATGCCCTCTACATTTTATAATCTTTTTAACACACTTGCTTTGCGAGGTTGCAGTAATGTTCTGGACTTAATATATGTGAATCACAGTAAAAAGTAAATAAGTAGCTTTGATAAACCGACCGATGGCTAGAACCATACCAGCACGAGGTACTTGGTTAAAACATACACAAAGCTTGTGTCTACAAAAGTTAAGACAGTTTACAAAATCCCAATGGTATCTGTGGTGACCTCAATCCACAGCAGGGTATACTTTTATTTATATTATTGTATACTTTTTACATCTAGATCTGATGTTTGAGGTGCAGCTTCATTACACAAACATAATAGACCTGAGTAAAATGGACTGTGACGCCATAGTTTTCCCAATCTGTCCCTTGACACATGGTATATACACAAACTGGAGTTTAAAAAAAAACACATACATTCTTGTAATCTAAAACCTCATTTGTGTGGAAACTAGGCTTAAATATAAAAAAAAAAAACATTAGTAAAAAAAACAGTATGAAAATATAAGTGTGGGCAGTCATGATGCCTAATGGAATAACAAGTAGAATTTGACTCAATGACAATAAAAGTCTCATAACTGGGAGTAATGAGATAATTGTAATAATCAGAAGTGATGTATTTACATGCACTTGAGAAATACAATAATCAAAAATTCTGGTTTAGATGCTCCAGTCAATTTCTTTCAGAGTACATACATAGTTGACCTTTATACATGCACACCAAACTCTGATTACTGGAGTTGTCTGATTGCACTGGGGAACAATTTAAACAAAAAATTCTGTTGAGTTAGATCTTTATTCTGATTAAAATTAAAATTGACATGCTGATTCCAAAACTGCAGTCTGTCTTTTTCAAGTATGTCAAGTTTAGTTTGTTTTTTCTTCTCCACACCTTATCCTCCAGATAAGCACAATTCCACTGTTTAGCTATAGTAAGACTTGCCAGTTGATCATGATTGGACTCGTCTACAGCTACATGGCAACTTGTTTGTACAATTACAGTTGAGGCAATGTGTTAAATACAATAACAATATAAATACAGTCTCTTTATCCTTTGTAAAAACATAAATGTTAAATAAACATTGCAGTCATGCCAGTTTTTCATATTTCATTCTGTCAATATTTGAAAATTCTTATGAGATAAGCACAAATCTGTTAAAGTTTTATGTTTTAAGAAAATGGGGATCTTACAGTAAAAAAAAAAAAAAAAAAAAGCTTAACATGATAGAGGAAAAAGTTTTTTTGGATTCCGCACCCAAAAAGTAGTTAAATATAGCTGTCAGACCTAACTTAACAAAACTAGAGCACTCAGAGAGTGGACACCTCCGCGAAGCAGCGCAAGTCTACCAAGGTTTGGATCTGGATGTTCCTAACTTACTTGTAAACTAGTGTTCCGTGGTCACTAACAATTTATTTTGCAATATTAGCAATCCCTCAGAGGGTTTAAAAAAAAAAAATCAAAGAAATCTGTCCCGTTTTTGAGATACGGCCATTTCAATATGCGACCACGTATGACATCACTGTGACGTTATGCGACATTGCACAATGACCAAATTTCACATGTTCGATCTAATGTTAAATATGAAGCACAAGATATTGTTGGATTTAACAAGATAAGTCAATAACCCTGCTTTAAGGTAAAGGTAATAAATTTAGCAAATATACCATTCGCTTGGTCTCGTATGACATCAAAATGTGACGTCATTGAGCTTATCTGTGTTATCTCGTCTGATGTTCGAAGGTAAGATCACCACTTGTGTTTTAGCGGTTGACCTTCACTGTGACTTTGACCTTTGACCTTTATAGCTCAAAATCTAATGGTTTCCGTCTTTGACACGTTATCAATCATCTGTGAAAGTTTCATCAAAATTAATCCATAACTTTTTGAGTTAACTTGCTAACAGCCAAAAAAATGCTAGGGAAAACAAAACCTCCTTCACAGAGGTAATTATGTTCACCAGTGTTATTTAATAGCGTGTTTCCATCAAGCTGATTTGGTATAGTTTGTCTCACTTGATCTTTGGTTTCCACTGCCGACAGCACCCTTACATTGTAGGCGGGGTAGATGCTGGCAGCGACGTAGCCTCATGATGTCATCCAGCTCCCTCTGGGCTTGGTCCTCTCTGACGATACAAAGGAGCATCTGCACCTCCTTGTTCCATGAAATACAACTGCAGGTTAAAATGGTGCTCAAAAGTTGTTTTTTTTTCTTTCTTCACTCGTTGTCGAGTGGATATTTAACCAGCGAGTTGTTGTTTGTGCTTTTGTCCTTGTGTCACATGGAAGTGACGATTTTGTCCACCAATCAACGGGATGCAGTCTGTTTAGCTCCACCCACATGGATCGCTTTTGAGCAGTTGGCACCCAAAGGGAAGGGTGTCAAAAAGTGGGATGGTTTGGATCAGTTATTTTGGTATCCTTTGTGGTGGAAATGTAAACAAATGTGTACCAAACCATCCTAACCTGCTCGGTGGAAACACGCCATAAGTGACCATGCAAACTGCATAATCAAATGTATTCTGATTATGATGAATCAGATTAACACACTTTGATTTCTCACCAATACTCCAATGTCTTCCTGCATGTATACAGGTTAATTTGATTTATTTTGCCTTTTTACATCTGTGCATATGTAAAAGTAATTAAACTTGTAGAAAAAGTTATGTTTTCAAATGTGAGCAGAACACCACAGGTACTTTAATTCTACCGTCACTATGTAAGTACAACCTCTGAAAGAAATCCTATAATGAACTAGAGCATCTAAACCAGGGATTTTCAATCATTACATGTAAATGCGTTAGGTCTGATTTTTTTTTTCTTTACAATTATCTGATTACTAACACTTATCAGACTTTTATGGTCTAAACAGGCTCATCAAAGGTAGACTTAAACTTCCTGTTGTCTCTCACTTACGTTTTGACATAGATGCAACTTCTGTTTTTCTACAATTTTAGTTATTATTGTAATGAAATAAATCTTTATTAACCTGTATACATGCAGGAAGACACTATTTGGGAGAAATCCAGGTGTGTTGATCTGATTTGTTGTAATCGTATTACTGCTGTTATTTGAAGAAACATGTCAGATTATACTGTTGACATGGTCACTAATAATCCCAATACTTCAGAAATCAAATGATTAGAGTATTTGTCAGAATCTAAATGAGCCTTGTTAGTTGTATATTCTTCTTTTAAGGTGTTTCAGGTTCCTTTACCTTTTTTTTTTTTTTTTTAAATTGCATCGAAGTTGGGCAGTGAAAACATTGGAAAATCTTTCTACTTTCACCAGTTGAAGGTTAATTGACTCTAATAAATCAGATTTTAGTTTATATTCCATTGTCAGTATGTCTCAGCTGTAGCAGTTTTGTCCGTTGTGAATCACTCTTCACTCAGAGGGCTAATAATTTTGGCCTCATATCCCCCCCCCCCCCCCCTTGGTTCACATTGAGTAATGTCAAAATATTTTCACCAAACTTTTCTTTGGTCATTTTGATGAATTCCACAACTTGGGGGGTACTAGGCATTTCCTTAGTAACAGGTTTTTGTTCTAGTTCCTACATGAAGTTAATAATTTTGACCTTAACTGTCTATAATTGATTATAGCCGTCCTTTTATTCCTCTGATTGTTTCCATTGTTTCACCTACAGCTGTGTCAAGCTGGGCACAGTTTACAATGAGAGACCTTAAGTGTTATTGATGATTCATTTAAAAAAAAAAAGGAAAATAAATCAAAGTAAATACAGCAGTATGAGCTATTTAACTCCACACTGAAAAGATTTCAGAACATGAGTCCAAAAGTCCTCCTTCGCAGGGGAAAAAGCACTCGCCCACCTCTTCAGAGACCGTGGGTTCAACCGACGGCAGCGGCTGTCCATTCAAACACAATTGGCAGTGTTTGCAGGTGGGAAGCCTGTACTTATCACTGCATTAATTATTAACTCCTAATTTTGGGGGGGAGGGGCAATATATAAATCTTTGCAATCTATCTTTTTTTGGGTGGGGGTCCCTGCATCTGTGTTTTCTCTTTATGAAATTATTGCTAAAATGCCAACTTTTAAAAAGCTGATCAGAAACACCAACTCCTCTCTCTGCTCTACCACTTCTGTCTTTATGGCCTTGTGTCAAAAACTGTGTAAATGTTCTTAATTGCATACTAGTAATCCAACAAATTTGATCTTAACTCAAATTAATGTTAAGTTTAGTCACGTGTATGGATGGTGAATAAATTATTATTATTTTTCTGTTATTTTCAGAAACTGGGAGCTACGTCTGCGAGTTTTGTGGGAAGCAGTACAAGTATTTCAACCCGTACCAGGAGCATGTTGCTCTTCACACACCAATGAGTGAGTCTGTTGCTACTTGAACCTTTAACCCTTGAGACATGATGTCAATGAAACAAGCTGTTGTGAATCTGCATCTGTTTCAGTGTTGTAAAAGTCCATACTTGTGTTCCTTTTCTTCAGTGGTTTTGCTTTACTATGCGTTTTTAAGTGTCAAAACGGGAGGAATTGGAGAAAAACACAAAGAGGAATTAAAATTTTACACTTAGTGTACATGTAAGAGATTCCGGCCCAAACCCAATTCACCTTGGCTTACCCCTACTACCCCTTGGCTCTCATGCTTGGCACTACCCCTGTCAATGGATTGAAACATTCCTCTATGAAATGGGACAACCCTTCAAGACCCATTACATCATCATCATCATTGATGCCACTATAAACAGATGCAGCGACTTTTTTCCAATAGAATTCACCATGTGATCAGCAGCTGTAACCATCTCTGCTGTATTGGCTTGGGCATCATTTTCCGCAAGTCACAGAAATGTGGTCTATAACGCATTGAAACGGCATTAATCAAATTATTAAGTTGTTGACGAAGAAAATACATACATTTGTGTTTCTTTCATCGTACCGCTGCACTTAGTTGCTGTTTACCTCCATCTAGCCGGTGGTTTGAACAGAATTATGGAGGATGCCTCATATTCCTCCATTTGCAGTTTGGGGCTGAAAAAAAAAGTCATTTTTAGAGGACCAAACAGCACACTCCTCTTTAACCCTTCCACTCTGACTCATGAAGAATCGGGACAAGCTTATGGTGGCAACATGATCGCTTAAACTGGAAGGGTAGGGGTAATGGGAAGGGCCAAGAGGTGAATGGGGATTGGGCCTCAGGATGTTTAACAGGAACTGTAAACTGGAACACCCTGAACAAAAAGTATTTGAATTTCAGGCCAACAGTTTTGTTTTTTATTCTAAATGAGTCCTGCTGCTTTTTGACACCTGGTTGAACTCCAAAAAGCAGTTACATGGTCAAAACGCAATAAATTAAATAAAGGAAAGTCAAAACAGCAGTGCAAATAACAGGAAAATAAATGACAAGGAAAACTGTTAAAAATAAATAAATAAAATAAAATAAAAAGCCCAGTCTATTATTATAGTGAGTCGGTTTCATTCACTGCTTCATGTTTTGTGCCAAATTACACCAGTGGTAGGACGTGAACTATGTATACACAGAAAGAACAAGGACTGTTCTATCAGCATTTTTTTTTAAAAATTGTTCGATTGAGCAAACTGTTGAATTTTTTGGAACATTTAAACAAATGCCGTTCCTTATTTTTGGCATCAATCCAGTTGATGTCCTCATGTCTGTGTGCACTGATGTCTGCATATCAATTGCCTCTGTATATGTGCCAAGTTTGAAGTAAAATGAAAAAAGGAAAAAAAAAATAGTACACACACGTTTCTTGATAGCATTAACCAATCGGCACCTTTGTCATTTTCTTAATTCTCAAAACAGATTATTGATCCTTTTGAGACATGCATTTTTTCCCAAGTCAAACATATATTATCTTAACAAAGTGGCAAAAAACTACCCAATGCCATTCAATGAAAAATCTCACCAAACACACTGGACTTTTTTTAAATTACAGCCTTTTGTGAATATATAATTACACAGGCTGATGTGCTTTGATTGTTCAGCTCTAATTTTATCTGTTATATTCTGATATGAAGGAGTTATTTGTACAAATACAATACCATAAATATAGGGTTCCTGCTATTATTAAAAGGGTCTCGGAATTTTAAATGGCTCAGAAAAAGTCAAGTATTCTTTTCTGTAATTAAGAGTGCAAGGTGGTCATGTATAAACTAGGACACTAAAGAAAAACTTACTGTAAGAACTTAAAGCTCAAGGTTTTCACCCATTGTTCTCATTATTTAGGATCTTTATAATCGCAGTATCTGTCAAAGAAATGTCCCCTAAATGCTAATCATTGTTTTTAAAAAAAGGCTATCTTTAAAAAAAAAAAAAGCTATCAGAAAATAAGTCTGTAATGTTTTTTGTTTTTTGTAGAATGATCTATTCATTAGTTATTTGCCAACCTCTGTATTTGAATAACAGATTTTTTTCAGTGATCATAAATGTGAATAATGTCTGCTTTCTTAAGACATCATGATTTTGTGGCATTAGTAATTAAAACGGGGAAGAAAATCTTGTTTCGGTGCTACATCTAAGTCTTAGTAGAGAGACACCTGGACCTAGTTTTCAGCTCCGTTATGAGTAGTCTTTTTATTTTTATTTTTATTTTTATTATTATTATTATTATTATTATTATTATTATTATTATTATTATTATTACCTCTACCAAGGAGGTTATGTTTTCTTTGGAGTTTGTCACTTTCCCAGATACCTCAAAAAGTTATGGAAGGATTTTGATGAAATTGTCAGGAAATGTTGATACTGGCACAAGGGGGTGGCGGGGGGTGATACTGGCAAAAGAAAAATTGATTCTCCTGCCCTACGCTGTTTTAACTTTACATCTGCTATTTGGTCTCCAGTCACTACACAGTGTAGAGTCTCTGTGTTTGTGCTTCAGAATTTTCTCTGTATCCTCACCTTTTTCACCCTTTTTAAGTGTTCCTGTTAAGGGAAGTGCGGGTGGGTAGTGGGACAGGAAGTGAAAAAATGAAAGCAGAATTGTGGATGAAACCGTGGAGCCATGGTTGAGCCACAGCTGTTTGTTTTATTTTGAAAGGAGCTTTATATCCAGCCGCAGATCTCACTGAGCAGAGCTGATGTTGTGTGTTTTAGCCAAAAATAAAGGCTTTAAATATGAGTTAATAAGTAGACGCTGTGATTAATCACGGATCTGGTCATGGGTCTCATGTACACAGGTTTGAGTGGGTTCGTAAAGTGGAGCGTACAGAACTCTGTAACACCGGTACCTTTGTCACATGACTAACACCAGTACTTCATTCACATGACTCAAACACCTGCTCAGTTGATGGTGAGTCTGAATATTAATCAGTCACTGTCACCTCTTGTTTCCTTGACTTTAGCTGGAATTAGAGGCTACTTTGCAAAATGTCAAAGAAATGGATTCTGTTCAGTTCTTTTCTAAAGTCCAGTAAATGTGATGCACTAGTCTCAGACAGCAGCTTTATTTTCATACTATACATGGACACTTAAACATACATACGCTTCTTTTTCAGTCTTACTCATATGCATATACACACTCAAACTCAATGCTTTTCCTTCACTTCACTTGATCATCCACTTCTATCCCCATGTACGTCTCACCTACCTTTCACTCACTTAAAGGAACACACACACACACACACACACACCGATTGCACCAATGCTGGTCCAGCCAAGAGGAAAGCCATTACCATGGAAACGAAGCTGGATATCATCAAATGGTCGGAGAAAGGCAAGACGCTGATATATGTAGAGGGTATTAAAGGGTTAATTCCGACTTGCGCGGAAATTCGTGTAGCGTTGCCACCGTAGGAATGGAACTCGTTCGTAACCTAAAATCTAAAAAAAAAGAGCGCGACTAAACGGATCTATGATGTCCCTTTTATTACCTTAGTTTTATTTATCCAATCCGAGTGATGAGCGTCATGGCTATGGTTTCACCACCGCAGCCCAGCTCATCTAAGGAACCCGGGTCAGACAAAGTGGACCCCAAGAAACCGGGGCTGTGACAAAGGCCCTGATGGTCACCGCTTGCCCGGCTTTAATTCCTCATTTGATCATTTTCTTTGTCCCATTTTTCTCTGAACTGCAGTGACACGTACTGTACTTTATTTGATCATGAGCTGCTTCAACTTTTTTGGTTTCATTCATTTCTCTGCCAGATCACCTTTCAGCCCCTCCCATTAAAAGAATATGATTGATGTCTAGACGTCAATAGCAGCTAGTGAGTTAAATATCTTATTTCCCATTGCCGATCGGGACGTAATAACAAATTTCAATCGAGTCTGAAATCACGTGATCGGAAATCAGGGCCCTAATTTGAGTGGTGATTGCAGGGTTAGCATTGATCCACCTTGGCAGAGGTCTGAACTTTCTGATTACTTTTTTGGGGTTGGTTTTGTTGTATAAAATTGTGTGTGAACCCCATTAGAAAAAACATGTCAGATTTAATGTCCATACCGACCTGTTTTCTGTTGTAGGCTCCTTTGACATAAAGGCATCCCGGGTACAAGACTGTGGTAGCATGGACATGACCAAATATGGCCACAGCCAGGCTAGTAAGATTAAAAGTGAGTATCTTTTATTTTATCACTGGTATCTTTTTTTGTTTTGGTTTTTTGTCTTCACGCCTTTTATTGATACATTTTCAGAGTTTATACACGATAAGGTTGTGTTTAGTGTTTACATATCTAGTTGGAAAATGAGATTTACTGCAGCCCCAGGTTTCATTCTAGACATGTCAAAAGTTCCTTATTATTTGATCTCGTCACCATGGGAACAGAGGTCACACTAAAAACTGACTCAGGCCTGTAGAAGCCATTAAGTTCTGATATAATACGTGTGTGTTTCTTTTCTTTTTTTTCCCCTTTTTTTATACTGTAAGAATATTTCCGATGTTTTCTTATAACTTAATGAAGGCTCTGAGAAATAAATCTGCCTATCTATTACAGCTCCACAAAAACAAAAAAGCCAAAGGTGGCTCTTCCACAGCGCTGTGTTCCAAATTAAAACTTTTTTTGTTTCCTCCTGAAAACCACTTGAATAATACAAAACAAACAAAAAAGAAACCTAGCTTTTGTTGGAGACATTATCTAATTTACAAAGCTGTGTGTTATTTCAAATGAGATCAAAACAGCCCACTTATAAATACACCAGCAATTTTGAAAACGTATATACCGTACACTTCTCTCTTCTTTCCAGTTCTCATAGATCATAGACTTTTTCGTCTTTTTATCTCCACTGCTACTATTTCCTGCGGTGCATGACCCCGCTACCCCCCACCCTCCATCATTTGTGCTGCAGTTCACTCTGCCATAAAGAACTATTTAAAGCCTGGCACACTCAAATCATAGAAGTGGGTCAAAAAGATGGAATGAAATGGAGGAATTACATATTGAAACTTAATATGAACATTTGGATCTTTTTGTCGAGCCTTTTGACGCAACTGATACCAGGATTAATTGTAAATGGCTTGTCATTGATTTTGCTCCGTCTCCACTGTTAACTTGGGTTAACGGCTTGAATTGGGAAATGATCAAACTGATTTAGCAGAGGCGTGCATGCTTCTCAGTGTTGCCACTGTGTTTTGGTTTACAGGCAGTCCATTCAGGCGGAAACTGGAGAGCACGGTGCAGACTAGCCTCGTCGACACAAACAGCTCACAGAATTCAAGTGGTGAGTACTGGCATTATTATTTTTTTCCTTTTTTTGTGTGTGTGTGAAAATGTTTTATTTCTGTCTGAACAGTGAAAGTATGTATGTGTGTTTAGAGCCGTTCCAGAGCGAGTATGTGTGAATATGTATTTGTATAGAGTATTTCTGTTGCTGCTTATTTCCGGGTCTGAAAATTGAGATGGAGAAGGAGTAGCAAGTAAAGAGGTTTGTGTGACCTACCTTGCATCAGCTGTTACTATATAAAACTCAAGTGTAAGAGCTCCTGTATTATTATTATCATTGTTGTTGTTGAATGAACATCACATTCACAGTCTCAATATCACAACAGTAACTCCCATAGCACTGTATTAGGCAGTGTATTTGTGATTTGCATGGTTAATTTTTTTGAAAACACGGCTAAAAAAAATGGTGCAGGGTTTGCTCAAACCTGAGTTAATTATCAATATATTGATCTCTTACTTTGTCACAGCCTAATTTTGGCTGAATTTGTCTATTTTTCACAACAATAAAGTGAATTATCAATTAGGCTATGCAACAAGTGGCAATTCAACTTTCACTTCTATACAGAATCCACTAAAGCGTGATGTCATTTGTAATTCCTTTCCTACAAAGCAAAAAGGCAGTGACTGCATTTTTTGACAAAAATGAGTTATTGTGTTTTTTTGCAACATTCAAATCATTCTTTGTCATGTAATAAAATATCTCATCTCAAATGTCTGTCATTTTGGAGAAAGTTGAGATAAAAAGGCAAAATCATGAGATAAAAACTCAAAATTATGAGATAAAAAGTCAAAATTGTGAGATAAAAAGCCAAAATGATGAGATAGTCTAAATTATCTAAGCACCATCAGAATTAATCCATATTTAAGGCGCACTGTGGTTTTTGTAGAACTAGATAATATGCAGTAACAATACTGCCTCATGTCCAATAAACTACCTATAACCAAACTGAGAAAAATTACCTTAAAGTTGTCTTGTTGTTCAGCCCCAGTAGTAGGATTTTTATCTTTTGAAAAGGGGGGGTTCCGATTGGCTCTGAAATATGATAAAACATCTTAAATGTTTTACTGTTTTGTCTTATGAAGGTCAGTTGTGTTCAGTGGTCGTTTGTCTCCCAGTATAAACTCTGAATCTACGGTTAATTGCTTTGTAATAATAAGCTGTTATTATTCCTAATCCTTTGAATAGTTAAAGCAAAAATTTAACTTTTTCCCCCATTACTTATTTATTTTTAAACAATATTTACCCATTTGTACATGGTTCAATTTTATTTTATTTATTCTAATTTGAGTTCTAAGCCAGTGGTTCCCAAACATTTTTGGCTTGTGATCCCATTTTATATTACAAATTTCTGGTAACCTCAGAGATTCCAAACAGATTTTTTTTTTTGGCCAAAATTATTTTCTTTTTGACCACGTATGCTACTAGTCAAAAGTTTGGACGTACCTTCTCATTTAAATTAGTGCAAAATGGATCGCAGACGGCCAACAAGTGTTCAGCATCACTAGGAACTCCTTTGAAATAATTAGAAAATATTTCATGAGGCTCATAAAGAGAATGTGCAAAGCAGTAATAAAAGAAAAATGTGGCTACTTTGAAGAATCTAAAAATGTAAAACATGCTTTGAGTTATGTCACCCTTTTTTTAATTACATAATTCCATATGTGTTCATTCATAGTTTTGATGCCTTCAGTGAGAATCTACAATGTAAATGGTCATGAAAATAAAGAAAAAACAGGTGAGTCCAAACTTTTGACTAGTAGTGTAATAGTTTGCTATACTATGTTGCAAATAAAGTTTCATTTTAGTTGACATTTAGACTTTATAATGTATATTATTAAGGACGGAGGCAGGAAAGCATGAGACTACTGCACAAAGTGAGGATTTTATTTTCCTTGGTCAGAATATGTACGGTCAGTTGAGCTTGTATTTACAAGGCTGCAAATTAATACTGAACAAACGATAACTCAAACTATGAATTATGAAAGAGCCGCAGCATCTTAAACTGGCCACAATAAACAGTAGAAAGATAAACAGTACCACAGTGCCTCAGTTTCAGCTACACACTATGTCATGTCTTTTATGTATTGTGATTGTCTCTCAACTCACCATATATTTTTTTTATTAGTTGAGGGTGTAAAACACTGTTGTAAGCAGTTAAAATCTTGTTTGTGTTTTGACATGGAATTTTCGTTTTAATTACATTCAAGCTTGTCCCCCCACCACTTTTAAATATTTATGACAAAGACATACTAAGCCGTATAGACATCGCTATAGTTGGCACATGCGACATACATGCAGGTAAGAGGATAGTAGAAACTAATACAGGTGATAGTGTAAGGGTGCAGATAGTAGCAGCAACTACAGAGGGTTTGGACAAGTGCAGAGAAGATTTGAGTGAGGTAAGTCAAGCAGGTACAGGGAGTTGTTCATGGAAACTATCACCAAAAGGCAAACACACAAAGCCATTGCCTAAAAAACTGATTGAAACTAGTAAAACCACAAGCGGTATTATTGGCCCTCGCCTACCCACACGACCGCCGAGGCCACCTGACAGTGAAAAGACATCGTATCATGTGTTGGGTCTGACATTCTGTGAGACGCATGCACTTCAATAGGTCTGAAAATGACCGCTTTGTTACAAACTTGTAACACCCACAAATAGTATGTGATCAAAAGTTTTTCACCACTGACTTTTACCACTGCTTGGAAATAGTAATAAAAGAATTTGAAAAATTACAACCATTGATTTAAAATGATAAAAGAATTTTAAAAATTACAACTATTGACGGGAAATAATAAAACAATGAAAAAAATTTTGAACTATTGACTTGAAATAATAAAAGAATTAGAAAAATTATAACTATTGACTGGAAATAATAATAAAACAATGTAAAAAATTACAACTATTGACTTGAAATAATAACAAAGGAATTTGAAAAATTAAAACTATTGACTGTAAAAAATAATAAAAGAATTAGAAAAATGATAACTATTGACTGGAAATAATAAAACAATTAAAAATTTTGAACTATTGACTTGAAATCATAATAAAAGAATTACAGAAATGATAACTATTGACTGGAAATAATAAAACAATTAAAAAATGTGACCTATTGACTTGAAATAATAATAAAAGAATTAGAAAAATGACAACTACTGACTGGAAATAAAAGAATTTGAAGAGTGGGGACTACCGTTGTTTGTTATCATATCGGTTATGAAAAACAGGAAGTTGTCAGTTATCGGTATCGGTTGTAAAAAAAAAAAAAAAACAATTACCACACATCTCAGATTATGTTTACTAGATACTGCAGAGCATCAGGAGATATATTTCATTTCATATGAAACATCATGTAAATTAGTGAGTTGTCTGGCATTCTCACTGCCAGCAAAAACAATTAACAAGTTTTTTGACCAGTGGGAATGGGGTATATGATTTGTATCATATCAATATTGGGTATCGACCAATACCACTACTCTACAGTTTTTTTATAAATTATCTGCTTCAGACAATAAATGTGCTGAATTTTTCATACTTTAATAAGATGAATGAGAAAACAAATAACAAAAGTTCTGGTTAGTTCATGTTTTTAACATATAGGATGATGTGTTATTCTACATATATAGTGTTTTATGTACATGTATACAATGGATTTGTAAATATTCTACTAGAAAGAACCTGTAAAGTCAAAGGATCATGATAATACATTTTATTTGTATTGTGCTTTTCAGTGCACTCAAAGACACTTTGCATGAAGTAAAGATGGAACAATAAAACTCCAACTACAATAAAAACAAACCGATAGAAAACAGAGCAATCACACATTAAAAACAGACAGAATAAAAGTAATCAAACATCAATAATGAATTAACTTAATGTCCAGACACTCGGTACGTTTACATGCATTTAGAGAAATTAAAATTATTGCCTTACTTGGATGAAATTTTGAAGTTTTCAAAGCCATGTAAACACCTTAATCAGAATATAATTGAATTGAAGTGGAGTTTGAGAAGTCACATAATGCGATTGTAATCAAATTTCTCTGTGCATGTAAATGCCAGCCAACCTTAGCTCGATTAAGACTGGCCTGGACACGCCCCCTTCAGTAAGTGACCAGAGATGTTTCATATAATAAATCGGAGTTCACAGTACGTACGAAATATACTGATTCAAATTGTCAGCCTATCATCAAACTGTGCAGAAGACTGATAATGACCGTCGTTTGTGTTCAAAAGGGGAAACGTCTAAAGCATGCAGGATAGTGTTCCTCGAGGACCAGGGTTTGTAAACACTGCATTAGTTAAACAAACTTTGGACATTTATGACTGGAAATGTGATTTTTCACATTGACAGTTTATGTAGTGTCGTAACCAGTGACAGATGGGTGAAACCAAACCATGCAGATCAGACTCTGTTCCTAAGCACATCTTTCAGAACTCCTTTTAATACAATAATGTTGATCAAGAGGGACATTTATGAAGTTATTTTATTTATATGAGTGGATATTATATCTTACATTTGACTTGAATAGTATCCTCTGGATATGCAATTATTACCATTTTTTTTTATTTCAGGTCATTTGCATTGCTGACATTTTTTTTCTGCATTGTTAAATTATTAAAGGTTTACAAAAATTGTTTTTTTCCATAACTGACTACTGCAATGAAGTTAGTTACAGGACATTAAAAGACTTTTAAGTAATTAAGTGGGATGTGAAGGAAAAGTATGTAACTTTAAGGCTGTTTAATACAATGCTGCTTGTAAGGTTCCTGCTGCCATAACATATTTCAGAAAAAAGACAAGTGGTATCAAACACATTAAACTCCGCCCCCTTGCACACAATTTTACCCAATTTGCCCTATCTCTTATCATTGTGAAAAGACATTTTTGGTGACTGACTCTTGACTTGCATTTGTTAAATTCAGTAGGATGTACAGTATTCTGGACCACCTTGCACCTTTTCTGAAAATGTCATGGAATTTGGTCCCGTAGGTTTTGTGTGAAAATGCTGACGAATAGATATGAAAACTGAACCAAAAATAAGGGGGGCTTTCAGATGGGCCCTCCAGAGACCCTGATTTAGAAATTGCAAAAAGACAAACCTTTAATTGAACCCTGTTAAGCTACTTATAAAAGCCTACAGAAATATATGTTCCAAGTTGCTGTAAATTATCTAGTTTAAAAAGTTATCCTCTTGAAACCCAGTAAGTAAGCATTTTCACCATTTACATTACGGTAAATGATTGCTTTAATTGGAATCAGCATGATGCAACAGTTTTTTCAGATACGTTTTTATCATTTATTTTTGTCTTTTTCACTGGACTTATACAAAAAAGGAAAGCAGGGAAATGCATTTATGTGTGTGTGTTTGTATTACAGTCCAGCCATATTTATTAGTTTGTTTTGCTGTTGAGTTTCTGTCGCTCACTGTTCCTCTGCACGTGTGCGCTTCCTGGAGAGTTAGAGGAAGAGTAAAGCTTGTCAGTTCTGCTTTTACTTCTGCTCTGACAATCAGACTATCACCCCCACACACCTGCACCTGAAATTAGACTTCCACCCAAACATTGCGCGTCGATTCACTTTTCCTGTAGCGTCTGTGGAAGTCAGAAGCAAGATTCCCATCATCAGTTTCTTTCACCAGCACGGTAAAGTATAACCATACATCTATTGTATGACAGCTGTGTTCAACTTTTCCACAACAGTCATTCACTATTGTCATTTGTATATACCAATTTGCATATTTACCTTCTGCTAGCCAGCCATAGCCAGCTAATGGTGACTAGATCACTAACATTAGCTAGCATCCTGTTGACACTGACAATTATGTTTCTGTCCAAAATTTGTTTTGTTGCTGCCAACGTCTACTAACTTTGCTTATGTATCAGATGATTTGTCATGTCTGTAAACACAGACTGTATATAGTCAGTACTTGGCGGACTTTGTAGCATCTTGCAAGGCTAATGTCAAAAACTTTTTTTTTATAACCGTTACAATGTTGTTTACATTCGATTGCTGCACAGGTGTATTCGTGGACATCTGATGTGTCTGTTGTGTGGAACCATTTTCTCCTTTTCAGGTTAGACATGTCTGTCACATTAGAGGAGCTATGTGCAATACCAAACGTTAAAAATAAAGTAGAGGAGGCTGAGCAGCAATGCTTAATGGAATAAATAGGGTTCACTTAGCCACACCAAAGTATACAGAGTTTCTACAACATTGAGTTATGTCAATATTTAATTCAATGTTCCTCTTGATCTTTCCAAGATTCACTTGAAGGTGAAAAAGATACTACACCTGATGCTACAAGACTTGTTATGCCTTCTGCCATGGACTTGAACATGAGTGATCACCATCAGCAACTAGAATCAACATATGAACAGACACATGCACACATAAATGTGCAGAGTTGTGCCAAAGTAGTAACTAGGACATTGTATTTTGTCATGTAAAAATGTCATATTTATTTCATGTTAATGAATTAATTGTGCAAACATGTTTTTTTTTTTTCATGAAAAGATTTCCCTTTCCTGTCTGTTCATAAATTAGAATTGTAATGTCATGTATTTTGTGATGTCCGTTTTTATGAATGAATGCAATGAAGTGTACTATTGTATCTTGATTAAAGCGGTTTCACTTTATTTGGTCAACATTATGTGCTAACATTTAAAAAATATAACATGTTACTATGATTATTAAAACACGGAATACTCTATTTCGCTTTGATGTCATCAGAACGTGTGCTGTTGAGTAGATACTAAAGGTGTTCTGCTAAAAGAAAACATCTGTGCAAAAAAAAAAAAGCTCCCCCTGTTAGTTGTGGGGTTAAAGGTATTTTTTTCTTCCAGGAAAGGGATGCTCTCCTGTCTCCCATAAGCAGAAAGTTTGCTTTAGGTTAAGGATGTTTTTGGGTAGAACACCTGCAGGATTTGTAGAATGTAGCCTAATTTATGTGTTCAGGAGGAAACACTGCACAGTTTGTTCTACCGAAGTATCTTAGTAACCTACAGATATGTTTAACAACCCACAGATACATTTACTGTTGGCCCAAAACTAGGTTTCTGCAGTCATTTATATGGTTCACTGTTATGCAGGAACACAGAAATTGTTATGAACGGTTTAGACCATATGTTGAGGTAAATAGTGTTGGGTTTTAATCCAGAGATAGACAATTATCTCCGTTATATATATATATATCCTTGAACTGAGTTAGCCTGATATATGTATGTAATATTAGATGACTTTGCCCACATGGATGAATCTGATTTCAATATAAAATGACCAAAAAAGTATATGTATATTTAATGTTTTGTGTGGAAATGTAGGATAGTCTGCGATTAGTAATTTAGGGATTTAGTCAGACATGAACAGGACACTCATGTCTCATAAATGACCAGACATAAGTGGAATGCATTATTTAAAAAAAACAATGTGCAACAACGCACATAAATCCCATTAAATTATTAAGTAGGTCACTTATCTCTGTATAACTGTAGGTTTTCACTTCAAATACTATGTGTGTCTAAATACTGTTTTGAGTGTAATTTGTAAACTAATTGATTAAAATGCTTTTTTCATGCTCCTGAAGAAAATTAGTTTTCGAGATAGCGGACAGCGCCAATATGTGTATATATAATATATTGGTGTTTGTGTATGTGTTAGGGGTGTGAAATAATTGCAGTTTTTAATCAGAATAATCACATGGTTGCTTTGGATTAATCATGATCAAATCATTTTAATCTATATTGTTTCATTTTCAATGAGCAAACAGGCTCTTAAGAAGGGAGTAGATCTGCACTTACCATGTTTGTCCAAATCAGACTATCATGCTGAATTTAAATGGGTTTAGTGTTGGTCGTTTCTGGGGATATTTCAATAATACACACACTCAACGCTAAAATTAATACTATTATCTAGTTACTAGTATTTTGTCAATACTTGAAGCAATTAGTACATTTTTAAAACTGAATATTTTTTGGTGAAAAGATGTTTAACACCCTTCTGTGTCCATATTATCAAGAACCTTCACACAAATGTCTTGAAAAAATAAAGATGAAAAATAAGTTCTTAATATGTCATATTTCACAGTATGCAGAAATAGCAGCAGTTAGTGGTGGTGCTTATAGCAGCAGCATGAGAAGCAGCAACAGTAAAATAAAGTGGCATTGTTCAAGGTGCATGATAGACAGTCTATGGGGGGGCAGTATATGGGAGGTTGAGTTGTTCAGAAATTTGACTGCATGTGGGTGGAAGCTGTTGTTCATTCTGGATGTTTTTGCCCAGATGCAGCGCAGCCTCCTGGCAGAGGGGTGTGCAGTTTGTATGCTGGGTGGGGGGGTCAAGGAGGATGCAGGTGGTTCTCTCTCTACATCTAATGGTGTAAATGTCTCCTATGATGATGCATATTGCACACTATTCCCATATGTGGCAGGATAGCTGAATACCTGCCAGTTTGTAATATGACAATAATACTGGAGCATGGACGCGACACTGTCAGGCCACAAGGAAATAGTCTATGTAACTGCGCGACTACTCTTGAACACTATAGAGTAAGCAGGAGCCAGCAGGAGGCACCCAGATGGGACGGGGAACAGCTCTCTACCCTCTCTCTCTTTTGGTAAACACTTGGAACAACGTCTGTTCACCCCAAATGGTGTTCCTCATATGCTGCTGGAACATGGGGAGAGTGTCTTGCAGGTTCATATGGTTAAAGTCCCCTCCCACCACATACAGCATTTCTGAATGTTTATTTTGAAGCAAGCCAATGCTATCATGCTTGGTTGTGGCGACAAACACTGATGTAAACTCCTGTGGCATATAGTAAGGATGGTATGTCACATATGTGACCCGCCACCACGAAACCAGGCATAAGTCGCGCTGAGCCGTTCAGAGCTACAGCCAAATTTAGGCTGGAAGGTGTTTTCTTATTTGTGTTTACACCTTATCAAAAAACGGTACCGTAACACCTCTATGTTCAGTTCCTGTGGTCATTACATTGAAATCCAATCAATAAAGGTGTTTATTGGGTCAATTATTTAAGCGGTGACAAAAGTTTAAGGATTGCGGAGCAAAGACAAAGCCGACTTCCACCTCTTTTCGCCGAACAAACCGATCTCCGTTCCGTGCGTAAACATCCAAGTGTTCGGTACGAGGTAAAAGCTTATATTGAATGTTCTTGTCCAATGGTGTAAGCCAAATGATTATAATACGTTGCAATTCTGTCCTATTATTATAATATATAAAACTTGTGTGACATGTCCATCAGAGTGTCCTTTAACATCTGTGAATATTTTTTTGTCAATCGGATACAAATTATTATGCCTTGCTAAGGACTTCCTACCCCAAAACAATCCAAAACTTTAACGGACAATATCTAAAAATATGCAAATTGCATAATAGGTCCAACTGTGGATATTAAAATGACCATAACTTTGGTTCTACTTATGATAGAAACATAATTTTTTTCACCATCTTAAACCTTAGTTTCCACTCTACCAATCTACACAGATAACTCAGTTTTGATTTCCAGACACTTATGCCTGGTTTCGTGGTGGTGGGTCACATATGGTATGTTCCACAGCCTCAGTATCTGTCCACCACCAAACAGTTCATGCACCAGCCTTTGTTAATGTAGATGTAGTCCTGTATGGTTTTACTGGATAGCCTGCCATTCTCTGCCCAAGTGGAAAAGTAACTGACTGTCAAGGTTAAAGAGGGAGTCTAGTGTGTTGTTCTTCCACTTCTCTAACAGAACAAAGATGCTGTGGGTTCTGCATCTCTCTCTGGTTCAGCCTTAGCTGTAGCAGATCCAATTTATTATCCAAAGCCCGCACATTTGATAAAAAGAGTGGCGAATAGCTGGTGCGGTGGCATCATCTGGTAGCCTGGCTAACAGTCCGGCACTCTTCCACCTCTTCTGCTAATTGGAGCAATACTTCATCTTAGCTCCAATCCACCTCTGTTGTCTCCTCTCTGTTGGTATTTAAATTTTCATCCTCCCAAGTATTACTTTGAGCTCTGTTGGAAGCTGGACATGGAGACCCATGTTGAGCTCCATTAGCTCTTGTGAACTGTACTTTGTTGCAGTTCTAATAGTGTGAACTCCAATGTTGCAACCGAGAACTAGGGAAGCCACTGCATTGCTGTGCACCACCATCTTAAAATTCTAAACAATTACAATTATTACTTCATCAAAGAAACTTCACTCAGACTTCAAACTTGAAGTTTCAGGACATTATGATTTTTATTATAAAATTTCAAATGAATAAATTGACCATTATGTTCCAATTGTATTATAATGTTGTTTTGTTTTTAATGGGCTTTTATTTTTATGTGTAAACACAACTGAGAAGTCTGATGGTAAGCTTCAACATTTGTGAGAGTCTAATATTTTTACTGATTGAGTAAAAATTTTTGGTAAAAATAAGTAATTTTTAGAGTTTTAAGAGGGGGATTTACTTTGGCCTGTTGTAACGGCAGGTCCAAAGTACATTATTTTTCAAGTTCAGGTGTACTATATTTGTATAAATCAACGACTTAGTGACTTATACTATAGTCATGGCATGGACTGAATAGAAAGATAAATGGCTAATTGTAATTATTTTAGTGACAATCAACTATAATGTCATTATGATGGTACCCCTACACTCCATTTGTCTTTTTGAGGCAGCCCTGCCCACAAAAGAATGGTTTATTACAGCTGATGTAAAAAGATTCTGTGGGGTTTACACTGTATACATTTAAAGACATTTAAAACCCCATCCTCTGAAAACATCAGCCTTTTATGTCCATGTCATCACATCCACACAGTGAAATGTTCTCAATCATGCTTTCAGCATTTGTACATTAGTGAGCTTATGGAATTATTTCTCTGGTGCTGGTCTTTTTTTGTATTTTTGTTTTTGTTTTGTTTTTTATTGGTAATTTAAATTAATGTTTGGTTACACAAAAAATACACTCACCCCATTAAACATGCTGATTGAATAAATAAGGGAAAAAGAGCAGCACATAGTGTCCTCATGAATTGTGTTTCCTTCCTCTGGTTTGCAGGAACACCGAGCCCTCTGGTGGCCACTTCCTTCTCTACAACTCAGAGTAAGTCCAACCACACCTTCCTCTTAAACAGATGTGTAGCCCTTCTATGCAGCTTTTTTAACTCACATTCACACTGTGATCATACACTTTTCTATATTTCATTTATCCCATTTATAGCTTAATGCTGGTCTGCAGTTTTTTATAAATGATCCACTACAGAGATAAAATGTGCTAAGTCCTTCATCCTTTAAGATGAATTGAAGAGGGAAAAAAAGTGACACAAGCGTCTATTGGCTTGTGTGTGTATAATATTACAGCCACCCTAAATTAACAGCATTAATTATTAAAAATTTATCTGTTTCTGGAATAGTTAACACACCAGTATATGCACAAGCACTTTACCTGAACTGATTTTTATTTTTATCATGGTAAAATATTATTGATATTCATGAATTTTCAAATGTACAGAAAAACATGGAAAGCACATTATCATTTCAATTTCATTTGTAGAACCCTATATCACAACAAGGTTGATTCACAGGGCTTCATAGAATTAGTTGGAAATGAAAACAAACCGTGGATGAAGGAAATTGATTAATTTCCCAGGAATCCCCCATCCTTAGACCCTTCTTCTTTGCAAAGATAAACTCCAAAAACCCAGAGGATTAAGATGTGAAATTATACTTATTTTCTCCTCTTTGTGAACAGAAAAATGTCTGTTTAGTGATTGTAAGACTTGATTAATGTGTAATTCTCAGAGACCAGTGAGTCATCTCAAATTAGGGAATACAAATGGTGAATCCAAGTTGAAATTCTGCATTCATGTTGAAAATAAATGTTGGAAGAAAAGATGCTCAAATAGATTTATTAGATACTTTATCTTGTGGATTTATAAATCCTTAGACTTATAATGGATTTGAAAATTTGCTGTATTGTAATCTGCACAATATTCATTTAGTGTTGAACACATTCTCTTATTAATTCGGTGAAAAACATTTAACAACTTTTATTCTGGAACCGTATCGCGCGTAGATATTGATTTCCTAAGTTGG